>CM021770.1:33151769-33260376 GCA_011076525.1 Nettapus auritus | reverse complement strand
CTCCTCCTCCTCCTCCTCCTCCTCCTCCTCCTCCTCCTCCTCCTCCTGTCCCCGGCAGGAGGGAGCGAGGCTCGGAGCGGCGCCCACAGCCGGCCCGGCCGGGCCGCGCCGCAGCCACGGTAAGAGCCGAGCCGGGCCGGGGGGCGCACAAAGGGCGGCGTGGGGAGGACACGGAGGGGACCGTGGGGACACGGAGGGGACCGTGGGGACACGGAGGGGACACGGGTGGACCTTGCCCGCCGCCTCGGCCCCGGGGGAGGACGGGCACGGCCGGGCGGGGGCCGCGGCGCGGCGCTGGGGATGTCCGGGGGGGGGGCTCGTGCGTGGGGCCGGCCTCAATTCATTAGGGTTGCTCATTAACCCCCCCGCCCGCCCCACCACGTGTGGCCCCTCGGTGGGTGGCAAAGCTCCGGGATCCCCCCTCCGGCACCCCAGGGACCCCCCAGTTTGGCACCCCCCCGCTCTCCGAGGGCACTCATCCTGCAGCCGCTCAGCCCCGTCCCCTGGTGCCGGGCAGCCGAGAGGCGCTCAGCCCTCGACCAGGAGCTGTGCCAACACCGAGCTGCGCCCCAACGCCCGGCCCTGCGTGCAGGTGGCTGGGCACCACGAGATCCACGGTGCGTGGTGCCTTCCCTCGCGTCCCCGAGCCATGCCCGAGTGGATTTTCACGGCACGAAGCTGCCCACGGAGTGTCGAGGTAACCCCGGCTCGGAGCATCCCTGCTGCGGATCCTCGCACGCTGGCAGCCCCAAACCTGCTCGGCATCCCGAGGGCTGCACAATTCCGGGAGCTCGGAGGCAGCCGAGTGTCCTCGGCGTCACGCACGGCCCCCTCGTCCTGCCCCACGCTGGGACACGCACCGAGGTCTGGCACAGCGGGGAGGAAGACGACGAGAGAAGACGTCAAGAGGAAACCAACCAAAGGTTGCCCGCACAGCCCAGCCGAGGTTTTGTCTTCAAATCCTCGCGTCCAGGCTCTGAGCTTCCAGACTCGACCCGGAGGAGGGAGGGAGGGACGGCTCGGGGCGTGCTGCATGTGGCCAAATCTCCGCGAGCGGCTCCGGCTCCCGTGGCAGCGGGCGGACGGCCGCTGGGAGGACGAGCAGCGGGGGCTCAGCCTGCCGGATCCAAAACTTTGCCTTCGCTTGTAAAAGCGGGGTGAAACAGCTCAAAGCATAACCCATTGCCGCGGACGGGATCCAGAATTTTATACGTGGAGATGAAGCAGGCTGCGAGACGGGTCCGGCATTGGTTGAGGCTGGCTTTCAAGTATGGACGCATGAATTAAGATAAACACGCCTGCACAAATATGCACGCATGCAAATAGGTGAACGTCTACCCACATAAATCCCCAAATCTGCTGCAGTTAATTACGTGCAATTAATTCTTTCTAGTATCAGAGGCTTGTTTCACTTCCAGCAGGCGTGTTGGCGGAACGAGACGCGCAGCTTTTTGCCCAAACCCCTGCGTTTTGGTGTAGAACCCGTGCTGGGGGTGATGGAGAGGTGACAAGGGGGGTTGAGCAGTTTCTCCGTTTTACGGCTACGGGTCCACTTCTGATTTCTCAAGTGTCAGCTGTGTGGCTTGAGGCTTTTCTATTTTCCTTGCAATGTGCAGAGTTTCTGTTTTCATCCATCCCCATCAGGACGGACGTGGTTTGCGCTTTCCGTGTAAAAACTCAGGTGAATAAGAGGACACCCGGGCCGAAAGGCTCGATCTGGATTGTGTTCCCATCCCCCTGTGGTGTCCCACGGCTTGCAGGAGCACTTTGCTGGGTCTGGTCCCGATGAGCTGGGCCACGGCAGGCGTTGGGCCAGGCAGAGGTGCAGGGATGCTCGCAGCCCTGGCACAGCCCAGCCTTCACGCCAGCTCCCGTGCTGCAGGCAGAGATGGGCATCGGGTGTTGCAGAGACACCTCATCTCCCCATCTGCACTGGTTTTCAGCCTTTTCCTCCTCCCCCCAACAAGTCTCGGGGTGCACCCGTGGCTCCCAAACCTCCCCGGTGTGCTGGGCTGTGCCGCAGAGCCCGCTGCCGGTGCTGATGGGGGGCAACCCCCGGGTGGATCCGCTCCCACAGCGCTTGGGGAACAACCCCTCCGGCCCACAGCACGTTATTTGGGGGGTGCCGGTTGCAGAGGAGCAGGCTTGAGCCCTGAATCTCTCATTCTGTGCTCCAGCTGCCCTGCTAACAGCAGCCACGCCGTATTTATGGGCGAGGACTTCGCTTCCCCGAGGTCAAGCTCAGAGCCCGCTGTCTCAGCCCGTGATCCAGCTGTGTCCTTAGGACGTGAGCAAGCCAGGGAGCAGATCCGCGGGCTGCTGTGGTTTTCCAGACTTTACGAGCTGGCTGCCTTCAGGGAGACCAAGTTCCTGAAGTCCCACCAAGCTGGCGCGAGCAGGGGCTGCGTAAACCTTTCCTCGGGTTTCCTCCTGCGAGCTCCGGTGGTGTGCCGCTGCGGGCTGCGGGTCCCTGGGTGGGCGGATGTGCTGCTGCCCGTGGCAGTTCGGCTCCCTAATCACTGGTTTTGAAGTGAAGCTTAAAAAAAAATGGGCTTCTCCCCTGCTGGGAGATATCGGGGGAATAAAACCGTGTTCCTGAGGACTGGTCTTGTCTCCGCTTGGGACGGACGGACAGCACGGGACGGACGGACAGCACGGGTGGGTCAGGCGGCTGCAGCGATTCCTCCTTCCAGGTGGAGTGGGAAAGCCACAATTTAGTGGGTACCATAAAATGACCTGGGGGATGTCTCGCTGACCCTGTTACGGCATGCAGGTCTTGCCCCGGCTGCTATAAATGAACCCCGTGTAATATTTCTGAAAGGCCAAGCTTTAATTCTGTCAAACACATGCCGAGAGCTAGTGCCGCGTGGAAAAGCTGAATGTCCATTACAACTGGAAGCTACAGAAAGCATTAAAAATACCTGCATTTGCTTCAAAAATACCTACATTTGCTTTTTGTAGCTGCTCTGGTAGCTCAGAGGAAAGATCACCTCGTTACCTGATGCTCCTGCTGCCGGCGGTCGCGGCTCAGACTTGCTGGCACGGCCCTGGGAGGGCTTAAGGTGTGAATTATTTGAAGACAGGTCCGTGCTCAGTGCCTGCTGCTTAGCATCACCCCACGTTTGTCCCGGCGACAAACACGACCGGCATTTCTGCCCACAGAGCGGAAAAGGGACGTGAGGAGAGGATCCAGGTGCTGGAGGCTTTGTGGGGAAAAGTGGCGGAGTTTTTCCCCTGTTCACGCTGCCGGCGGTGACCTGGCACCCGGCGGGAGGGGAGCTCGAGGAAAGCTGAGCAGGATGCCGGCAGTGCCAGCTGAAATAAAACCAGCTTTTCATTTCCAATTACCTCCGGATTCTTTCTTTCTCTCAGAGACGGCGGGGAAACGTTCCTCGCTCCGGCCCTCGGGGAGCCGCTCGAGGAGCCAAAGCTCCCCGAGGTGTGGGCTATACGTGCTGCCGACACCTTGCGGCAACGGGGAGCGTGTTAGAGCAACAGCCTGGGTATTGTTCCAGCTCCGAGAACGTCTCCCGGAGATATTAAAAACACCGGCTGAAACCTAAAGCCGAGCTCCCCGTGAATGGCTCCGTGGAAACGCTGCCGGGCGCGCTCAGGTGCTGCCGGGCTCTGAGTGAAACGGGGAAGCGCAACGAGCGGGTGTTCGCTTCGGGTCCTTCCTCCAAGGGAAGGACTTCTGAGGGAAGGGGAAGCGTCCTGCGCTGTTCCCCATCGCCGCATGAAACTGTCCTGCCCGCACCCCGGTGCTGGTTGGTGACTCTGTGGGGCTCCGTGCTTCCTCCTGGCTGAGCAGCAGTGGGAAACACCCGATTTCCCCGAGGAACGGGGATGCCCCGTGCCCACGGCACTGCCCACGGCTGGGGGGAAGGCTGCCGGAGCCTGGCCCCGAGGCAGGAGCCTGCCTGACCCCGCTTCTTCCCTCTGGGCACAGCCAAGGAGATGTACGGAAGAGGCTTCCCTGCTTTAAATCCAGACACTTTTGTCCCCTGGTCCTTCGGGGCCGCCAACCACTACCAGTTCTCCAGCTCGGCCTCGAAAAGGGCGAGCTCCGACCTACCAACTATTCAACCCCGGGTCCGACGGCGATGTTCTGGTGCTGAGCTCCCTGCGTTTCAGGGCAGGGTGTCCCAGACCTCGTGGGTACCCGCACAGCTCTCTGGCTGTCCCCGAGGCGCTGGAAGCGTTGCGGTGCCGTCGCTGCCCTCGCTTTGCCGTGCAGGACGTGCCTCGTGTAGGGACCAGGAGCTCCGCAGCCGCGAGCAGGTGGACGTCGCGCTCGGAGGTAGGTATCGAGGTGGGCTTTCCTACCGTCTGATAGCATTTATGTTTGAGAAGTGGCTCTGTAAAAACGGCACGGTGGGACGCCGCTTAGCACCTCTGTCCCAGCCGTATAGGTTGTACAGGAGCAAACAGCACGAGGAAGAAACAAGAAGTGCTTTTTGCGCCTGTTTACCGGAGCGGTAATTAAAAGTAAACCTGGGCTCTGCTGGCTTGTTCAGCACCCCTGCTTGTTAGGGTTAAGCAGCCAAAGCAATCCTCAATTCAGCAATTCCTCAGCTTTCGGGAGCGTGGCCAACACTCACAGTGTCTCCCAGACCGTTGCAAATTCTTGTAATAAATCCCACAATTGGGAAAATAAAATAAAACCGGAGAGGTGAGCTGGTTCTTCGCACCAGCAGGCTGGTCCTGCTTCAGCTGCTCTTCTCAGAGACCACCTCGGTCCGGCTCCCTGGGCCTGCTCAAATTAAGAAACAGCCCCCCAGGACGTTAGGCAACGACTTTGGGTTTGCTCCAAGAGAACGTGCCATCTTTACGGCCATTTTTCTGGCTAAAAGCATCCTTTAGGGTACACCCAAGCGGCCCACGTGGCTCCGTGCAGAAGTACTGGCGCTATCTCCTACCAGGGTGGCGTGGACACGGGTGGCTGAGCAGGTCTGTGCCAGCTCGCCGGCTGGGGCCTGTCCCTCTGAAGGCCTTTTGCTGTCCCCCCCCCCAAAATTTCTGTGCCACGCGGTGCTGAAGAGCACCAACAGGAGTTGGCCCCCCGTTTTTGCAGCTCTCACCTTCCAGTCGCTGTTGGCAGTGACTAATTCTGCTCTCTTTTCCTTTCCAGTCGCCAGGAGGAGGAGGCAAAGTGGCCGCAACACCACTTTTCGTGGAGCTGAGATGCTGAGGCAAGGCCCCGCGACCCCGTCCTTCCTCTCCATTTGTAAGGGAGTCTTTCCCCTGCCGCTCCTATCCCCTAAGAGCAGGGGGGCAATAAAACTCATGGTTCCTTACTGAACTCAAGTGTTTAATTTCCCTTAATGGCTCCTGTTTTTTCGGTGAGATCACACGTGGGGATGCGATCCCAGCTGCGTGGGTCTGGGCGTGCGCTGGGACGTCGGCCACCCCCCGGCGGGTATTTGGGTGCCTGGCTTTGGTTTTTTATTCACTTAGCAATTCATTCGTGGCTGTGGGCAGCACCCTGACACATCCGTGGGTCTTCGTTGTGCGGGTCCACTCGGACCAGCTTGGGTGGCTGCAGGGTGGATTCGCTGCTGGTGGTGAGCCGTGGGCTCCGGCGCTGAGCTGTTAATTGTAAGCACAGAGATGATGTGGATCACGGAGCCACGCAGATCTACCGAGCTACTGACGTCCTCGTGTTCCTGCGTTTGCTGTTTTCTCATGTTTTGGACCCGTGGTTGAGGACTGGGGTCCTGGGGGCTGGTGGAGACCTCGCTGAGCCAGGGGCATGGCGTGAGGCAGGGGAACGCTGATGCCTCTTTGCTCTGAGGCTGAGGAACCTGGGGCAGCTTGTTCCTCTCCATGCACGGTCCTCAGGTGGTTTTTGGAGAGCAAAGACTGATTCTCAAGCCCTGAACGGGATATTTCGCATTTATTGGAGGCTTTCACCTTGTAAATAAAAATATTTACTGGTGACATGGAGGAGTGAGGAGCTGGACAGGACGTTTTAAGGAAGGGGAGCGAGCTGCCCAGAGCTGAGCCCCTCCAGCCTTGCTGCAGGAGTCAAGGCACTGCCCGAGAGAGGAAATGAGCCCAAGCCTGGCTCCATGGAAATGCCGGGCTGTAAGGGCTTTTTACTAATTTGTAACACAATAAATCTACAAGTTGAAAATGTACCTGCTGGTGTTATTTAAATGTACCTGCTGGTATTATTTAAATGTACCTCTGGGTATTATTTAAAGCAGGGTGAGGCAGACTGTGCAATGGGGAGATTCAGTGTAGCCCCAAAATACCTTAATCGAGTGGTATTCTGGGGACAGAGGACAGTCACCTCCACCGAGCAAAGAGTTTTATTATATGGACACCATCCAGTGACTGGGCAAAAAAAAAAAAAGCAGCTATTTATTGATTTAATTCTGCCCTTTAAAATGTGCCTGTTGTCCCATGGAAACCTTCTGCAGGGTTGTTGGTTCCGCTCTGTAAAAAGCCCTAAAACGTGTTTTCTGACTGCAGTAAGCAGTGTGGGCAGTGAGGGAAACCTCGTTCCCTCTCTGCAGCTGCGGAAGTCCCAGAGGCTCCCACTTTTTTTACCCATGGTAAAAGCACCTTTGCTGACATTTTCCGATTGCCCCGCGCTTGTCCTGCCTCATGGATGTTCCGTGCAGTTGGTTATTTGGGGCTGTTTTGGGGAAATCGGTGCTTTTCCTGTGAGCTGAGGGGAATGAGCATCTTGGGACAGCCTGTGCAGTGGTGGAAGGCAGGAGCCTGGTTCGGGGTGCCTCCAGCACTCCTGCTTGCTGGTCACTGTGATCTCTTTTCCATTCAGACTGAGATGTCGGAAATACGTTGAGGCCAGCAGGGCTGATGAGCTTTCAGCCTTTTGGGGGGTTAAGGAACCCCCCCGGCAGCTCCTAGCCCAAGTCATCCCCATGGCCGTGGCCCAAGTCTAAACTTAACCTTGGCTGAAGGATGAAGATAGTCCCCTTATCTGATGGCAAACGAGGAAATACGTTTCTTAAAATAATTAATGGTCCCTGAAGACTATCTTTTTATTAGCATCCGTCTGTGTGAAAGCTTCTGCTCTATAAATACGCAGCGGTTTCCTGCTCACAGCACAGCGCTGACAGGGATACTGTCCCGAATGGGCTGCCGCCCCTCAGAGCTCCAAAATCACGTTTCAGTGGAAAGTTCTGCCTTAAAAAAAAATAAAAATATTACCATTTATTGGTGGGGTTTGCTTTAAAAACACCACTGACTGGCGGTGAAAAAGGAGCCTGTGCCTGGAGGCATGTCCTGATGGTGGTGGGACTGCTGCTGGGGGGTGCTGGTGGGACCACTGCTGGGATACTGGTGGGATACTGGTAGTGGTGGGATACTGGTGGTGGTGGTGGTGGTATTCCTGGTGGAGATGCTATGGGCATGGCGCCGCCGTGGGAGCCGCTGCCCGGGCTTGCCGCGGTGCCAGGGTGGGCGTAGCAGTCCGCTGCAGCAGCATTAATCATTACCTTAGGGAAAGATAATTATTTGTGGAGAAATCGTAGCCCGTGAACGAGGAGCCGTGCTTAACTGCTTTCCTGCTGCTGGGAACACTCATTTGATCCAAACTTCCCCTGCGGCCACCTTGCCGGCGACACCCTCCGAAGCACCCCAAGGGCTGCGCGGGCAAGTGTCGCTGTCCCTGCATCATGTCCAGCAGCAAATGTGGCCAGAAATGGGCCAGCGTGGCCCAGAAAGCTTGTGGCAGAGGAAGGGATGAGCCTTGGCTGTGGCTCAGCTGATGGTGACATCTCTGGTGCCAGTCCCAGTGGTCCCAAGGAAGAAACGGGCCTGCAGAGACAGGGCCCTGGGGCACCATGAAGGCCATGGCGATCTTGCTGTGAAACACTGGCATTTTGGCAGCAAGTCTGCCACCAGCGTTGCATATTTCTCCCCCCCGTGGAGCTATTTCCATGTTTCCTTGCTTCCAGGCACTTTTGGTGTGTCCCCGTCTGTCCCCTGCTACGTGCTGGTGCTGGCAGCCCTTTTTGAAGGGCTTGTGTTCAATCCTGCACAGGCCCAAGCCTGGGGGTCCGCGTGCCCTGACAGAGGTCCCGTGAGCTTTTGATGCTCTAAAATACTTGGCTTGTTGTATTTGACGGTTTCTGTGTGGTTGTTGGGTTGCCCAGGGGTTTATGGTGACGCTACTAGTAAATTGTATGTATGAGGCAACCGATACCCCAGAAGAAGCCGAGGCCGTACCACGTGCCATCTGGAACGGTAAATCTTTGAAACCTGCATTGATTTCCCACCCTGGCTCTGCACTCGGGGTGAACTTTGTCCTCACAAGCCCAGAGGAGGTGGTTGCTCTTCACCAGCCAGCTGGCCTTTAAATGAGCTACTCGTAACACCGGCGCGACCTCTAATCCAAGCAAACATGAAAAAGATGATTTACGAGCCGGAGAGGGAATCCGTATCAGTTTGTAATGAGGTTTAATGCTCAGCAGCGTGTTCTCAAGTATTGTCCTTAAACACCGCAATTTGGTTTTGACTGCGTGTCCCCAGATAAGTGCTTCATGCTCTTTGGAGCATGCAAATGGTGGTTTTGTTTGTTTGCGTTAACTGCAAGGCAACAAAACAGGGAAACAGGATTAGAGGGGCGATTTGGGAAAAACACTGGTTTCTCTAATCAGATTTGAGTCGCAAGCTGGCTGCTTCTGCAGGGGGGTAAATGTGGGGAGAGGATGCCGGGAGGTGAGGCAGGGCCGGGTGCTCGCGGCCAAGGCTGCGCGGGGCCGTGTGAGCACTGCCTGCGTTTTCCGATATTTGGGAATTGGGCTCCTCGTTGTGCAGCCCCGACTTAGCTTTTACTGCCTAAAGCTGCCAAGGAGATAAGGGAGGATCTGTGTGGCCCTCAGGATGACGGGCAGGGAGCCCTCTCCTTCTTTGCTGGCAGCTCTGTGCCTTGTTCCATCTCCAGAGGACCAGGAACCAGGGAGATATTGGGGTGGCATGGGACATCTGGGGGATTTTCAAAGGTATTGATGTGGAAGTGGCTTCTTCTGCTGGAAATCTGCTCTTGGTCGCTCTGCAGGCAAGGGCTTCTGTGAGATTTCCTCTGGGGCTTTGTTTTGAAGCCTCAGCCTCTCCAACACAGGGGCTGTGGGTTCCCTTTTTCAGAAGGGAGAATCAAAGAGGAATTTGTTTTTATTTGCTTGTCTGAAATACTCCTATTCCTGAGGAGTATGTGCTCCAGGCAGCTCCTGCAAGTGCCGTGGCACAGAACAGCTTTGAGCTGATCAGGTGCCGAGGAACGCCAGCAATGCTGAAGAGCCTAAAACAAATACTCTTCGCCCTTCTCCTAACACAGCCCCTTCGTCCCGTGCCTTTGGCCAGGAAGGGTGCTCCAAGCCCTCCTCTAAACCTTGTCCTCTCTCCCTTGTGCCTGCAGGGAGTCACCGGCGTTCGGCCGCAGCCCCCCGCTGCGCTCAGCCCTTTTTGGGGGAAAATGCACTGAAACGGGAGCTTCGCCAGACCATGGCTGACAGCGACCTCTGCCTGGACTCTGATGGACTCCGACGCAGGACTGCATTACCATGGTGATGATCTTAACCAAAACCCGGGAAAACAAAGGTGCTGACTCCGTAACATGCAGGACTGAGCTGGTAAGGCTTGCAAAGTGTTCCTTGACGGCTCTGCTGCTGCTGATAGTGTCACTGTAGCTTTATGGTATGCTTTCTTTTTGTGCTGCAGGGCCAGATCTTTAGATGGTTTTATCAGTAGTGCTCCACTGGTTTCTACTGGGCTGCATTAATTTCCAAGGAGCAGGTGATTAATAAATGATCGGAGGGCCTTAACTTTTGCATGCGTGCATTTCAGTAAGCATGCAATAGAATAAAAAGTAATAAATAAATAAATAAATAAAATTAATGCCATGAATAACATGGGTTAGAAGTCACTTCACCCAGGGCGAACAGATGCTCATCATTAATAGGAGGATGAGCAAGTGGGGAGCAGGGTTAAGGCGGAGATGGCAGAGGTCAGGGCTGATAGCCAACAGGCTCCCTGGCAGCCCGGAGGGATGCAAACCCAAATGAGCTGGAAACAGAAAAAAAAATGGGGGTGTCAAAATGAGTAAATGATGCTGAAATGGTGGTGGTCTGAGAAGCAAGGCCGGGGTGAGCTGGTGGCGTGTAGGGCAGAGGGTGAGGGATAACTCAGAGCCATCCTATAAGGGCAGCGCTGGCCGTGGGTGTTTGCACCTCCAGGAGAAATGGTCACAGTTGGAACAGAAAATAGACCAAAATTGGTCCTCACAGGGCGCAGAGAGCCTCAGATAAGGATGCTGAGGATCACGGCAGGAAGCATCTGGCAGGATTAGCCATAAAAGGGCATTTAGAGCCTAAAAGCAAAGTAAATGCCCCAGCTTGCTGGGGATGAAGGTCTGTCTGGCCAGGCTTCCTGGGCAGATAGCGCAGGGTGCTGGGTGGTGGAGGAGGAGGCGACCAAGCCAGAGGCTTCCAGGGGTGAAATCTGGGAAAGAAGACTGTTGATATATTAGGAGAGTGTCAATGCTTTACTGTCAGCTCCTGCCAGGAAGGCAGCATCTCCTGCGAGGAGGCACACTGAATATTAGCTCTAGTTGTGCCCCAGGAAGGTGTGGGAGCCTGGGCAAGGGTCCTGCCCCTGCACAACTGCCCAGGTTCTGCTGCCCGTGTAGGAGAGTTGGCTGCAGAAAGGCAGAAAAGTTTTCTCTCAATGTTGCTCAGCGAGCAGGGAGTGCGGGGAGGGCTGCAGAGCTGCACCACCAGGCTTTGCCCTCCCTTTCTTGCTGGCTGCCTCCCCAGCACTGTGTCAGTAGTGCAGCCAGCTTGTCCTGGCAAGACGTTCACAAGAAGTCTGATCTAGCTAAGAAAGCAGGAGTTTTTCCATCGACTTCACGGGGAATGCCAGAGAGCAAAACCTAAATGAAAGAAAGGTCTGAGCAGCAGCCTGCTGAAGACCCATGGGCTCGTTTCTTGTTTTATATCCCAATCTGATCTTACACTAAGCTCACACAAAATGGTCATTACACTCAGTGTGAGGCATTCATCATTTGAAGATGTTCCTCTCCCTTCCTCGTTCGTGGGCATTAGCTTGTCTCTGAGCAAAGCCTGCTGGCCTGGGGACTGGCACGCAGAAGCACACTGTGAAAAATGCTGCTTTTCCTGGGATTTTCTGCTTGGTCCCATTTGCTTGGCCACTCTTTGGAGATAGCTGCACGTCCTCCTTGCCTCCTGATTAATTTTACCTGCCACTTACTAAGATGGGGCCTGGCAGACAGAAATATCTTTACGAAAGTGGCACGTGCTCCAAAAGAGGTGACGGACCCTTACTCACCTTCTTCTCATCCGCACAAATCATTGCTTTCTGCCTCCACATCCCCATACATGCTGCAGGGGCAGCATTCTGTATGTGCAGTGGGGTTGTTTGGTTGGATTGCTCTGCAAGAGCAGTGCCAGCAGTTGGTACATTATTATTATTATTATTATTATCATCATCATAATTACACGAGCAGGCAAGGTGTAAAAGATGAATCAGGAGAGAAGGTGCGAACATGGTGGCCTAATTCCAGATAAAACACAGCAGTGGCAGCGCAGATGGACAAGGAACGCATGCCAGAGCTTTGCTCAGATGAAGCAAAGCCTCGTTCACAGAGGACGGAGCTGCCAGGACAGACAGTTTGGAAGCAGAATGTGGGTATTTTGGGGGAGAACAAAAGAACAATTAGTATGAAAGTGTGTTTTTGCGGGCATAGCTGAAATGGCATGCAACTCCGGGTGACATATTGATTTATTGTATATAGAACTGTCCATGCCCATTTTTAGAAGTCTGATGTTTTGTCGTACACAGTCGAGGAAAATTCTTGGAAAAAAAAGAGCGTAAAAACCAACTGGGCTTATTTAGTGCCCGTATAGTGGCATTTTTCCCTATTTTTAGTGCACATTGGCACCATCCGGAAGCAGAATCCTCAGGAAAAATGCTGGGGTGAGTCTCAGAAACATGCTATATGTTTAAAAAAAACCAACATATAACTGCTCTGTGTCTAAATGGGAGGCCTTCGTGAGCTTGGAGTGGGTCAACCACCACTGCTGCTCCTGTCCTGCCCCGTCCAGAGTTACTGCAGAACTCCTCGTTTAGTTTCTGCACTCTTGGGTCCAGGGCTGGGGATGTGGCTGCGGCTGTTCCTGTGGGCAAGGACTAGCTGTAGGAGCGATGGTTTGCAAGCTCAGGGCTCGACACCGACTCCACGAGACGTGAATAGTTTTTCTGGTTGTTTTCAGCACACTCCAAAGATGAGTCAAGGACCTACGCTCTTCTCTTGTGGCGTTATGGGTAAGTAGCCACAATTTCGTTCCGTATTTCCTTCACCTCCACTCCCCATGGCCATGTGCGGGAAGATGTCCTGACCTTCTGGAGCCCTCCTTAAAAATGCATCGTGCCTCTGGGGTGCAGCCCCCAATGCCACAAGGTGCAGTGTCACCCAGTGTGGGAAGCCCCTTAGTGGTGGTCGTCACGGCCAGGCCACCCTCCTTCCCATGGGTGGTCTCCTGCCCTCCCATCCGTGCTGGGTAAATTGCTTGTCTCCAGCCCCCCAGTGCTTTGGTACGTGTGATTATTTTTAGAATTACTTGTACAGTTGGGATTATAAGCATTTGGGGTCCAAGACTGTGTTTCTCGTGGGTTTGCGTACCCGGCCCACGACCATGACTCTGCATGATGCAAATAATAAATATGAATATTATCACTAAAACGTTTTCCTGCTTGGCACGGTGTGTTTGGTCATGCCTCAGACAATCATGAAAATATCTTTTTTTTGGCCTTTAACAATAACGTAAGCTGTTGTAAAGGTGTTTAATACCTTTTGTGGCAGAGCTCTCTATCAACCGTTACGCTGAACAATCTCTGAAATTGGTGCGTTGGCCCATGATCCCGAAAAACCAATGATGCAGGAGGATGTGCCCCTATATTGTGTTCTTTGGGTTTTGTAACGGGGAGCCAGTCACTAGGCGAAGTCTCAAAACCCAATTAAAATTGTAGGTCAAGTTTGAGCCAAGCTACTTGGTATGAAAGCCAGTGCTTTACAGACAAAGAGGCTACCCCTTTTCTTCGTGGACACAACTCTCATTAGCGTTAATGGGAGCTGAGCACACGCATTGAGGGGAGATATTTCCCAAGCTCTCTGATAACTTCAGTCAATGGGAGGAGGGGGGGAAGATGGAAAATGTTTTGATTTTTTTTTCAGATGAAAGTCACAAGCTTCCAAGTCAAGAATGGGTAGAAACAGCCCGTTCCCTTTCTCCTGCCTGTCAAAAATGAGTAAGGGACAAAGAAACCCAATCAGATGGTTTTGTCTTGTGCTGTGGCACTGGCAGGCTCTTCCACGAATATGAAGAGCCTAAGCCTAATTGAAAATCAGCTTGGTGTTAATAGCTTTTACAAAGCCTTTTGCGTCCTCCTAGCGCGGTGCTGGTCTTCCTTGGCTGCCAAATTATCCTGTTCCCAAGGCAACCCAATCTCACCTCCTTGACCACGGCTTACCATGTAATTGTCTTTGTCATGCCCAGTCAAGAGGAGTGAGTCCCCGGCATGTCAGAGCGTTGTGTGGTTTGTGCTTCATTTTTTCGGCGTCTTTCCCGTGCGCTCTTCTTGATGCCTCCAAACCTGGGCCACAGTCACAAACCAACTCAACGCTGAAACTTGCTCAATGTATTAAATAAGTCCCAGGGCTGTGACTTATCAAATTCGGTATTGGTGGCCTCAAACCGAATCTAAAGGAGTCCAAATGTGAATGTCACAAATGTCTTGGTCAACGGGCACTGGAGCAGCATCGCAACGGGCAGCACGAGCCACTCTGCCAAGAACATCGCCTGCAAAAAGTTCGGAAAAACAATTTGAAGGGGAAAGGAGTAAACTGAGTCCCACATATTTTAGGTGTAAGATGTATTAAACTCTGCAAGGATCTGAAAATTGGTTATAGGTTGTATTACTCAATATATGAGTAAACGTTATTAAAGACGGTACAATGTTAGATCCACTTCTTCTGGTTTTTAGATTTATTAATAATACTTTGTCAGTGGGATGACAGAAAGATTAGTTAAAAGATTGTTGAATTTATAGTTCTAGGCATTTCATCTTTAATTTTAATCCTACATAAAGAAACAAAACCATTTTTTCCCCTTCTCCTTGATGGGCCCTTGAAACACCTGGGAGTGTAGGAATTGCCCTATTCCTGGATGGAGATTTTTTCTCCTTCTCTTCCCTCGCGGTCTCCATCACATGCCCTCCAGTAAAAGTGTGTTAGAGAAAGAAGCGAGCATTTTAGAAAGTTTGGTTATTACTTTTGGCTTGCTGTATTGAAAATTTTCCATCTGTGGCTGGACGGCAGTGGAAGATGCACGCTATTTTAACAACACGTTGCAAATACTGACCAACTCCTCTTTAGCAGGTACATAAGAAGCGTTTGGCACCTCAGTGGGTAGCAGCTGAGGAGCGGGCACGTTTTTACCAAAACGGTGTTGAATTTCCCTCCGACGTACAGGCTATCAGCACAAAGAGCGTGCACACGTTGCCTGTTCTCAAGCAGTAGGTTTGGGGGCTGCTGTTTGCATTTCCCTCTGAAGCACAGCTCCACACATTGTATTTTAATCTGATTTATGCCAGGGGAAAGCAGGAGGGCCGTCAGGCTCTATGGCGCTGCCTTCAGCTGATTGCAACCGTCAGATTTGTTCCACGTTGAGGAATCATCTCCTGAACATAAACGGGGGGCAGTGGAAAATACAGGCCGCCTTTTCCCCGGTGAATTCCCTAAAATTCGACGCGAACACCATGCGAAAAAGGGAGTTGGACGTGCACCCGCATGAAGAGAAATGTTTGGGTTAGGATCCAAACAGAATTTATCTGCCAAAAAGGAGGAAAAAAAAAATTGATTGAAACCCGTAATTACTTTACAAGTCGCTGTAATAAATTATGTATGAATGTAAATTATTTCACAGGAAAAGAACGTGGAGGAAACTTGAGCAGAAGGATCATGCATTATGTATAAAAAGGAGCTGTAAAAATATTATAGCAGCACATTTGTGCCGTTATAGTTAAAGTTGTGTCAGCATTTTGATTTTACACCCTTCTTCTCTGTGGTTATGAGCATGGCTGTCGAAATTTACTCCGTGTCATCGGAGGAACGCAGCCCCTCAGCAGGCGTTTCGGCAGCCGCCGGCCATCCTGAAGGTGCAGGGGGAAGAAATGCAAACATTTCCCCGGGCTCCAGGCTTCTTTGGGGTACCAGACCCCAAATCTGGTTGGTTATTTCCATCAAAGTTTCAACAGGACCTCCTTCACCTGCGGTGCCCGTAGATGAAATGCCCGTCCTCGGTCTGGCCCTGTGTGCACAAAGCACACGTGGATGGGCTCCGGTCTCTGGGATACTTGGAGGGAATGGGATCCCCCCCAGGACTCCCCGTGCCCAAATCTTGGAGGAAGATCTGTGGCAGGGCACAGGTAGCAACAGGGCTCGGGGTGCCATGCTGGGGCTCCTCTCAAGCTCGCTGTTGGTCTGGCCCTTTGGTGGTCGTTTGCTGCAGGTGAGGAGGTTTGTTCCTCCTCTCTTCTGGCTGCAGGCAGTGATTTCACCCCAAATCCCTTGAGTGGAGTTTTCTGGTCCATCAGCGACTACTCTTTATGAATAGAACAGAACACAACAGTTCATTTGGAAGAGGCCTACAAAGATCATCCAATTGCCTGACCACCTGAGGACTAACCAAAAGTTAAAGCATGTTATCGAGGGCGTTATCCAAATGAAAACTGACAGCCATGGGACATCAACCACCTCTCCAGGAAGCTTGTCCCAGTGTTTGACCACCCCCAGAGTGAAGAAATTTTTCCTAATATCCAGTGTGAACGTCACCTGGCTCAGCTTTGTGCCATTACTCTACAGCTACAGGAAACCCAGTGCCTTCATCTGATGGGAGCCAGCTGGCTCGGGGCTGTTCGGAGGACACCACCAGTCTCCTTGATTTTGGAACAAAGCTTCCGAGACCTCAGGACCTGGACTTGTTTGATGTGGTGAAGGTCACCCGGGAAAAAGGTGGATGTTGTTCCAAGTAAATTAGGAAAGGGTTAGATGGGAGTAAAGCCAGAAATAAAGCAAGCTGCTCTAAGGGTAGCAGGCTTTAAAAGGTAGCTTGTTTTAAACCCGATAAAGCCATCCTCGTTTCATTGATGGACACATTCAGCAAGTGACTGAAAGTGTTTAGTTTTGTAGTTTTAAGTTAAAATCCAGAAGTCAGAGGCTCAGGCTTTCATCTGAGGACACCGACAGCCAAGAAGGACACGTTTAACCAGGGGGAACTCCACGTGCCACAGCGACGTCGGACCTTTGTTGCAAACGTTCTTCCATCATTTTGCGGTAGGCAAACGAGGGCTTTCCAGCAAAGCCGTTTACTTCTGAACCGAGGACTTCTCTCGGTGGATTTTATCCTGGAACAAATTGTTGCCTCTGGGTAAACCAAGCTGAGGTTTGTAATTTGAGAAAATTAATACAGGCTTAACTGCAGCAGTATTAATGGCTCCACTGCAATTATCGTTATCAGTGTTCTCGGGACGCAAATCTTAGTCTTAAAAAATTGAGCAGAAAAGCAGCCATTTTTCCTCACAGGGCTTTCCCGGGTCATTTAATTACACCCCCAGCCCCTAGACTGTCCTCATTTTTGATTTGGGTTTCCATTGGTGTCACTTTGCATCGAAAAAGACATTTTGGGGGCTACTGTGGGGCTCGTGCTGGGACGGGTTGTGTCGCCCTCGTCCTGGGGGCAGTGGCAATGGGACCAGCACCTCCTGGATGGGAGCTGCCCCGCCAGGCACCTGGCATGTGCTGAGCACAAAGAAGCAAATAATATCCCAAAGTCGTTGCTCGGGTTAACAGCAGGCTTACAAGTTTCCTTGTAATTTTTTTTTTTTTAAAGATTTATAGCTGTTTGTGCAGGAGTAACGCTGGAAGAGGAAGGTATCCCGTATCCTCTCATAGAAGCTTACCCAGGCCTGATGTAAAACGTGACGTCGGGGCCTGGGGTCGTGGCAGCTTGCCATAAAAAATTAGCTTCTATTTCTGTTTCTTTTGTCTGGTGACCTGACCCGAGAAATCTCTCTGCTGGCAGCATAATAAGGGGGGGGGGAAATAATAAAGATCTAAACATAGATGTGATTGTTTAGCACGGATTTCTCACTTTTCATTGTGCTTATTGAAATGAGGAGAGCCACGGGTGAAGTATGGCTCGGCGCAGCGCCAGGCTGCTCGTGGAGGGAGCTGGTTTGGGGGGAAAAATGGGAGAAGTAGCCAAGAGTGGGGTAGGGACATCAATTTACAGAGGCCTTGGGTCTGACTTCCTGGCTAGAAGTGACCTGTGCTGGGAAGGAGTCGGTACCACCGCATCTTCCTTATCACCAGGCCGTACCTGCAGCTGCAGGGTGGGTACGGCTTTGAACTCATAGCTCAGCGAAGTGGAACAAAAAAAATAAAAGAAACTCTTTTAGCCAGCACGGTTTGCCTCTGTTTGCAGCAGCCGCCGACGAAAGCAGTACCAGAGGGCTGTCGGGTGATGGCTTTTTTCCATCGCGGCAGCCGGGGCTGGAGCCCGACCACGGTTTTCCTGTCGAGCATCAACTGCAAGCCTGCACGGAGCCCCGCTAGCCTTAGCAGCCCGTGCCAAGGAGCCGGGCCCCGATGGTCCTCCTCTTTCTTCTTTTATAGTCAGGGAACCATGGGTGGGAATGAGCTCATCGTGCTTAAATCCTCTTTTTGCACGGTCATCATCGCGGGGATCTCCGCGTGCAGCTGCAGCCCGGCTCGCCGCATCGAGCCCTAAGTGGCTGTCGGGGAGGCACGGGTTGCTCGGAGCTTGGCCCCGGGGCGTCCCCAAATCCACCCGATGAAATTAACGCCTTCATTAACGCCCCGGAAGCCTTTGATGGGTCATTTGTTGGAAGAGGAGTGTGAAATGGGCAAAACGGCAGGCGGGCAAATTCCTGTGCGTACAAAGTGATGGGAAGAGAGAGGGAGAAAATGTAAAAATACATATTTAAGAGAGGAAAAGTAAAATTGTTAAGGGCTTTACTCCTTTAAATAAGTGCTTCAGTGCTATAGTTCATTACAGAAATAAATGCAGAAAATAAAAAAAAGTGCCCAGGGTGTGTACCTGCTTTGTGGGAGCAATACTTCAGCATTCAGCGTGGCTGACAGCAAGACAGAGCCCTGTAGGGCTGTAGGGCTGTAGGCTGTAGGGCTGGCTTTTGGTTCCCTGTAGGCCCTGATGCCCTTGGCACAGGGAAGCAGTGCCCCCGTGCCCGTTTTGCCCCAGCATTGCATCAGCTTTGGGCTCTTCATTTTTTTGGTGAACCTCCCGGGCGATTGTTGGTTGTAGAGCCCAGGATGAAACGGATCCATCCGAGGCACGATTTATCCGAGATCTGGCCGTGAGCATGTCGTCTCGTGCTGCTGGATTCCCCTCGGCTAGTGCAATCTGGATGTTCGGAGGCGTGTTTTTATCGCCCCTGCTGCGATTTTCATTTTGTCTCTCCCCCTCTCCATCTACGCCACGGCAACCGTGCTGCCGGCGGTTTGGAAAGCCACGTTCCAAGAGTTAATTAATTTGTACTGGGAAATGTCCCATATGCTACTCTTTGTTTATGGACGTGGAAAGCGAGTCGCGGAATTGATTAATGCTAATGCCTGCGCGCGTGTCTGTGTGTTTTTTGTCATTTCCGAACCAGAAAATGACAGATGGGGAGACCTCGGCAGGACGTGCCCACTGCAGATCGAGCAGCCGGGCGCCAGCATCTGGGACTGCCTGGCGGACAAGGGCGAGGAGGGCTCGCTGTGGCCGCGGGAGGCCACCAGCACCTGCTCGGTGACCAACCTCATCAAAGACCTCAGCCTCAGCGACCCCCACGGCAACCCCTCGGCTCCCCCCAGCAAGCGCCAGTGCCGCTCGCTCTCCTTTTCGGATGAAATGTCCAGCTGCAGGACGTCGTGGAGACCCTTGGGCTCCAAGGTCTGGACGCCGGTGGAGAAGAGGCGGTGTTACAGCGGGGGCAGCGTGCAGCGCTACTCCAACGGCTCCGCCACCATGCAGAGGAGCTCCAGCTTCAGCCTCCCGTCCCGCTCCCACCCGCTGGCCTCCTCCTGCGACCACCCCGCGCTCGCCGGCCGCCTGGGCTGCCAGGCGAGGAAAACGGGGCCCGCCGGGCCGGGAGGCGACACGTGGAGCCCCGAGGGCGGCCGGGCGGACATGCAGAGGTCCTTATCCTGCTCTCACGACCGCTTCTCCTCCTCGGAGCCCGGCCCGCCCTCGGCGAGCAGCACGCCCGCCTCCACGCCGCAGCTGGGCCGCCGCGCCGGGGGGCTGTGCCGCAGCCGCTCGCAGCCCTGCGTCCTCAACGACAAGAAGGTGGGCGTCAAGCGGCGCAGGCCCCAGGAGGCGCAGGAGCAGCGGCCGTCGCTCGACCTGGCCAAGATGACCCAGGTAAGGCCGGGCAGGGGGCTCCGGGGAGCACGAGTCCCCTCGGGGTGGGGGCTCGGCCACCAGCCCCAGCTCCGTGCTGCGCTTCCCCTCGCTTTGGGCCTCCCAGCGCGCTCGGCTTTGCTGTCTGAGATAAAACTCCCGGCTGTGCTTCATCAGGTGAGGCCGAGAACCAGCCCGGGGTTTTCTCTCCTCGCCTTTCCTGAACATCCCGTGCTATGAATTCATTTTCCCCCCTCTTGCAAGGACGGGATATTTTACGGCGTTTCGTGCCTGGCAGCTCGATGGGTGTTCGGATGAGCTCATTCGTGTTGGAGGAAGTGTTGAGTTTTTCCTTCTCCACAAGAGCTTACAGGATAAAAAGGGCCAGAGAATTACAAGTTTGGGTGACTGCGGGGGCACAACGCAAGGCATTGCAGTCATCTTTTGCTAAACCCAGCAGCAACGTTTCACGTGCTAAGCTCATTTTATTAGCTAACAAGCCGGGCAGGCAGTAAAAACGGCTTACACTCGCCGGTACATTTTACTAGCCACCAGTTGCAATAACACGACTGGCATCACCGAAGGCCTTTCCATTTCCTCGCATCGCTGGAAACGTTTCCAAAACACGTGGCTGTGTTCGTTGGTGCCGTACCCAGCGACCGCTTTACTTCCCGCGGGTCGTTCTCCAGGAGGAGCTGGCGATGGTGAGGGCGGTGGGAGGAGGCACGGGGCCGCCGTGCCCAGGGTGCTCATTCCTTGCTTTGAAATGAGCAGTATGGAAAAAAAAAAAAAAGCAGGTTTTTGGCTTCCTGCTCCCTGCAAAGTGACTCTGTTGGTTCTATGAACAGCAAGTCGTAAGCCGAGCTGTTACTGATAGCAGGAGGTCTCGGCAGTCCCACAGGCACCATCAGGATTGTTGCCGCCCGTGCTGATGACTGCAGCTTTCATCGAGGCTCCATCAGCAACCGATGGAGTGGGAGGAGGTCGCACGGGGCTGCGGAAAGGGGTCGGCAAAGCCCACGTCGTACGGTGGTTGGGGGAAGAGGTGGAGGATGTGGCCCTGAGTTCAGGTGCCGGGGCTAGGAAATGTGCTGAGGCTCTTTCTGCGCGCCCAGAAGTGGCTGGCGAACCCTTCCTCAGCCACGTCTCCTCCGATGGCATTTTCTGATGGAAATGCAAGGCGTAATTGCAGGAAATGCAAGTTTGTACCTAAATGCACACGAGGTTTTAGGAAGAGCCGTGCGAAGGAAGGCTCCCGCGTGCTTATCGCAGCCTTTCGATGTGTCTGGGCAGCTTTGGTGTGAAAATAGATTTGTGCCAGTTTCTTGCATGAGTGTGCAGCACCAAAATCAAATGCAATAGCTAAGCACACGGAGCCGGCTGTGTGCGTGCAAGGGGGCAGCTCGGCTCAGTTGCCCACTGGGATATTTGCTTGCCATGGCCAGAAGTTTGACCTGCAGCACTGAATTTCTTCAATGCATCCTTCTGTATAAGCTGCTCGCCGTCAGAGGAGCTGAAGGCACTCCTTAGGTGCTCAAGGAACTCCAGACCTGTCGGGATGAAACCAAAATGCTCAGCGAGGCGCAAGCTGAGTTGGTGCTGCATCTGCTGGAGTACTCGGCGGTGAACGAAGGGAAGAGATAAAAGGAACTGCACTATTTTTATTCGCCTCGCTATTTTGAGAGTCTGCGCAATGGTTTGCCATCTCGGAGCGGCGCGTGCGCCGCGGGGAGCTGAGCAAAAAAGGCTTTCTGCAGACCGTGGAGGGCAAGCGGCAGGATGGGGATTGACAGGGAAGAAATAGGAGGGAGCAGAACTCCCTTCCAAAACACGTCATTTTTAAAATCGCCATCCTATTGCGGTTGTCTTGGGTATAAGTCGCAGTCCTGGGCGTTTGTGGTTGCAGTTGTTTGTATGGATGGGGAAAAAAAGAGTGGCTGCGTGCTCAGAAGGAGCGGGCAGGGTGGGCTGCATGGGGCAGGTAGCGCTTGCTCATGACTTGCCTTTTGCCATAAATTGAGCCTTTGTGCTTTTAGGAAGTAGGTGGAAGAGTACCCTCGGGCATTTTAAGTGGTAAAAGCAATTGGATGCACAACGAACGTTCAACATGACCCCAGCCAGGCCGTGCCCACAGGCGGTGTGAGCTGCTCCTGGCGACACGCGGAAAGCGCTGGCTGAAAGTGACGCTAAGGCTTCAAAAGAAGTGCGAAACGAGCCAACAGATCCCAGCCTGTCTGTTGGACCTGTGAGCCACGCCAAGCTATGCGCTAATACATGTCTGGAGAAGGACCTACAGGGATCTAAGAAACGATAAAAGGAAGCGGGCTGAGGAGCGGGGACAGCCCGAACAAAGGTTACGAAATAGCGGAGATGCTAAAAGCAGCAGCACCACCGGAGTGAACGCGTTTGGTAATCCAATTGCAGCGGGGATCCCATTGCAACTGGGCAGCAGCAGCTGTTGGGCGAGAGGGAGGCGATGCGGCCCGCGGGGAAGTGAGCGTGGCCGTCCCCCGGCGGGATGGGGGCCGAGGCAATTCCCTTCCTGCAGACACAAACAGGGAAAATGTCCCCAGATAACTTGAGAGCTGGAGGCGAGCTGAAGAGCCTCAGCTCCGTGTGCTGCACCTCTGGGCAGCGATTTCCCCAGGAAGGGCGGCGGGAGAGGGGTGCCCCTGGGTGGCCACAGCACCGCTGCGGACCCTTTTCTCCACGCAGTGCCCCTCCTGCTGCTGCTGGGCGTTCAGCGTGGGGCTGTCCACGCCGGGAAGGATGCCTGCAGGTTGGTTTTTCATGGACGTAGGTGATTCATGTAATGGATGGTGAAGGAGGGGAGCATCCGTGTGCTGCCTGCCACCTTTCAGGAGCAGGAGGTGCGATGGGTTGTCACCATGTCAGGTGGCAGCTCTGACCAAAATATTCCCCACACTTTATGCTCACACGGAGCTGGGCAGCACAGGGCAGAGCTGCTCGGGAACCACCTTTGCTGTCCAAAGAGGATGCTGTGGGTGGTTTCAGGGCAGAGATTTTCCATTATCAGACCAAGGGGGAATGTTTGTCAGCTGGGCAAGGCTGCGCAGGGCATGGACACCCCGGCTGAGTCAGCGGGAGCTTCCCTTCCCCTCTGGCAGACACCCAGCCCAGGCACGCACTTATAATTTGGATTTCCTTGCCTTTGACACAGGCAAGGGCCCCGAGAAGGACAAAATCACTCGTCCATCCAAAAGCAGCTCGTGTTCCTTGAAAACCGTAAGCTTCAGGAGGAGCTGTTATTTTCTCTGGCTGCTTTCCTCCACCTCAAAAAATCCTCGGAGCCGAGGAAGCGACGCCTGAGCAACCTGCGTTACTCAGCTCCCCTCCAGCACGAGATCAGACGGAGCCAGCTGCCAGCGGTTCGTGCTGGGCGAGGAGCGATGCCATCAAGGAAGGAAGCCCCGTTCTGCAGGGTGAGGGTGCTGTGGGAGCGGGGACGGGTCACCTCCGTGATGTCCCCCTCCGTGCCGGTGGCAGTGGAAGGAGAAGGGGGTGAAAATAAAGCTGGTGCCCGTTCATGAGCCGGGGTTTTCCTCGTTCCTCAGGTTTTCACGTGAAAGCACAGGCTGCCTCCACGTGGGAGGACTGGCACGGGGGGACGGAGCAAGATGAGGCAGGTTAGGGTGAGCATTCTTGCCCTTGGCGGGGCCGGTTTTCGGGGTGTGGGCACCGCGTCGGAGCCCTCCCCTGTGAAATCAGCTGGTTCCTCGTGGGCAGCGGGAGGCGCTGGGACCGGTGTGCTTGGGAAAACCACGTGGATTTGGTTCCTTGGCTCGGAATTCCCTCCGGTTAACTTTTAATGACGCTCCAGGAATGAGACCGGTTAGGTAATTTCAGATGAAGAGCAGGAAGAATGGCAGGGGGTCCACGTTTCCTCTCCTCGAGCCTTGGAGGGGGTAGAAGTGGCTTTGAAACATTCGTTTCACATATGGGGAAACTGAGTCCCGGGGGCAGAGGCAGAGCTGGGCACCCAGCCTGGGTGCTGGTGCTGGCTCAGCACCCGGCTCTGGCAGCCGACCGGTTAAATTTTTGCCCGTGCTGGTAACCACATGTGTTTATAGGCCGTAAACCCGGCACCATAATCAAAATAAAAATAATTTGACCTGAAAGAAATGTTTTCTTCATACCAGGAGGGCTATTTGGGCCAGGCAGGAGGCGTTGAGGCAGAAGGGGAGGGAGCTGCTCCTGGAAGCAATTACATGGCCGCATAACTGGGCTAATTAAGAAAGGGCTCTAAATGTTAAAGTTCTTCTGGGAGGGAGAATACTTGGAAAAACATTGCCTCTAATTCCTCAAAGCCCCCGTTGCCTGTTTTTGACTCTTCTTTCTGCCTTTTCCTTCGAGGGGAGGCAGGCCCACATCGCTCCGCTTCTCCCTACCGATACGGCCCCGAATCAGAGCAGCCTCAGCGTCGGGCAGAAACCAACCCCCGGAAACGACCGTCCTGGGAATAATAACAATTTGGGATCCAAAACGGTCGGGATCATATTTTTCCACGAACCGTGTGGTTTCTTAAGCATTTCTTCTCATACCGCTGGCCGGGTGCAGTAACAAATTGGGAAGAGGGGCAGTGCTGAGGGTTTTTTTGGGGGCTTGCTGAGCCCCCTGGGGCAGAGGGCAGCAGGAAGGGGCAGTGGGCACAGCAGGGGCTGCCTGGCCTCGCCGCTGCTGCTCCTATGGGATGAAGGGATTGCGTGCTGAAAAGCCTCTCAGGTTTTGGTTGCCTTGTTGGACTCGTCCAGGGGCTGGCCCTGGTGGTGCTGTGCTCTTAGGTTGTTCTGGGCAGATTGCTTCTTCCACAAAGGCTCTGGAGGGCTGCAAGGGAGCCCAAACACATCTATCGTGGTGAGCACCCCGGGATGGAGCCTGAAATCATCCCCGGTCGTGGCAGAGTGCGCCCTGCTATCTCTCGCCCATTCTGTTTCCTGCCTTGTGAAATGTTGATAGGGCTGTTATGGGGAGATTTAGCACGTTTCCAAACACAGCTGACCTTTTTATAGATTTTTATTTTTTTAAAGTGAAGCATTTCTATGTATATTTATTCAACATCGGCCATGCTCCCCGCAGCCTCAGGAGGGGTAGCCCTGGCCTGCACAGGAGGGTGCTCTTGTATGCAAGGCACCAAGCCACGGAAAGACCCAGACGTCTGTGTGCTACGTGCCTTAGCACCTCTTGCCCATACCAGTTGGATGTTATAGGACGTATTTGTTACTTTCAGCTCTAACTGCACAGCTAGGATCCGAGCACTGGTGATGAAATGAAGGGGTGGCACCTGTGGGCCATTCCTGATGGCTCCACGAGATGTTGGCTTCTCTACAGTACTTCAGAGCATTTCCAGTGTGAGAAACTACCTCCGTCATAGCACAGAGATCCTCTCCTCACGTTTTCTCCATTTGCCACAGGGTTTGTACCTGTGAACACCAAGCAGTCCCTAACAGCTGGCAAAATACTTCTCCTAGGTGCAGCGCCTTACTATGTTTACAAAGGACGGAGTAAGTGCCATAAAACAACCAAGGGAATTCAGATTAGCCGTGCACACCCATCTCCATGTGGTCATGCATCCCCATGGTGCTGCAACCCCATAAGCAGACCCCGGTGGGGCAGACGGGCTGTGTGGGTTGGACGGGGCCCTACTGGCAGTGGAGGACACCAGCTCAAAGGTGATGAGGATGACGCCCTGGGCCTGCTTGAGAAGGAAGGGCTGTGGGAAGGACTTTGTGCCCCAGAGCTGCCTGTCATGGGGAGGGTGCTGCTGTGCATACAATGGGGCTGTTCATGCCGCTCGCGGGCTCTGCAGACAGACGGTGCCATTCATGGGGTGGCTTCGCTGTCCTCCGAGGAACACGTGGGCATGGAGGCATTGGCACCAGTAATCACAAGAGAGGCCTGAAACATGGACAGATGGTTCTTGCAATTTTTAGGATTAAAGTGGGCTTCAGTCTGGGATGGAAATTCAGAGTGGGGCGTGTAATGTCCCGGGTGGCTGGGGGCAGGCTGCCCCTGCCCTCTTTCCCCCACAGACTCAGGAAAAAGGGCATGTTTCAGTGAGGGGCAGTGAGTGAAGGAGCTCATACGCTCCCAAAGCTGAAGAAAAGAGCCCAGCAGCCAGCAATTCTTCAGGCTGGCCTTGAGGCTGGGTGGGGAAGAGTTTTAAGCTGTAGGGTGGGAGATCTGTCCTGTACCGTCCTCTCCTTTCTTCCCCATCCACCCCACTCTTCCCTTGAGGGGTAAAACCCTCTACACTTCCACGGGAGGTTTTGTGAGTGAATTTTGGCAGCTTTGTGGCCTGCTGGCAGCGTGGAGCTGGCAGGCTCGGCCTCGGGCCGCCTCAGTGCCCACTCCAGCCAGTGGCAAGCGTTGCCAAAAGGTAGGACAGGCGAAAAACTGGAGGCCTTGAATTCCGGCCGTATCCCAGGAAATAGTTGGGTATTGATGTAACTTCGGAGAGAGGTTCCAGCTTCCAAGCCCCAGTGTTTTTTAAATAAACATGAATGAGAGGCTGCAAAGGTCACTTTGCGGCTCGGTGGGAAAACACGTTGGAACCGAGCGTGGGTTCGGGATCAAACGCGAGTGACGTGGCTTGGAGGGGCACAGGGCCTCGGAGGCCGGCCAGGCCGCTACACACGCTGCCATTGGGTTTTGTTGCCACTGTGTTTTTGTCTTTTAATTTAAAAACACACATAGTTAAAAAAAAATAAGACCATATTAGTGATTAAGTTCAAAAGGGCGCTTGTGAGCTTTCCCCTCGCCGTCCCCCTGTCAGGCTGCTCCTGGCAGGGCTGGGGCCGTACGCCCATGCTGCTGCCCTCACCCCATGGGCAGCCTCACCCTGAGGTGTTTCCGTGGCTGTTTGGGTGCTTTGCTGCAGATTCATCCTAAACCATGCTAAAAATAAACACCTTTATGCTCTAGATCGGCCTAACTCCAGGGTGTTAGCCTGGAGGTCAGAGCGCGTGCACTTTGTGTATAGAGGGCAGTATGTAAAGGGGAACGGCTGCTTCTGAAGTTGTGGCACTTTTGTGTTTGTGTGTGGCCAACACAGTGACACCAGCAGTGCCAGGATCAGCACCCATGGAGCCTCAGGTCCCCAGGACATGCCGAGGTGTTGGCGGCCTGCTGGTGGCCATTTCAGGCAAGGTACGGCGGCACAGGCAGAAGGAGCTCCTAGGGGGTGATTTATTGCAGCAGGCTTCTATTTTAGTGGCGTGACGGAGCTTTTAATAGCAGTAACATGTCATGCAATGACATACATTGTTTTGATTTTACAGTAGAAGTAGTCCCATCTGCTTCAGTTATGAATGTGTGACTCACCAAAAAGAAATTGATGGAAAACGAAGTCTGCCGTGGAAGCAGAAGTGGTCAGTTTTAAGGGACGTGGGCGCTGCTGCCATGAGATCGGCATTGCAGCACACACCGGGGCACCCCAGTGGTTTTAGGTCCCACTGCTCCGTGCAGCCTGGCCCTGTCCCCGCTGCCAGCTCCGTCCCTGGTGCAGGGCTGTAGGGTCAGGCGTTGGGCCTTGTGTGCCCTCACGTGAGAGGACGGGGCTGGGAACGCAAACAGAGCTTGGCAGTGTCTGTCTGGAACGGACACAGGATCCGATTGTGTCCCAAAGACATGCATCTGATGCATCACATGTCTGATTTAACCCCCAGTGTCTGGGCTTGTGTTGTACATAGACCTGAAGAACAGCTTTAACACCACACCGACACAGGGATCTAGGCACAGGTCACCGCTGCCCCTGAGGCCTCTCGAGTCTACCTGGAGACCTTTGTGCTCAGGATGGGTCTGAGACCCTGACAGCTCCTGCAGATGCTGGCTGTGACCTCAGGTACCGTTTCCTTGGCGAGCCCAACGTGGTACATGACCCAGCCTGAGCTCCTGCTTGCTGAAGTCCTTGCAGCAGAGAGATTGTTGCATATAAAAAAGCAAACTTTGGTGAAAGGATTTGCAATAATGAAAGCTCCCGTGCACAGGGAGGCCACCATCCCCGTTGTCCCCACAAGTGGCCAGGCTGTGCCTGGGGCTGGGAGCTCCGGCCGCGCTTATTTTAAGCCGTGTCTGTTCTCCTGGCTGCCTTGGCACGCAGGCCAGGCCGTGCGGCACTTCCTCACCGGCTCCTGCCAGATTCCCGACGCACTGACAGACTCGGTGGTGGCAGCCAAAAGCAGTTGTGTGTGCTGTTTGAAAAGAAAAGCACCGAAAAAAAACAAGCAAAGGATTTCTGGGCTTGCCATTCCCTTCCACATTTCTGACGGTGATGGGATTTGCGGACAGCAGTCAGGTTTCTCTCCCTGTCCCCCCAGGTGTTCCGTTCATCCCATCCTCTCCTGTCAAAGGATGCTGAAAATGAGGCGACTGCACGAGCCCTGCACTTTGCAAGAAGCACAGGGTTCAGAACGAGGAAGCAGGTTAAACACCCGGCTCCACAGAGGCAATATTTACTCTTAAGATCTCATCACTTCGGTGCCCAGCCGGGGGATTTGCGTCACCCAGCAGCGGCGCGGATCCGTGCCAGGTGCCCTGCGTGCAGCCCCACTCCCCGTTTGTAATGCACGTCTCCTCGTGTCTCCCTCGAGGAACTTCGTGGGGCTGCTGCCTGCCTCGCAGATAAATTATTTGCTCAGCACTTTGAGGGCGTTATTTATGTGCGGCTTTTTATTAAGGTGCCAGCGACAGTAAATTGCCGCGTGCTGACTGCGCGCAGTAAATCGGTGTCAAGTCCCGGTGCAGACAAGTGCCACCGGCTGTCGCGGGCTCCCTCTCCAGCAAGGTCCCAGCCTGCTCCATCTCCCCAGGCCGGGAAGATGCTCGATGGGTTTTCCCCACCACCACAGTCCTGCCGTGTTTCAGCAGCTCAGGAAAACCTTGGCCATGCCATCCATGCGCTGCGCTTCGTGCAGCCGTGCCGGCTGCAGCCAGGGCAAGGTCTCTCGGGGCCGTGCCAGGACCAGAAACGAGCCCATCGTCCTCCTCTTCATTTTTTCTCCATTTCACTGATTTTTTTGGCAAACGCAGCCTCGACGGTACGTGACTGTGCAAAATATAGCACTGGACAAGGCGCTGTTGACTCATTTGGAAAACGTTCTGCTTTCTCAGGCCGTTTTCCGCAGCTTCCTTTTATGCGAGCGAGGAGACTGGCAGGCCAGGGCAGCTGGCCGTTCGCTCCCTCGTTCGTGTGCCCTCGCGCAGATGTTTCCTGGCCCTGCGGCCGCAGGATCCCCTTTGGCACATCCTCCTCCCCGGCCCCTCCAGCGTGGGCTGCGGGCGCCTGCGCTGGAGCATCCGCGGGTGCTGGCAGAGCCGGGGAGGTCACAGGGTGACGGAGGAACCGGCATCGGTGCGGTGGCAATGTCGTTCTCCCAGGAGGCAGACATTCAGCGGTGTGTGCCGTATCGGGCTGTCACAAAGGTTTGTGAACGCTGGTTTTAGGGTGCCACAAGGACGCGTGCTGGGACCACAACGTGAGTTACAACAGGAGAAGTCGGGTGGGGACATTCAGCAGGAGCAGGTTTCCACTGAGGTGGGCTGTCAGGGAAATCACAAGTCCCACAGAAAGCATTTTGTCAGAGAAGTTCAAGGAGAGGCTTGGAAGGTTGGTTTTAATTTCCATAATGCCTTGCTTTATAATTAAGGGGAGGAAGTGAGGCCACAGTAGTACAATAACAGCGCTTCTGTGCTGCACATAATGCAAATAATATGAGACAGGAATAGGGCTGAAATTCCCAAAAATGCATTTTTACCAAAAATAAACTATGTTATTGATGTTTCATCCCAGCCTGGGACAAGCTGGACTATCAGCATCTCTCAGCTTCCCCAGAGACCAGCCGCTGCAGCCCCCGAAGCTTTACCAGCCCCGACTTCAGGCTCACACTCTGGGCTCCCGGGATGCAGAGGAGAAGCCGGAGGGGCTGTGGAAAACCCGTTGCTTGCACAACGTATGGAAACGCATATTTTTGCAGCTCTGCTGGCAGGACGAGCCGCCGGCGCTGGCTGGAGGTGCTCAGGCTGGCGTGCGTCTGCGCCGGCCGGGCTGTGCTTACTCTGGCGTGGGTTCAGCGGCCCCGGCGTGGGCGCCTGGCAGCCGTGCGTCCCTCCAGGGCCACGGAGCCCTCCAGGGCAAAGCCCTGAGCTGTGGGATCCCCGCTCGGCCCTGCGGGGTTGGGGCCGTGGTCACGGCAAGCTGGGCACCGAGGGAATCGCCGCTGGGGCTGTGCGATGCGCCGAGCGAGCGCGTTTCCCCAGCGCGTTCCGACGCGGTCGGTGTCTGTTAGGGAAAATATCTGTTCTTGGCAGGAAACGAGGATTTCCTCCAATTATCGTTATGGATGGATAACGAGCCGAGAGGCTGAGCCCCAGCGTGCGGGGTGCTGGGCATGGGCGGGACGGGGGAGCCCCGCCGAGCGCCGCTGCTCGCCCATTTCATGCGTTAATGCTAAAGACTTCATCAAAGCCTTCTCTTTTCTTTTTTCCTTTTGTTTTTCGTTTTATTACTGTGGTGTGAAGCAGCTTGGTGGGCTAATAGACATTTCTGAGCCTGCCCGCGAAAAGCTGCTTTTCACACCGAGCAGAATAAAAGCAAAATGGCCCGCGAAAGCTTCGTGCAGCGTCCACACCGACATCCGCACGGGCCTCTTCCCCAGCCTGTAACCCAGCTCCGGCCCCGCAGCAGGCAGCCAGGGCTCCGTTTGCGTTTCGTCTCCCCTCTAACTGCCTCCTGTGTTTTTTCTCCTCAGGTATTTCGATCGTTTCTTCCCTCACACTCCATCCATCACCCGGAGCCCGTCCCGCGGGCGGCGGTGTCGGACCCGCAGGTGTTGATTTTGGAAGCGGGGGCTGGCAGCGCTCAGCCTTTGGGGGAGGCAAAAACGGGGTGCTCGCCCTAAAACCAGCCCCGGGAGAGACCCAAAAGGAGCAGGACGGAGGGATCCCTGCGACTTTGTTCCAGCAAAAGGCGGCCGGGACGGGGACGCCAGCGTGGGCTCGGCGAGCCCTGTGCCGGAGGGAGGCGGCGCGCTCCCCGGTGCCTTCTCAGCACGGGTTATTTCCAGCTCTCCGCAGAAACTGTAGCACAGTGTGCTGACGGGAGGCGATGACAGCCGAGGAGGTAGGGCCGGGATCGCTGACAGCTCGTAGGGTGGCACCTTCGCCGAGAAAATTGCGGCAATAACCTGGCAGGGTGAGGAAAAAAAAAAAAAAAAAGGGTTTGTGCAAAAGCCGTTCCAAGTGTTTCACCGCGGGGCTCACGGGCGTGCTAATATTTATTCTAGCGCAGGCACCGGGGTCTCCTTGTTTGAGGGGGACGCGTTTCGGGGAAAAACTCACAGTCGGTTATTTTATGAGGGGAAGAGTTTTCCGAAGAAGTGGTGCCGAGGAATTTCTCCAGCTCCCTCGCTCTCGGGGCTGCCAGCATTCAGCCCGCATCCCTGGCTGCTGGGCAGTGGCGAGAGGGAAGGAAAAACCTACGGAAACGTGCTCCAAAACCTACGGAGAAGGATGGATGCGGGGGTGAACCAGTTCCTGCGGCTCTTTTCTGAAGTACTTTGAAAATGCCTCTCGTGTCCTCGGGCCTCCTCCGAGAGCGGCGGGAGTTACAGCTCGGCCACTGACCAGCGCGCGGATCTCTGCGGGAAGCTTCCTAGAAGGCCGGCCACGTGGAAGGGCACAGCTCGTGTTCAAGGTCTGGAGAAGTTCAGGATTTGGCCGGTACCTGCCTCATCTTCTGCAGAGACCCGGTCTGTCATCCCACCGAGACGTGAGCTGCTCATAGCTCCTCGTGGTCTTGCACCTTCGCCGTCTGCCTCTCTCGTGGCCCAGGCCTGAGGCAGGTCCCCGTGCTGGGGTCTTCTCCTGGCGTCTGTTTCAGTCGACGCTGTACAAAGCCTACCCCAAGACGAATCCCGGAAGCAGGAGCCCCGGTCCATGGCAGATATGGCTCAGGTTTCGAAGTACACAAATTTAGTTTGCTTCTTGGAAAAGCAAAGTGAAATGGGTCCGGCCAGGTGCGTGTGTTGGTGCCTCCTGGGGAGGCTGGGCGAGATTTGCTGGGGGGATTGCGAATGCTGGGAGCTCCGCGGCGGCCTCAGGATTTTGAGAGCATTTTGAGGAAGGGACAAGAACAGCATCGAGCTCTTGGGAAAGGCATTGGGCCACGGAGCCTCTTCCGTGACCGGGATGAGAGACAGAGAGCCCACCTTGGGGTGACTTTAATAAGGGCGCGTGGCCGGGCCATACCCAGCGGAGGGCTCAGCAGCACACAGGCTGCGATTGCTTAGAAGAGGGGCCAACGTTTCCATTAACTGCTTTCAAACATGGAGTTTTCAGACAGACTCACTTCATTTTCGCAGAGCAGCTCGGCACTGCTGTACCCGTGTGAGGTGGAGGTGGCGGCGGAAACGGGGCCGGGGTGTCCGTGTTGGGTGCCATCGCCTGCTGCATGGGGTGGGACGGGCGCCGGAGGGTCGGGGCTGGCAGGGATGCGACATTTTCATCCCTGAGCATTTTGGCTGATCCTCTCATTTCCTTCCAGACTCAGGACCTCGCAGGTTTGGTGGCCGTGGGGACGCCTCAACCTCAGCGCAACTTTTAGGCTCCTTTTAGGATCCCGTCTCATCCACCTCTCCCTCTCCCCTTGCTTTTGCAGAACCGCCAGACTTTCAACAGCCTCAGCTGCCTTAACACCGCGGCGGAAGACGGCGCCCAGCGGCTCCCCGGTGCCCGGCCATGGCCCGCGGCCGGCGGCTCCCCGGAGGTGATGCCGGGCAGGACCCCCGCCTGCACCCCGGTGCCGGAGCCGCGCTCGCGGGGCGAGGAGCGCCGGGCGAGCCGGGACGACCTCTCCTGCGAGGAGTCCGACTGCGGCGCGGCCGAGGACGAGGGCGGAGGGAAGGAGGAGGACCCGGCACCCTGGCGAGGCGGCGGGACGGGCGCCGAGAGCCCCTTCCAGCTGGATGGAGAGCTCGACATCGAGCAGATCGAGAACAACTGAGGGTGAAGGGCCGGCAATTCGGGGTCTGGGGTCGCCGGCGCGGCGCGGTGAGGTTCTCCCTGGGGTCGGCGGCCTCCTGCCGCCAGCCGTAGGGGACGAAGCAGCTTTGCCAAAATTTCATCAGGTATTTAGAGCAATTTTGTGCGTGTGCGTGTGTGCGTGTGTAAATCTTGAAATTCTTTGTAACTACTGTAGCCAGATATCAGCTAGTTCGGGCAAACTGCCTGTCGGGCTTTGGAGATGAGGTACGGAGATCTCCAGGAGACTCACAGCTCTCTCTTCTGGCCTCCGCCGGTGAGGAAACAATCGTGCAGACGTAGGATCGCGGTGAGGGGTCCGGCCGCAGCCTCCCAGTTCACCCCTGCGCTTGTTTGTCAAGCAAGGGGAAAAAAAACACCACCGGGGCCGACTGGGAAACTGGGGGGAGGCCGAGGGCATCAGCCAAGCAGGCGGTGGCAGTGCCATCGGATGGAAACCACAAGTAATGTGCTGAAATTTCATAACGGTGAGAGCTGGATTTTTATTTTTTATTTTTTTTTTAATTTTCCCGACGAGGAGCTCGCGGGCTGCCTCGGCCCCACCGCCCCAGCAGCGCTCAGCTCCTTCCTGCCGTGCTGTTTTCTTCCCGGCCCCTCTCTCACCCATCGGGAGAGGGCCCCGCTGGGTCCCCCCGGGGTTATCGCGCCCTGCGGCGGCTCTGCCCTCTGCTCCGACTGCGAGGCGGGCCCGTGTCCGGTGCCGTGGGATTACTTGACGAAAGTAAGCTGTCAAAATGCTGAAAATTCAGGTAGCAGCACTGAAAGCTTTTCCTCTCCCTGTGCCTTTTGGAAGCACAGATAAAGTGGCGACCGTCACGTGTGTACGACAGACACTCCTCGGGAAGATAAGCTGTCCGCTCGCTAACAGGTGTAGAAGGACGCCTACTTGTTTTTTTATTCTCTCCCCCCCTCCTTTTATTTTGTGATTTAAATCTACAGGCAAGCTGCGGAAGCGGCTTCCAGCATCCTCTGCAGGTTCCTTGGGGCTCACGGGTCGTTTCCCGAGCTCTGCAAAAGCGAGAAAGGAAATCCAATTCCTAGACCCCGACACCGATTCGGGCAGGTGCCGTTTTTGGAGGGGCTCAGCACCCCCGTTGGAAAACCCTTAGGAGCCTGTCAGTCAGACGAGGCTGAGAGCCTCTGGTACAGGTTTATGAATCATTGCTGGTTTGGTTACTGCACTTTTTTTGACGGTGGTTTGGGTGCGTGGGCATCCCCCCTCGCGGTGGGAGCCCTCAGCTCCGTAGCTTTATGCCTCCCGGCACGGCAGAGCCTTGCTGACCCGGCAGGCAGGGCGAGCCCACACCTACATGATTTTTTTTTTTCATTTTGGGGAATCCTCCAGCTCCTTAAAGTGTCTCTGGTAAGACATCCTGGCTCAGTTTTCAGCCTGGCCACATGCGGTGTCTACCAGCCCGTGTCCCTGGGAGCGCTGTAACCGCCTCTGAGTCTTCCTGCTGTCCCCACCCCGCCGCAACCAACACGATCCTGGCTTCAGGGTGACCTCGGGCACCTCCTCATCCAGGTCCCCACCAACCAAACCCGGCTCTGCCCTGGCTCCCGCAGGACCTCCTGCCTATGCATACCGGGGACTGTAACTCACAAGGGCTTCTGTCTCCTCTCCAAGGGCTGCTCCCCGTGCCGTGCTCGCCCCCGGGCGTTGGGAGGGCGACCGAACGGCCCCCTTACCCATCCGCGCCGGACACAGACGTAGCACAGCGTTTACATGCAGCACAACCCGTTTGCCTTACTAAAGACGCTTCTCCCGTGAGTCGTGGCCTTGCCCTGGGCACGCGAGCTTAGGCGCAGTCTGCAGTTAGCTACGGTTCGTGGGGCTCCGCTGGGTGTTCCCTGGTCGGTTCCGTATGAGTTGATGTCCTTGTTTTCGGTTTGAGAAAGCCTTACTTTTAAAAAAAGTTGTGTTTTGTTTTTTTTTTCTCTCTGTAGAGGTAAAAAAACATTTGTGGATTTATATATATATAAATATATATATAAATAAAAGAATGGAAACTATTAAATATAATCTAGTATGTGCCTCAGATTCAGGGGACATCCCGTCGATTGTAAAGCTAGCAGCTGTGTTGCTCCTCGGCACGTGGCCGGAGCCGCTCCGTGCACCAGCTGAAAAGCAGGGCAACCCCCCGGGGGCTGCTTCGGGTTTTTAAAGGACTTCACCTCTCACACAGATGCTTTGGTGACCCCTGCGGCAAATCCCTGCCGCCTGCCAGAATGTGATTTTAAAATAATATGCAGACACCTGATAGTCTTCGCTAGGTAGCTCACGGGCTCGGGATCGGGAAGGTATTTGGGGACTCGCTAAGGGCACAGCCCAGCCCGCACAGCAGCCGGTTCAGGACGACGACAAGCTTCAGCAGCAGCAATAAGGCTTCATCAGTGCGATTCCTGAAAAAAAACCCACGGGATTTGAATGGGAAAATTCCTAGCACCGGTAACGCACGCGGGGAGCTCGCTGTGCGTGTGCAGATGCAGCTCTTTGAGCCTGTTCTATGAAAGATTACATCGTAAAAGACAAAAAAAAAAAAAAAAAAGACAAAAAGAAGTGTTTGTAACATAGATTGTAATTTTTCATGTTATAGCGTAGCCTATTTGGCCAATGAAGTCGTGTTTCAAGTGCATTGTTGAAAGCTCCTGGCCGAACAGGACAACAGACGTACGTAGGACATTAGAGGATTGTAGCAGTGCTTCACGGAGTTTTATGGTTTTGATGTTCAAGAAATCGAAAGAAGAGGATGGCCAAAAAAAATTAAAAAATAAATAAAAATAAGCCTTCTGAAGCTATGACCTGTAGTAGCAAAGTCTCCCTGTTACTTGCACAAGCGCAGAGGTATGTGCGTGCACCCGGGGAGGGGCTGCCGAAGGTGCCCCCGCCGTTGCAGGCTGCCCTCTCCCCGGGCGGGCGAGAAGACTGCTGATTTGTACCCTCTCCATGACTTGATTGCACTAGAGCAGCTCAGTCTCAGGAAATTGCTTGTTACTTTTACTGTGTAAATAAAGCTTCCTGGTTCAATAACCCCCAGCCGGGCCGGCCGGTGTCTCGCCTCTCTGTGCTCCCGCGGGCGGGCGTGCCGGGGTGGGGGGCTCTCTCGCGGGGTCGGTGCCAGGTGAGGGTGCCCCTGCCCCGAGGTAGACCCCCAAAATGGGCATTTTGTGGTGCTGTGCATCCCCTAAAGAGTCTGGTGGAGAACGTCCCCCCGGCTCCGTGCTGTTACCTCGGTTGTCATTCAGCTGCAGGGCGGCCCGAAGAGGTGACGGTGAAATGCACCCCGAAGCTGGAGCGCCACGCAGCACCTCATGCTCTGTGTTTAAGGTCAGGGATAACGTCCCATCCCGTAAAATAAAGCTGAGCTAGACCAGGAGCCCGCAGCGGGGTAAAGGCACGTGGGGAACCCCCTGGGGAAATATGGCAAGAGCCACGTCCAGCCTTCGTGCGCAGTAACTCACTTTGTAGAGCCGAACGGAGGAGGGCTGCGCTTCCTTCAGGGAGCAAACAATGTAAAAAAGCTCAGGACGGACGGCAGGATGTTTATCTGCCTGAATTTAATCCTGTTGAAGCGATAGGCTTAGTGCAACAGAACAAAAAGGAAGAATTACAGGATAAAAAACTTCCAGTGCCCCATCGCGGCCCTGATGTTGGACCGGGCCTTAAGGCGCCCTTCACGTGTGCGTGGACGCACACAGCGCTGTAGACTTTGGCTGAACCACTTCCCAGAGGATGAAAGATACAAAGACAGACCGAAAGACAGCACTAAGGTCACTTTCCCAGATGCAGTTTATTATAATTCAGTCCCTAGCCCACTTTCCCCTTGTGTCAGCCAGCTGGTAGCTCTGACATGAGCATCTCCAACGCGCCCGGCTGCAGCTCGCAGGTTCCTCCAGGAACACAGAGCAACATTTCGGTGTCCTTCAGCGCCTGGGGCAGTCTCACGCTGCTCAGACTGTCGGAAACACGGCAGGAATTGTCATTCACCTCCTTGCAAACTCCAGAAGCAGTAGCCGAACGCAGCCAGAGCACGCTGCCCAAGCGATGTGTATGTGTGCACACGCACACAGGGTTACGCGTGTTTAAGTGACCTTCCCGTGCTCCCACAGGAGGCCTGAAACAGGTTAAAATTCAAACGGCCTCATTCCTTTCCACTCTACAGCACAAAGCCTGAGAACCAAGGGGGTGCAGGGCTGCTGACCCAGCTGGCTGACAGGAGACTTCTGTCCCTAAAAGGGTGACCTGCAAAGGTGTGCTGGGCACCCCCTGGGGCAGAGGGTGCGAGGAAGCCATCCCAAATCTCTCATTCTTCTCCCCATTTTGAGCCCCCGCCCCTTCTTGCCAGGTGCAACGTGTGCAGGTGCTAGCAGGCAGGCTGCAAAACTGTCGGGGCAAGGGAGAAATAAATCCCCAGGCATGGAGCAGTTGCTGCTCAGCGGCGCATCGCCTCAGGCATGCTGAGCAGCAGGATGTGGCCGAGCTGGGGGTGCAGGTACCCCGCAGGCACACGGTGCTGGTGCTGGATGTGTTTGGAGTTGCATGAGGGTCAGTGCCGACCAGGATTGGAGCAGGAGAAGGCAGGAAACCCACTTCCTGCTGAAACCTGTGTCCGCCTGCCCGACCCCTCTGAAGGAAAGGAAAAGCCATCAGCCCCCTGTCCCTGCTGGTGAGGTGCTGTGTGCCAGCTTGTTCCTAGGAAAGCATTTCAGAGCCCATAGAAACCCCTGCCGGTGCTGAGCCAACTGAACACAGTACCACCAGGGCTAGCTTCACAGGACTGCGTTTATTACCGACACGAGGACACAATTACTCCATGATTTGTCACAGCATTACTGAATTCCTGCTCTCTAACCCAGGGCAGTGCCAGACAGAGGCTATAACCGGGGTAGAAACCCAACTACCAGCTTGCTGAATGTGCTTGGTGCTCTCCCATGGCAGGGATTTGTGATGCTCGTACCTCTGTGGGAGTGCTCTGGTACCCAGCCAGACCCCGCAGAGCCATGCTCATCTCCTCCACCCTCAAGGACATCCTCAACCAGCCTCAGGCACACCAAAAGGCACAGTGCTGGCGAGTTACACAGCAAAGCGAAGGGGTGTGGGTTGCCGAAGCCATCCCTGCTCCTCGAGGAGCTCAGAGCTTCACCCCGTTGGATGGAGTTAGGCTGGGTCAGGTGGAAGGAGCCTGGTGGCACGCGGTGCTTCTGGGACAGCTCATTTCATCTGTGCTGGCACTTGTGTGGCACCCAGGGGAAGAGATTTCAAAAAGTGCACAGAGGACAGAAGATTCGGTGTCCTCTCTGCTGAGGTTAGTAGCGGGTTTTAGGACCTTTACGTGAAACGTTTAGAAACACAGGTGTTCTCCACCTGTGGGAGATGGAGATCGGAGACTGAGCAGCTGGTGGCTGCACGACGTGCTGGGCCTTGCCCTTGATCCTTTACCTCTGCCACCGCGCCGCCGGTGCTACAGCTGGCTGAGGATCACATCAACCGCCTCTGCCAGGTTGTTCACGTAGGCGTCAGGCTTCACCTGGGGGTGGTTTTCATCACAAGGCCTGTGAAGGAGACAGAAGGGACAAGTGAGAGAGGGCAGACGCCCCGCCAGGTCCCACACCACGGGTGGTCCTTCTGTGTCTGCTCGCAGAGCCCAGGGTAGCTCAGGGGTGGCCCCAAATGGAGCACCCCTGGCTGAGAGTGGGTCTCAAAGTCCTCTTTTCTGCTTTTCCTCCCTTTATCCCCTCTCTTTTCTCTACCTCCCTCATGCTCTGACCTTCCCTGTGTGCTACAGCAGATCCCATGTACTTGCACTGGGCTATTTTGCTGGGCAAAGCCTTGTAAAGGCGATGCTCTCCATCATCAACTAACTAATTGAAATGCAGGCACTGTGTTTTTACACAGCACGTTTTCAGTCAGAAAGCAGCAGTATCAGACAAGGATCATAGGGGGGACACCTCACTGCAAGCCTAGGATCCTAGGAAATTGTGTAAATAATTATCCTCCCATATTTTTTTCTCTAGAAATAGGTAAGGAAAAGAAGAATTCACTTCTGACTTAGAAACATGAGAGGTCTGTATGCAGCTTTAGTGAACGGGAAGGCTTTGCTGGGGTTGAACGTCGCAGGACCACCACCTTCCCGTAAACCTATTGGTGGTGGTTCCCTCTGCGGCCATAAAAGGGGTCAGACTCACACTGCCATGCAAGTCCCGACCCCAAAGCAGAGCAGCTTGAAGCCACATTCACAGCGATTTCAGACACTGGCGGCTGTGGGCGCAGAGGCACCGTCCTATTTAATGATTCGGCCGGGAGAGGGGCGGATGCAGGAGGCAGCAGCAGCCCGGTCAGCTCTTCCAAACCTCGTGGCCCTCTTCTGGCTCTGGGGCTGAGAAAGCCAACAGCTGCTGAACAGAAACCATATGCATTTTATATGCTTAATGGCTTTCCTCTGGGAAAGAGAGGAGAGCCCTCGTGTCCAGCTCCTATCTCTCTTGGTTCCCGTAAAGGGCAAAACTTTATTTAGTGAGGGCCGTTTTCTCAGCGAGGAAGAGTTCCCATAGGATGCATGGGAGCAGAGAGATTAGTATTATTATTATTTACGATTTGCAGAATTTGTTGAGCACTTGTCTGTACAAGTACCAAGCTATTCCTTCAGTTCCAGCACTAAAGCTCCCCAGGGCTGTTTCCTTTCTGCTCATTTCTCAGCTGCGCTCCTCATTCCTGCCTCCACGAGCTCCTCACAAAGGCAGAGCCTCTCTCGGGAGCCCACGCTGCTCCAGATTTTGTTTGCTGGGTTGTTACAGCAAGGAGCTAGAAAAGAAAGCCCCTGCTTGCCAGGCTTCTTTGTGTCACCTACAAAGTGGCGTCCGACACAGGGAGGCAGATTTTGGTGCTGGCTGCTGTAATAGCATTTTATTTAAAAGGTGGAAGGTTATGCCACGCATCTTTATTTAATTCCCCAAGTTCTATCTTGTCACGAGTCTAGGGTGCAATATGAGCAGTAATTATGATGATTTAATTTTTTTTTTCAACCAAAGAAGAATTTATATCATAGAACGTAAAGCAAGTTATTAAATAAAACGGAGAAAAACCTTAAAATATAAACAGAGCAAAAATCCAGTACATACACAGAGTTCATGTGCCAATTATTACTCACTCCTTGATTTAACCAAGAGACTTTTATGAATACAGAAATTTGGGATATGGTAAAATACTCAATTCTTGGCAATAATCCTTAATTTTTGAGTGGGGATCCAAAAAACAAGTAATGAACAAAACTTCTTTTCATTCTACACCCTGCAAAATGTTTCTCCCCTTGCTTATATGTTAAAAGGAAATTTTAAGACCTGCTTGAAAGGAAAGCTTCAAGAAATCGTCACTTACTCTGCACTCTTTGATCTATTAACAGGACTTTGCAGTTGATAGCTGTGCTAACAATGCAGAAATCCACCCAGAACTCAGCTTCTAAATGCTGGCGAGCAAGGAGCCGCGCTGCATACGCTCGCGTGCTGTGGTAGGGCTGGGTGTGTGTACATATACCTGAAGAGTGCCAACTTAAACATGAGCCCTGCTGTGGTGGGACCACATGGACACTGTCCTCACACCAGCTAGCACCACTCCAGGGACACCACACTGATTTCGTTTCGACCCATGGCACGTTTGGGAGTTAGACTTTTGAGGCACTTCATGTGCCTTAGATTATATCTGCTTGTCTCTACTAAGGGGGGGAATGCAATAAATCAACTGGCCTGGGCTCTGTAGGAAGGCAGAGCCCTGAAACACAACAAACTTCCCCGCTCTCCTGCCTCTCCTGAGGCTGAGCCGAGGAGCTCGTCTTCCTCTCAGTGCTACCCCAGGAGCCATTTCTTGTGGCCACAGCCTTTGTCTTGCAGAACGCTTTGTAACTCACAACTGCAACACATAGCCAAGAAACATTGTTTTTTTCCCCATCTCTTTCAAAAGGAACCTGCAAGCAATAATCCCCAAGCACTAACGCTGAGACAAAAGCAGCCAAATGAGCCTGAGGCCTGTCAGAAGCGGGGCAGCAGAGGGCTGTGATGGGGAAACGGGGCCAGGGTCTGGGCCATGGGCACCAAGCGGCTGGAGGACGAGCCCTGCTGGGCTCAGCGTGTCCTGGATGGGCCTTGCTGGACAGGGCCAGGCAGGAACTTCACCAAGGGCAGATCTTGCTCCCCCAGCTTCTGCTTGGTTCCTCGTTCAGTTACGATGACTTATTTTGCCTTTATGAATACCTGTGCTAGGACAGGCATCGCAACAGCAGGTCGCAAAACTGACGGTGAAGGTTATCGTTGAGCACTTTTCTCTTTCATATTCCAGAAACACAAAAACCTAAGAGCATGTTTAATCTGCTAGGTAAATTGAAGAATAAACTCAGATGGAGCTAACTTGAAGATAAACTCCTTCTGGTTTTGTTTTACATGGGACTCCGGTTGCAGAGAAGAACATAAATCAAACTGACAGAAAATTATACTCTAGCTGAATATTGAGCTGTCAGCAATCTTGGCCAGTGCACAAACTCCCTTGTGAAAAATCAACTACAGCTTTGGGAAACCCTCTCTTTGGTGAAGCCTGGGCTCCTTGGAGTGATTTAGCACCGCGACCTAGGCACACACACGTGGGACGTTTTGCAGCCCGGGCTGGTCATGACAGCCCCCTGCTCCGCCTGTGAAATGAACTCGTGGCACTGGATTTCCTCATGGCCTCTGTGTGGCCACCTTGCTGGTAGAGGAGATGGTCAGGGAAAGAAGCAGCCTAGCACAGGCAACCCTGAAGTCTGGGGTGGTTCCACTGGGTCAGGGTAGTGCAGTCATCCTACTCTCAAACCGCAGAGAGAAAACCTGTTGTGACAGGGCAGTTTCAGGACTTTGAGGCAGCCTCTTTCCTCTTTTCCAGAGAAGACCTCTGTCAAGGTGAGGAGTATGCCATCTCCTCACCGAGGTCAGACACCCAACCAGGGTGGGACCGTAGTGCCGCCTGCCTGACCAAGCCCTCATGGTACCAGAGATGCTGCAGGTAGGATGCTGTCACCCCCAGCACCTAGAGGTGAAAATGCAACAGCGGAGCACTGTAGTGGACCAAATCTGTGGGATTTGGGCACACACAATCTGTGTCTGCTCCTCAGAGCACAAAGAAAGGTGGAACACATTCTTACAAAGAAAGTGCAGCCCAAAATGATCAGTATACTACACCGCACAAAAAATCGGAGTATCTTTAGCATGGTGCAACATGGGAAGAGGTCTTGAGACTTGGTAGTTACTCACGTCCACCCAGGCACCCTCGGGAGGGAACTGAACATCCTCCTCTCCCCAGGACCATTTGTCACTGTCAGTGCTGCAGAAGCTCAGCAGCTATCTATAGCCCCATGTGCTCAGAGCCAGATCCTCCGCCCATACTAAACTGGTTAGTTCAGATCAATGCTTCCATGTGAGACATCAAGGGAACAGCAGGAGCAGACTGCTGCAGAAAGCTGGCTCCGCGATTTTAACTCTTCACTTGGCCACTTGGTAAGAAAAGCTCTAGCATGGTATCAGGGCTACAGACTAGCAGATAGAGATGGCTTCCTCCTGGTGAAGCACAAAACCACGTCCCAGATCCAAAGAGGCGGTGAAAGGTCAGCTTCTGCAAGAAGAAGAAGGTTTGCTTACTGGGTTGGTGACATTTCCACTTGGACAGGTGTGCTCTGACAAGCTAGCTGCCCTGTGTAGGCCCAGCACCTATCAGGATGGTCTTGAATCACCCCAGCCTGCTTGGTAATCTGTGCCCTGTAGCAGCTGTGATGGTGTAACGGAGATATAACGGAGTGTCTGTGATGGATGGAAGGATCTGTCCCTGAAAGGCATGTCCCTTTGTGAGAGCTACTAGGAGTCCGGAGAGAGAATGAAGGTACAAAGATATGCCAAAGAAAGCGGGGATGTGAGAACTAGTACTTTTAGTCCATGGGTCAGGGTGGGCATCAGGCATCACCGGCAGCCCGCCCTGAGCAGCCCCATCACGGGGCCCACATCTACAACAGGGATCTAAAAGCTGCAGCGTGTCTGTGAGGCAAACCAGGCCCGCTGGGTCCTGGGGCATCCTGCGGGGCTGAGAGCCAAACGCCGCAACGGGAGCACGGGGGTGTGCTCAGTCTGCACACCGAGCACGCACGTAATGCTGCACAAGGAAACTCCACGTACCGGTCGAAACGACTTTCCATATGCCTCAGTTGCACTCATTTCCAACAAAACATATGGAGAACAAAAAGGAAACAGCTGGATTACTGCGTGGACGAAATAGGAAAGGTTTAGCAGATGAAAGTCTAAACGGAGGTGACTGACATGGACGGTCATGGCCACGGGGGTGAAAGCAGCTACACCGTTCAGATCAACCTGCAGAAACTTGACTTCGGAGACGAGCAGCTGGGAATCGATCAATGCATGATTAGTATCACAGACTAAAATTAGCATTTGCATAGTTCTTTAAGAATAGGGATGGGTAGGAAAAACAACAGGCAGGGCCAAAGCAAGGCACAGAAGTTAATTTGAAAGAGACAAATGAGCTTGCATTCCAGCGTACAAAGCTGCAGTCATTTGGCAAACCTGATCTGTAACACTGCGTGTCCCACGATCGCTGACCTTTTCAGCAGCACAGCTTTCTGTGAGAGCGAGCAAGAAATCATCCCCCCAAATCTCCCTGTGTTTGTACAAGGGATCTCTTTGTGTCACAACACAGAATTCCTGCTAACTCCCCAATTAAGCAGAATACACTCCCGCTGCATAAAATTAGATAAAAAAGATTAAAACCATTCCTCCTGACAATGTATTCTTCGGGGGCTCTTACCACGGCTGTAAAATATGTGAGACAGAGTTTAACAAGATTTTCTTTATGAGGAATGTAAACAGACACTGTTAACCTCTGCTGGTTTCTTTGGACAGATGCAATAACTTCAGTCAGGGCTATGAGTGAAAGTCTCCCTTTCACTGAACAAGCAATTTAATCAGCTCAGCACCGAACAGCCAGATAAATCACGATGACTGACAGCACACCACCATGCAGCTGATGAATGCCTGTACAGCACGTTTCCTGACGCTATGATGAGACAAACCTGCCACAAAAGCACCTGATTAAACGCATCCCGTGCTGGATCGGATCCTAAAACTTGAGGGAACTCTGTGCCTCAACCCTCATATCTCATGTCACACCCAGATGTCCCCCAGAACAGAAAGAGAGGATTTTCTGGTTGAAACACCAGATTTTGGAGAGCTGCTGTAATGGCTTCTAGAAGAAGCTAACACCTTTCTTTGTCATTTGGGAAGATGACTTTGCTCGTAGAGGTGAGCACCTTCAACAAAAAGTCCTAACCATAATCTGTGGAGCCAAGGACACCTCCCACTTTGCTGCAGGAGTTGGTGGCTCCTGGAGAGCATTTGGCTGTGCCATCCCCTCCTGGTCACCACCCCTGCGGAGCTCCAGGAGAGCAAACCCCTGCCAGTGACATCCAGCAACCTCCATCGCTCTTCTCTTGCCTCCCAGAAGAGTGCACAAAGCTAATTGTGTTTAATTGCAACTCGTTTAAATTCAAGCATCCACAAACAGGTAGAAATTACCAGCCAAATTGTTCGCTAACATCTGAGGGAAGTCTGTGGGCTTGCCTCTTAATTGGTCCCATTTATTTCAACTGCTGCAGTTTTAACCCAACAGAAGGAACCGGCTCAGGTGCAACACTTCTCCAGGCAATGCACCTCGACACCCCGGGAAATACCGAGATGGAGTGGATAGGGAGCTATCTTCCTGCAAAAAATAAATAAATTAAAAAGCTTGGCTAATGCTAGGAACATTACCTAGATCTTGTTTTTATTTTCTGCAGCTGAGGGCAGGCAGCGATGCTGGTGCAGAAGAGCTGGGATGATGCCTGAACACCTTTGCCAGAGGGATGCTGAGAAGAGGAGGTAAGAGGAGCAGAGGTGACCAGGACAGATCACAGACTGGAGGCTGCCAGTGGGCACTGCACTGAGCTTTGGTCAACACAGCTCTTAGCAGTACTTCTCTTTACAGGCACGACCTCTGTGTACACCAGTTGTAAATTATCCCTTGAATAACCCCAGTCCCTTGGCACTTCTGTACAATACACGGTACCAACCAGCTTTGGAATACACAGTGAGGAAGCGGATGATGGAGGCAGCCGTATTCCCCCACCCATCCCTCTTTATTTTCTCTCTCAGGAAATACAGCACATGTGAACGTGCAAGATTACGAGCTTTGGGGATTAAAAGTTTTGAAAGACTTTGTATGGGCTGTATAGGACATACACAGACGTAGCAATATATATTTAACCAACTTCTCCCACCACTTGAGTGACCCCACAAACCCTCCATGACTGCAGCTCGCGCACCCGTCCCTGGTAGTGACATCTCTGGGGTGCAGTAAATGGAAGCTGAGATTTACTGCTCTGAGTTTAACTCCAATTCCTTCACCAGAGCATTGCTGCATTGTACTCAGGGACACCAAAAAGCAGCCAGGCTTGCTAAACCATACCGAGTACTGCACTAAACCCCGGGACTGTCAGTAAGCAGGGGTTGTATGAGCGTGTCCAGTGTTTTGCTTAGCCCCTGGAGTGGGAATGGGAATGGGAATCCTCTCTAGAGGTGCAGCTTCACTCCTCCTCCCCTTGGGTTTTCCCCATCACGCTGGCTCAGATGTGATTTGCCTGTCTAAAGGCAAGGTGCTGTGCCCAGGCTGCTCATCATGACAGCGGGTCTCCTCCGAGGGCAAACACCCCATGCTCATCCCATCTTCTCAGACACCAAGTCTGGATAGGAAAAATCCTCTGGCAGAGCAGATTTTTTCCTTCTGCCTCTACTTAATAGAGATGACAAGCTCATACCCGAGAACCAGTTCTTCGACAGCTAGAGTTAGGTGTAAAAAAGCTGGTCTTAACCATTGCCTAACTCTCAGACAAAGCTAACAGACATAAATCCTCTCTCTTGAGCTGCTGCAGCCTGCCAGCACGCGGTGGGAACGACCCATTGATGCCATGGCCGTGTAGGGGCAAGGCCCCTGGCTCCGATGGGGCTGAGCTGTGGGATCAGGCGCTGCGTGTGGGTGCACCTCGTGCCCCAGCGCAAGCACCGCACAGATGTTTGCAATAAAAGCAAGCCTCCCTCTCCCCCTCATAAGTAAAAGGAACGTTTGCTGTTTGCTGAGAAAATCGCAGAGCTGCCCCTGCTCTGCCAAACGACACGGCCTAACGGGGTGTTTGCAAGCACCGGGAGACTCGGCTTTGCCTGCTCGGTTTAATTATTGATGACCCGAGCGGCTCTGCCAAGTGACCTTACTCAATTCAGTAGAAAATCATTTTAAACGCCCCCAAGAAAGAATGTGGACACAAACAGATCCTTGTGCACACACACAAACAGATGTGTGTCTGAAACGCAACCGGTGCCTTAGCCAGTAAAGGAACTTAATGTTACACAGGAGTGGGAACGAACGATTTCGGGGGCTGAATTTGAGGCTCAGCATCTTACTGTGTTAGGTGCTTTTAAAGACCTTAACCTAGGAGAACATTTCACTGCTTTCCTTTAACACATTGCTCACATAATCCCTATTAAAGGTGTAAAATGCTGGCTCCCGCATTTGCAGAGCATCGCAGGGGGATTAATGTCACAGAACCTGGCTGATCCAGGTACTTGCAAGAGAGGAGCTTTGCAGGTTGCAAGAGAAAGAAGTCTCGATTTAAGATTTGGAATGCTGTTTGGAGAAAGTTAAGCATTAGCTCTAAGTTGCACTGATAATGCAACCCTCTGAATGAGACACGCTCAAAGATGAAGCATTAAAGGACTGCTTCTCACCAAACCAGAATCTGAGCTACCCTCAGGATAGCGTTATTTCTCATCACATGGTGCTCGCTAATTCACACAGCCTTCATCTGAAATGAGAACGAAGCCATGAGAATATCCATGCAGCTCCCAGGAACTCCAGAAGACAGGGCAGGCACGCGTGCAATCTCTCTTCCTCCTCAAACACAGCAGCAGCCAAACTGCTCACATGTGAGGAGCCAGCACCTCACCGCTTCTAAACTTTCTTCATGTGAGAAGCCAAAAAAGCACTTAAGCTGGAAAATTAAGGCATGCTCCAGGTCTTTGGCTGCAAAACCGATCAGCCTGGAAGAGGCGAGCAGGCGGTCACGCAGCGAGGAGCGAGCACAGCCCTGCCGTGGGCTCTTGTCTGACCTCTCCTCCCTGCCCACAGATCGAGGGGAAGGCTCAGCACCCCGCACAGGAGTCACGTTTTTGTAGGGTTACATCTTTCAAATAGCATTTGGCTTCATTAGCCTGTGACGGCTGGGAGAGGAGGTGGTAGCACTGACCACACAATGAGCAGGAACATGATGACCCCAAATGAAGGACACAACACGCACCAAGCTCAGAGATCTCTGCACCATCCTGCTTCTGAGCGCTCCAAAGACACATTGAAGGAAGAAGAGGTGCTTGGGAGTCAGCAGGATCAGTTGGGGCTTACACTTGTGAAGGACTATTACATCCAACCTCACTGTGCTCAAGGATGTCAGAAACCCACCTGTCTCTAAACACGCTCATGCTTTTCACTGATACAACAGAAGGGAGTAAGTTCTTGAACTAACTGGTGAGAGTTCAGCCCAAGTTTGGGGTATTGCTTACACATGCGCCTCTTCCATACACACACCTATATAGCATTATGTATCCCTTCTGAATTGGCTCTCAGCATCCTGAGCGTATACAGCCCTCCAAATTGACACGGGCAGACTTCTCATAAACCACTGACCCTTTTAAAGAGTAAACTTTGCTACAGTTATTCCAATATATTCCGGCTCATTTGCTTACATCACTCTGTAAATTAGATGTATCTCCTCTTTGGATGGCTGCACGCTCTCAATGCCTGCCTACCTTTGCTTCCACTTCCACAGTGCTGAGGGGATGAGACTTCAGCTACCTTGGAAATTTATTTCCCAATATCTGCAAGCCTGTTGATGGTTTGCACTGCTGGACCTTCCCATCTTAGAGATGGAGTCAGTATTTCTTTGGATCGGACCAAAGTTGCTGCATTCCTTAAATACTAACCCAATAATAGAGCTGTACACTTTTAAAACAGGAAAATAAATAAATAAATATAAAGAACAATGGCTTTGAGACTGCTTCTCCTTCTCGGTATCAGCAGTTTTTGCTTTTATCTAAGCATCTCTGTTGAGACTAGTTTCTTCCCTTTGCATCGGTTTCAAGCGAAGAGTAATCCTCTGGAGAATGAAAGGCCCATAATACTGGTTTGAGCTGCGGACAAGTTGCTTCTGTAACCCGACCCGGCTTGAAATGAAATTTATTTACATAGCGTGCTCGATACCTTTGAGAAAATCTGCTACTTCAAATACTTCAAAGGATTACTTTGTACTGGAGGTGGAACAGCCAAGAGGACTACACACTCGGCACATATTGCTAAATTCTTGCGAGGCATCTTAGGGTGGAGATATTTGTCTATGAAGTAATAAATAAAATACTCGACCCTTTTCAAACGGCATTCACGGCGGCACAGAGCGATGTGGGGAGGGCTGATCAATCCTTTGTGCTGCTTTTTCCCAGCCTGCAATTAAGCAGCAGCTTGAAACGTAGGCTGTGTGTGGTATGCGGGTATAAATGCGAACTAAAGACATGTTTGAAGCAGACCACTCAAGCCCTTGCGTGGAAAGGACTTAGTAGATCATAGGGAGAGAGACTTCAGCTTCATTAAGTGAAACATTAAAGGAAATGCCCTAACTTACAGCACCGAACATTAATGCTCGGCGGTGTAAGGGGTTTAATTGCTTGTTGCTTTCCCACCATAAATTATTACCTGCAGCTCATGGAAAACCTCCTTCCAGACCTGCTCGTGCACCTCGCTCCCCATTCACGCGCTCAATGGGATGGAAACAGAGGGGCAGCTCCGAGTTGTTCACAGAAATAGGCACATTTTGGGAAGACAACGAACACCTCAGAACCTCATTTGGAACGGGCTGGTTCAGGAGCTCGTTGCGTGTGCGATCCTCTGCAGGTTTTATAACAGAAACCAGCCAGGAGGGGTGAAAGATGCCCTGCGGTGACTGAACGCACTGCAGGCCGGCAGGATGGATCCATCAACGCTCTTTGTTTGCAGCCGAACAATTCCCACATCCAAATACACGCACAGGACTTTTCACTTGCCATTTCTTTTTATTATTATTTGCACTGAGTGACCCCAAGGTGCATGTGCAGCTCTGTCCAGGGGATCTTGTGAGGTCGGTACGAGCGACACGGTCGTGCAGGTCTCGAATGCCCCATGGGGTGGGTGTGCAACGTGCCGGTCCCTCAACACCAGGGACCACTTCTTGCAGCCCCACTGTGTGCTGAGCCTCCCCTCGAGGCCAGGGGTACAACACTGGCCAGCCTCATTGCTCTATAAAATCAGACGTGAAATAATTTTATGGGTCGCAGGACCGGGCAAATCCCAAGGAATATCACCAACTCAGCCCAGGCAAGGCTGAAGAATCCCAGCGTGAACAGAAAGTGCTGATTGCCCAGGCGTACCTCCGCCACGTGACCTAACAAAATATTGATTCAGCTCCCAAAAACGAGGCTAAAATCCACAGGCTGTGCAAATCCTCAAACCCACACCACGTGTGGTGGAGGTATTCATTGCAGTCTCTTGTAGGGGACCTACGCTCGTATTCTGTATTTTATTTTTTTTTTATGGATGAAGAAAGTAAAAGGATTTTAGCTCTTTCATAGGAACTGCTGTCTGGGAACTGGAGCTGGGAACCCATGTGTATTTTTCTGCCCAGGGTGCACGTTTTGGGTAAAATCACTAACATGAAAATTGCGGGTTATAACGGGAATGTTGATAGACCCTTAACTACCACGACGGCGCAATCCCGAGAGCATGCCCAGCCTATGCAGGCTTAGGAGAACATGATATTTCTGGGTGGTTACAAGTAATTGCACAGCTTGTACTGAGGGTTTGAGGGTTTTGTTGTTGTTTTTGTTGTCTTGGGTGGGTTTTTTTTTGGTGTGTGCATTTCCCAGCACTGCTCTCCTCAGCAGAAGACCTCACTTAGGGTGATTTCTGCATGCACCAGGGACACCTCGTGCATGGAAAGGCTTCTGCTGATATCTGTGTGTTGCCTTCTGCCTGGTGAGCTGCCACCGGGGACCTCCTGGTGCCCGGGGAGGTCCCAGCTCTTCGACATCCTCAGCTGCAAGCCCAGCACCTGCCTAGCTGTCTTAATTCAGCCCCCTCTCTGCACACACCTCTTCTCTTTGGTTGACTGCAGCCTGTGGACACATTTCTGCTAAGGACCCAGTGGGCATCACTTCTCATTGCTTCCCAGGAGGAATAAATGGCTCTTTAGGCTGCCCCACAGCCCTAAGCAGAGCACTGATGCCCCGAAGTCCCAGCAGATGCAGGCTGCGCAGACTGGCAACACCAACTTCGCTTGGGGTAATGGGGCAGGTGGCTTGAGCGGGCAGGAAAAATTACCAGCTGAAGAGAGGCAGCAATGGGAGGCAGAATTTGGACCCAGTTTCACCACCCTAAATCTGGGAGATGCTGTTTAGGTCCAAATCCCCACTGCTTTCCCCAGGACAGCCTCCTTCCAGCCCTCATTCAGAAATCTGGCTCGAAGCTAAGCAACAGCGACTGTTTACACCACTAAAGCCCTGCGGTACGAAATGACAGCAGCTTCCCACAGATTTGGGCAAGATAAACATCTTTGTTACAAAGCGTGAGCCTCTCCAGTGGTACTGCCGGAGACAGCGCCAGATAATGGGAGCTGCCCAACGCAGCAATTAAACACTTAGAGAGGAGCGAGCCCCTGGGCAGCAATGCCCTCCCCAATGCTTCCTATAAAGCCTTCTCACATAAATTAGCCATCCCCGTGATTTTAATGCTCTGGCGTGCCCTTAACAAAGGAGTCCTTCCAGGGCTTTGCTCCTCCAGGCTGGAAATCTGGCGGGGATCCAGGGGGCTGGGGATGCTGCGAGCCGTCCTGCTAGGGCTGGCGGTGACCGTGGGGAAGGGACTCATCGCCCTGCTGCCCCCTTCGTGTCCGTGAGCCTGCAGCTGGAATAAATCAAAGCTGAGCACGGGACCTGCCCGAGAAGGGGTCCCTGGCGCTGTGTCGGGGTCCATCCCGCTGGATTAATTACCAGCGCATCCTGTTTTGTAGGAGCAGAGGCCGTGCACGGCCCTGCAGAGCCCTGCAGCTCCTCGGTGCCTTTGTGCACCTCGGGCTGGGTTCCAGCCCCGCTCGCCCCCAGGGACCAGCAGCGACCTCAGTGAACTGTTGTGTGAGTTACGGCGGCTGGAAGTGAGATCAGAACCGGGCATTTTCTACACGAAAGGTATTCCATAAACCCAAACAGCTATTCACGTCACTGGCCCATCTCCCTAATTAAGAGCTGAAAGAATCCGAGCTCGGTGTAAGGGAACGATCAATCCTGCCAGCCACAGTGTACCCGGAGAGACGTTGGCAGAACACGTCTGACGCTGCTGAGGGCTTTGTTCCCCCCCGTCCCTCCTGCCCCAAGTATAAAAAGCTGCAATTGGAAAGTCCTGGTCCAAGGGAGCGCTGGTTTTTATCAGATGGTAATGATGAGTGCATCATGAAATCATTTAATAGTTCTCATTAAATGCCTTGCTGGAGAGCAGGCTTGATTTACGGACGGTACGCCACGGGTATAAATAAGCTGCACTTTGCTTGTAACGCAGCTGGTCAAGAAAATTGATGTTTTGTTTTCCATAACCTTTGTACTCTCCCTTCCTCTGCTACTATGGCAAAGCTCGAGGCGTGTAACTCGATCGTCCTCTGACAGACAGCACACGTCTCAACGCCTCTCGCAGGCTCGGCCCAACAAGGCGGACTCCCAAAACGTATCCGCGTTCCTGCTCGCTGTCCCTACACGTGGGGACACTTCCCTGCTTCCAAACAAAACCCCAAACTACCCAGCAGCAGACCTGCCTCTTTCTGTGCTGGAAGTGCTGCTGGAACAGCATATCCTGACAAACTCAGCTCCAGCAGATACCGATATATTTAGCACTGCTGCGTTAAATAAATCCCCACCTTTAAAAGCGCAGGGTTCCTTTTTCCTTTTTTAATTTTTTTCCTTTCCCTGGGAATAGGACAAAAGCCACTCAGATCAGATTAACAGCTGTCTTCGGGTTAGAAGAGAGGAAACACGAGGCAGCTGCGGTACAGGACAGTGGCCAGAGACACTTTTTAATGCTTATATCAACCATGGCACCTCATCCTAAGCAAACACTACAACCATTGCACCATGTATTTTTCAAAAGCCCTTCTCCTCACGGCACAAGGTGGACACCGTGCGTGTGCTTCAGCGCAGGGACAACCCAGCAGCCAGGGCAGGCAGATGCTGAAAGGGCTTGGGAGAGAATCCATTTAGACGAGGACAAAGGGACGGGCTCTGCAGTCATATGGCTCACATCTGGAATTCACAGGCATGCTCATTTCACAACCCTCTCCTCACGGTTTTGCAGCAGAGCACGGCTCTCCCTCACCTCCCAGCAATCCGGTGCAATCCTCACTTCACCCCGTTTGTTCCTCCACTGCCTCTGCCCACATCCCTCGGAGGCAGGCAGCCAGGAGGTGAAGCAGTGCCGTGACACCGCTCGCCACCACCAGCAGCCAGCCGGGGGCCGTGCTGCAAGAACCAGGCCAGGGTCTGTCAGCTTCAGGACACTCCGAGACTCCTCCGAGCTCTAAATCCTTAACGGAGCTGACAGCTGCATACGTGCTCTTGTATCTCATGTGTGTTACAGCACGAAGTCTTAAAAGCAACGAGGAAGCCCACTTACAGTTCACTTCTGCACACAGCAAGTGCTTTTGAATCGCGCTCAGAGACCCCTCTGGTTGCTTTTATGGCATACACAAACCTCTTCATAAAAGCCACTTTCTGGAGACTTTTTAGTATTTCTTTTCTGGCTGAAACCAAGAAACCTCTTACTCAGCCAGTCATTTCTTATACGTACTTGATACGCCAGGCTGTAAAATCCCTGCTTGAAGACAGCCTCAGAAATGAGTAGTCATAAACCCTGAGAGAGCAGAGAACAAAACACCACAAAAATCACCTGTAGCCACGGAAGGAAATGGAGACAAGATTAACCTCATTTAAGACTACTGTTTTTGTGTGTGTGCAAATTTATTAGTAAATAATCTGCTTCTGCTATTACGATTGAACTGCCCAAGGTAAAACAGTGCCGTCAGCCACCCCTCGTGCAACACGAAGGCCCTGCAGCAAAGGACAGATGTCCTTTACCATCTCCTATCTGCATGTCCCCAAACAAAGCCAGCACAATGCGGTCCATGCCAGGAGCACAACCCAGGCACCAGCTCTGGGAATGGACTTACAATCTGCCCCAAACCAAACCTTAACCATCAGGCTTCGTTCAGCCACGCGTTTGGCATCTAAACCTAAAGAAATTACGAGCATTTCCTCTGAAGGCAATACAGACTTTGGAAGCTGCTGCTGAGTTTGAGACATTTGAAAGCAATTGCTAAAGCACGAGGAAATGAGAATTGAGGAAAATTTGCCCCAGGTTGGAGAGCAGTCCCCACCTAAACAGAGATGGAAAAGCCAGTCTCAGCCTACCATGCACTGCACAGGTGTCAGCACCACCCCAAAAACACCCATACACAGACACGTACAGGCACCAGCACTGATTTACTCCCTTGCTATATCTGTTTTCATCAGTATATGAAGAAAATCCATATTCAAGTATCTTTCTTTGAAATGATACATAAGAAAACAACTCATTTCAATAGGAAAAAAAAATATTGGACTAATTTATAGGATCTGGCTATTCATAAGGCAATTTTTTGCTGGGCCTGGTGGTAGATGAAGATGAATCTGGCCTAATGGCTCCGGCTCTTCTCTGCTAATTCCTGGCTCTGTAATTCAGATTTTTTTTTGGTATTTAGTTACGCAAAGATACTGGCGGTCATTACCTCCAGCACGCTGACCTGGAGGGTGATGTGACTCCAAATCTCACTTTTCCTGGTACAAAGCAGTATTTCATTCATCATTTTGCAATCAGGGTTTATGAGAACAGTTAGGAAGGACCGGAGGAGATGCAGGACTAACTCCTGCCTCTGGCAGTGGCCAGATGCACGACCTCAGGTAATTAATTTCACCTTTCTGTTTCCCCAGCTCTGAAATGAGGACTTAGCTTCTTTCTGTAAGCACTCTGAAAAAGAAAAGCCAGGCCCAGAGAGCGAGGTGCTTCCAGCCCTTTCCAGATGAAGCGAGGCTGAGATGCGGAGCGACAGACGAAGCGGCGGCCAAGCCCCCGAGCAGGGACCGCGGATCGGAGTCAGCCACCAAGTCTGTGTGGGACGATACCCCGACCAGCTGGGAGTCATACACGGGTTTTGGCACCAACTTCAAAAGCTCCAAACTTCACCTTCCATGTCACGGGGCGGCATCTGTGCAACAGAAATCACACGGGTGCTGTCCGCTGGTTCCCTCTCCCTGGTACAGAGTTTGTGTGCTTCAGGCACGGAGTGTGTCTTACGTGAAATGTTATACCCAGTTCTGGGAGGTACTGGGGGAAATTACTGACAGGCAATGAGATCGCCAGAAGCTGTGAATCAGCCCCGAGCACCTTTGGGAAGGAGCCGGCAGCAGGATTTGATGTCTTGTGTGTAAACAAAGAGGGAGGAAGAGACCTCTCAGATAATCGTCACAAAAATGATCTTGACCTTTTTAGCACCTGTGCCAAGAATAAAACTGATAAAAACCCCCGGAGCCAATCTCTACCTCGTTACTGGACTGGTGCCAGGCTGAGCTTGGAAATTTGGCTTGTGTGCTCACTCATGAGGATGTCCCCTGCACAAAGCTTCCACTAAATGTACACCAGGAATCAATGGCGGGGACACTGCTGCCTTCCTTCTGGCACACCTAATCCTCCCCCAAGTCCCTTTTTCCCACCTAGCCATCACTTGCACCTACTCTTGAGGCTCAAGATGTTTGAAGTATTCGGGCTGCGACAGTGCAAACCAGGATCCCAACGAGCAGCCGCCCCCTAAAGAGTTAAAAGGGAGAGTTCTGCTAATACTTAAGCGTTACAAATCTTCTCGGTGAAAATAAATTATTCAGGAGATGTCATCCTCCCATCAGCACCATCTGAGCTACATTTGTAATAGTTCTGCGCGCTGAACACTTTCTGTCATAATATCAGGGACACCGAGCCTGCAAGACGGAGAAGGGGGAAAGGCATGCACACGATGAGACATGAAAGCCAAAGCTGCTCTCCCCTAATTGCTGTGAAACACATGCTGCCCACGGCAGAGGAGAGATCTGTGGTGTCCATTGTGGCACAGACGAGTAAAACAAGGAGGAATAACGCAATGGCTTCGGGAACTGCAGAACCTTCTTTCTTATTTTCTCGCAGATCCGCTGCTCTACCTGATGGATGATTTACCTACAACTTCCACGGCCTCATTTATTACAAATAAATGCGTACTGTGACTCCATCAAATTTTCCAGACATCAGCTTTAAATCAGGATCCACCCTCAAGGTGGCACGGATGGACATATACTTAATAACGAAGTTTCGACTCCATTGTATTGAAGAAGGGCAATGAAACCAGGAAGCATTTCACTTTGCCCTGAGACGTTAAAATAACAACCCAGCTGCCCGTGTACTCATTTCTTTGTTAAAATCACACACCAAATGCAGAAAACAAATGTAAGCAAATGTGTTTATAAGCAACTAGAGGGAAACAAATCTGAGCTGAACTTGTAAGAGAACAGTGCATCAGTTTGGTGCCCAAGCTGCCCATGGACAACACCGATACTCCAGGGCACGATGATAAAAGTCTTGCTTGCACTTGTAGATGTCCTTTTCAAGATGCACGCCATGGTAATCTTTCCTTCTTGCTCCACAGAGCTCCTACACACTTGGTCACGTCCTCCTGTCCCAAAGCCCACAGAGGAGGACCAGGTTTCCCACAAGGAAGCTGTGTGGGGCAATGCAGCTTGAGCAGTGAGATGTGGCTGTCCGGGTCAGGAAGGCAGCATATGGAAGAAAGGATCAAGATTTAACAGAGGTTATGGAAAAAAAACAGCCTCTTGTTCAACCCTGGCCCTGCACTCAAGGTAAAGACAAGCAAAAGGCGTGAAAAAGGCCTGTCAACAAACCCACTGCTCACCAGGGCATCTCCATGGGCCTCGGGAGAGCTCTGCAAGGCAAAACAATGCTGCGGTCAGCTACGAGTGGGCTTGGTGACTGCACAGCCGGCAAAGAAAAGCCATACATGTCCGGGCTGGAATGAAGAAAATTCAACTGCAAATACGCCGAAGTATCGCTTGCAGAAGTCAAGTCCCCTGGGGAACGGCAGAAGGAACACCTGCCAACGGGGTGACTTCTGTGACTCGAGGGTGTGTCCAAAGAGACCTGAGCGAAGCCACCAAGGCGAGGGCGTCAAGGCCTGATCGTGCCATCAGAGACAAGAACTCTCCCTACCGTGTAAAAAAGAGAACAGCAGCACTCATGCTACAATCAGAACCCCACCACTTCTGCAAGACTTTTGATTTATGCCTCTTTCCCCAGCTGTTAAACAGGTCAACTCCCCTCACCTACGGCAGATGGGTTTCATCTGCCGCTGTTTTGTGGCTCCTTTGCTGCTGAAGCACCTTTGTTTCCTAAGCCTGGCTGTGAGGAGGAGCAGCTGGCCTGTGGTCAGGGGCAGCACGCTTCGTACGAGACCATCGGCATCCTGGAGGGACGCCACCCAACAGCCTCAAACAAAGGGTGCGAGTGCAGGCTGAAATTCAGCTGTTGTGGGGAAGCACCTACAGGAGAATATTTGGAGAAATAAGAATATTTGGAAAACAGGAAGCCGGAGCCTGTTTGCCCAAGGACGGTGATGAATAGCGCCTGAAATTCTAACGTACAATGGACATCCAGGCGAGACATGGCACGAGGAGGAACATCTGTGGAAATATCAATTTGTGGGTACCTGGGGGGGGTGAGGAGCCCTCGCCACATCGCATTTGGGGTGAGCAGGGCTGCAGCACCAGGAGGAGAAGCAGAGCAAGGGGGCTGGGGAGGCAGCGGGGCAGCCGGCTGCTATTTCTGGCTCCCGGAGGTACCGGGGAGGTCACTTCCCCTCCGTGCCTCCCGCTCGCCCTGTGGAAAAGTAGTTTGTCATCTGACGGCCATGAAGCAAACACCCATCTCTTCCCGAAGCACTGTGCAGTGGATCAGCACCGAGATCCACCACGAGGAATTAATTCCATGTAGGTCTGTCCTTTGTACGGCCGCTGCGATCCCAGAGGAGCCGGCACAAAGAGCTGGTGCTGCTGTCATTAAAGTCAGCCTTCCACAACCCCCCCTGCTCCCAGCTACGCTGTGAAAAGGCTGAAATGCCGGCGTTTGAAACCTCACAGGAAGTCTGGCAGTGTAAAAATAGCCCCTCTTTTCAGAAAAACAAACGTGACACGAGATGCCACTGTGAAGAATGGCTTGGGAAAGAGCTGCTTTACAAAGCCCTTGGCCCAAAAACCTGGGCAAGGCTGCGTGGTGCTCGGTGCCCTCCGGAGAGCTGCTCTGTTCCTGTGCCCTGTCGAGTTAACGCATGTCCACTCGAGCCTTTCTTGTTCCCTGAGAGGCTGGAGAAGAGCTCTGGGTATTTCTAGACCTGATCTGTGTTAACTCGGGCACGGAAGGAAAAAAAAAAAAAAACAACCAGAAACCCAACTGTAGTGAAGCAGCCAGAGGCCTAAAAACGCTGTGACCTTGTGAATATTCAAGCCAGGTCCAACCCAGAGCAATTTGTTTTGTTTGGCAACACCCTGGCAGCGTCGGCACTGAGAAGGCACGGCCTCTAACGTGGAACATGTGTTTGGTGAGAGTAACAAAGCACCTGAGCTGGGAAGTCGGGCCGGTCGATCCTCCTCCCTTCTCCTGGCAGCCTCCGAACTGGTTTATTGCTCGGAGGGTCAGAGCGCGATCAAACAGGTGGGCTGGGAGGCTTGGCTGCTTTCTCCTGCTGCCTGTCCCCGGAGAGCAAACGTCAGAAGAAAAAAAGGATGGGTGGGAAAATGACCGGCAGCGGTGGAAGCGGCAGCAGCAGAGCTGTTAAACGCAGCAAAGCTGGGAACGGGTCCAAAATTCCCCGAGTGCCAGACCAAAGGCACCTGTAGGGCCGTTCCCTAACCACGCAGGGCACGGCACGAGGCGCGAGGCGTGCAGGCACGCTGGGAACTCTGCTGCCAGCCAGGAGGCTCCTTTCTTTTTTATCTCCTGGCCTTTGCTCTTTGTTGACAGCGCTTTGAGACCGCGGGCAGGCAGCTCCTGCTGGAGGCACAGCGCCCTGCTCCTCTCCCCTGCGAGAGCACAGCCGGGTAGCCCAGCTGGGGGGTACCCAGCACGGGACAACTGCAAGATTGAGCAAAGCCCTTCTCTCTATGTAGCTGCTAAGCTCTGAATAAGCATTAAAAGCAGTCACTGATGACCCACGAGGCAGCATTTTGGGGTTATACGAACACTCTCACCTGCTTCAAGCCCGCCACGTGGTGGCTGAGTGCAGGACGCCGAGGTCCCCGGCAGGGGCTGGCCTGGCACTGAACTTCCCAAGGACATGAGGCTGCCACGGCCACGGGAAGGGTTAAGGGAAGCCCTTGTTTACCGTGCGAATTAGAGGTGGACAGTTTGTTGTGAACATGCTGATCGATATCTGCCAGCTGCCAGTTTAATCAGGCCGAGGTGAGCGGCTATTAATTGTGCTCTTTTCCAACAACATTTAGCCACCGTGTGAAAGCGTTTCCTCCATCGCAAACAAATTAACCTTGACAGCATCTCTCCAGACATTTAAAGGGACTTTTAAAAAAAAAAAAAAAAGAAAACCCCAAACCAAAACACCAGCAACAGGGGCCAGGACTAATAGCCTGGACTGAATTCGAAGCCACGTTTCCAGCGAGCAGCTCGGCGTTCGCTCCGAGCACACATGGGATTGCTCGGAGCACCACACCAGGTGTCAAAAGGAAGGCTTGTCGTGCATTTTGGAAAGCCACCTTTGAATTCTCACCTCCCTGGGCTGCAGTGATGTAGCCGGCAGCAGAGGCATCGCCTTCTCAGGAGAGGTTTGGCTCCTCGGGCGGTTTTATGGCTCAGGAGGCAAATCCTGCAACCCTTGAGCAGCCACCCCTCCTAACAAACTTCAGGAAATATTTTAAGGTTCCAACTCGCGTGGTTTTCGGCTCACCTGCGGGCACTGAATATGTATATACATACAAAGTATTCCTCTTGTGAAACGCACACACACCTTTGGTGCTGAAATAATTCAGGTCACTGGTGCTCGTGGGGATTAAACCTCCGGGCTGGAAATGAAACGTGCCTGCAGATCTGCAAACAAATGATCATAGAGAGTGGAGGAACAGCTCTGAAGAGCCAGCTTCTGCTGTTTTGTCCTCTTTGTGCTAAAAAAGTCTCTTATTTTCCTCCACGGGTGACTCATGGAGGAAGAGGACACAGCCTATGATGTGTGTGAGCCTGGCCCCGAGCTGTGGCAGCCCTTTCTCTCGGCTATTCTGCCCACTGCAAAGGCACCACAAGTCCTCTGAAGAAAGGATGACAGGGGCTGGGCTTTCCTTCCAAGCTTCCTCTGAAATCACACTTGGCAGGGCAGCCCCAGCCTGCTGAAAGAGCACAGGAATGTGCATGGCAAGAGCCGCGCTCGGTTGGACCTCGTGGGGGTTTTCGAAGCCATCTGGGCTCTGGTTTAGGTTTCCAGATAAGCTCCAAATGAAAAGTCAGCCCCTGAGCGATGGCTTCAGACGGGCAGATCGGGAGGCGCTCGGCACCCACCTGCCCTGCTTAAAGCCAGGAACTCTGCTGAGTTCAGGCCAAATGGAGCCACGTTGGAAAAGGGGTGACCCGAGGGAGGTGACACGCAGCGGGGTAGGTTCAGGAAGCACTGAAGGACAAAAAAAAAAAAACATGGTGGGGAGAGGAAAGCTCTTGGCTGCAGAAATGCTCCACGGTCAGAGACAACCCAGGGGACAGCAGTCACCCAGCGCTGCCCCCAGGAATCGGGAAGGGAATGTTAAAATAACACCTTGCACTCTTTCTTTAAAGATCTTAGAAAGCTCTGCAAACATTAGGGAACGAAATCCCCTGGCTCTCCCGTGCTGCGGTACCAACCGGGTGGGCTGTTCGCTCGGGCAGCTTCCAAGTCCCAACAACTCCTTCATTTGTTTTTCCGAAGGGGAAACTGAGGCCCCAGGGGAGTCGAGGCAGCGTTTCCTCATCTGAATGCCCGATGTTAGGCAATTCCTCGTGAAGAAATCATTTACAATTTTAAATATATATATATATTTTATCAGATGAAAGTATTACAAGCTTGATCCCCTTCCAGACAGCTCGGTCGGCTGCATTCTGTTTCACCACTTGGAGTTTTCCCACAAAAAACACCGCCAGGACGTTGCAGCAAGCGGGCCATATGCCTGCCTGTGCTTCCACACACAGCTCTGAAAGTGGCAACACCAAATCAGCGTTTCCCACAAAACCAAGAATTCCCTTTGAATCATGAAGGCTGCTATATAAAATATACACTTACTCCTGCATAATTACAAAAGCCTCTGCGACTTCAATGTATATTGCCCTTGATCAGGGGGAAGCAAGAAAGAACAAAATCATTAGGAGCTGAATTATTCCAGTAGCCTATTATCATAGCGTAATCTTATTAAAGAGAATTCATGCTGGTGTAGCCTCTTATCTTCTCCACTTACAGAGGAGCCATGTGGTGTACTTCTGAGTGCACAGAGATAATAAAATTACGGGGAATTATGCAGGCTGCGTGCGGAAGGAGCAACATAAATCCATCCCCTCGTGGAGGGATGCTGATTTTTCTCAGGGAGGCAAACCCAGCACTACCCAGCTCCTGGGCATAAAGGGGCTATTCATTATTATCTGCAGAGAAGCAATTTGGGAAAAGATCGAGGGGCTACCAGTTCGACAGGGGATGGCCTGCTGCCACGGCTCAGCCAGCGAGGCGCAGAGCTCGGGGAGCTCACCCTGAGGTCCTGGTGTCCACGTCCAGCAAGGTGATGGCACATTTTGGTGGGCTACCTGGAGAGGTGATGGGGAGGAGGATGAGGCTGCCCCATGAGCTTCATCTGTGTGCCACCAGGATGCCCCAGCAAAGCAGAGCTTGGAAATCCCACCCGTGCTGGGTAATGGTGAGGGCACGGACAGCCCCAGGAGCTCGGGCACAGCAGAAGGCCAAAGAGAGGTGGAAGCAGAAGGGGAAGCAGAGCAGAACCTGGCCCTGCAACTCCGTTTTCCATGGAGAAACCACTGTGCACATCTGACCACAGCATTATTGCCCAGATGAGCACACGGATGCTCGTACAGCCCTGTCCTGCTCAGCTGTTCTGGGATGGGACGGACCATACCGTGAGGTCTCTGAGTGGTGGGGTCTTCCAACCAGGCTTTGCAAACTGGGTTTAACTGGTCGCAAGTCAGGGATACACAGCGCAGAGTTTCTAACCAGATCCATACATCAGCAGCGTGAGGAAAAAGGCCTCGCTTCCCTTGGTACCTGCTGCAAAGGACGGACAGGCAATTAAAAGTTTTCTGTAAATGTTAATTACAGCAGACTCAGTTAGCTAATGACCGATTGATCTGTTGATTGTATGAGGTTTGTAAGTGCAATGAAGCTAACTGCAGTATGGATTACAATCTTGTTCCAATTAAAACAAAAATGTGCAACAGATATTAGCCATCAGAAAGAGATTTAACGGTTGCATGGGGTCAGACTGTTGAAAACATTAATGTGTTGTCTAAAGCCTGCAGCTTTTAATTAGCTTCTTCACCCGAGCGGAATTCCTGCTACTTTGATGCATCCAGATATGATTTTCTTGTGCTCTCAAAAATAGATGGAACAGAGATTTGGACAGAAACTTTCATGCTACCCCTCCTCTGCAACCCATCTACAAGTGCTCCATCCGCAAGTCCCGACTTCCCAGCCGCTGGCACCTCGGCAGAAGCAATGCAGAGCTGAGCAGGGAACAGCAGCTGAGCTCGAGGGGCCACGGGGATGGCGTGCCAGCAGTCCTGGGCGCAAGGTGTCCTCTCCGCACGATGCTCCCAGCGCCGGCTCTCGCCCTTGCAGCGCTTCGAGGGAATGACCTACTTTGATCCAGCTTTCCGAAGCCAAACGAAGAGGGGATTGGAAAGCGGATGTTCTCCCTGGAAAGCTCTGGGCTTAATTTCTTCCACTCCTTTGGCAGCACCTGTTCCTGCAGGGCTCTAAGACAAATCACGCTGCCTGCTCCTTTTTTTTTTTTAGCTGGATGCCGCCCCAGGCATGAAAATGCTGCTGGTTGTAGGTGACGTCTCCACCCGGTTCCTACCAGAAGTGACACGTCTGCGAAGTCAGAAAGGCCTGAGGCCTCTCCAAGCAGCTAAAAAAGGTTTTAATAATTGTGATCCCTTTTCTCCCAGTCGTGCTCAGAAGGGCACCCGCAGGGGGAAATGCAAACTTACTTCCAAGGGGAGCAGCTGGATCCCAAAACCACAGGGCAGATTTGGACAGCTAAAGCCTGGCGCTGATGGGTTGGTGCAGCATTTATTTAACCTTGGTCCCAGGGCTTGTTTCTAGAGAAACAGCATGAGGTTTCTTTGCTCTCCTTGCCCCTAGAGAAGTCTCACCAGACCAAGCTGGCCACAAAGCTGCCTCCCAAAAGCCCACGGTGCCTGAGCAACTCTGGTGTGGGCAGCAGCTCTCCAGGCTGGTCCTCTACAAACCAGCGTTGCTCCTCGTGGTGAGGAGCTGTGGGGATGCTTTGTAAGAGCAGCAGCTGAGCAAAGGCAGGGCAGGCGAGGGAGGAAAATGTGAGCTCAGGAAGCGCTTGTGGTTACGACTGAAGGTGTCACCGAGCAACGTATGAGGTGGCACTTACGCCGGTCTCAATTAAAGGCTTCCTGCCATCAAAGCGCCTCATCTGGGTCGCACTTCAAGCACAGCGAGCTCCTGGTACACGTGCAGACAGCGCCGTGCTTGGCACCCAGATCTGGCCCCGGGGTGATGCTGTTAGACCCCACCAAACTGGGCTACTGAAGGCGTCCCAGCCCGTCACTCAAACCCACCTGCCCTGATTTCCCATGGCCAAACCTACCAAACGTGAGCAACGAACCCATCCCATCCCATCCCATCCCATCCCGCTGCCCTCACCCCACACAAACCCAAGCCCTTCTGGCCTTCCGGTTCATACAGCCACCAGCGATGCGGAAACCAGACAAGGGTAGCTCCAAACGGAGCAGCTCTTGGATGCTTTCCCTGTGGCTTTTGCGGAGAATGGGCTCCTTTTAGCTTTTCCCACCAGACAGACGTCGCCCTGTGCCCGGAACAAAGCTCCCAGCCCAGGGATGGGGTGGCCGCCCCCCTCCCCTGCCCCCGGCCATCCCCAAGTGCTCTGAAAACCAGAATGCAGGATTTTGTTGCATGACTATAAATGGTGAATTGCACAGGGCAGGAAGGATTATTTATTTATTCTTTCATTCCTCAGTGTGTGCAAAGCCAAATTCTGCCTGTCTTGTGGGACTGTGGGTGAAAGCTAATGCCCAGGGACCGGCCGCTGGGCAAGGTCCCCAGGTATTGTAAGGTGGAGGTCAATTTGGTGGGCAAATAACCCTTCCCGAAGCTCCAAATGAGAATTATATTTGGGACACGGGGTTTACCATTGCACGGCAGCACTCTGAAAGCACGCTCACCTGTCCCTTATGAACAAAAAGTGCTAATACGAAGAATTCAAGAGCTTGCCAAATTTTTATGCATCATATTATAAAGTGTCATGGGGGGAGGTCCCTATACTCCCATTTCAAGCACTTTTCTCAGCTTTTCAGCCCCTGCAACAACAGATAACACTCAAACGGTCCCAGGCTCTCTGATCGCTATCCGATCCCTTCTTGGGAACCCTCAGGCTGTGGGTTTTTTTCCAGCCTACTTCATTCTTATCCCCCTTTCTTCCCACAATATGCCCGTTCCTCAAGCTCTGCCCACCTCATTCCCAGGGAATAGGGGACAGGACAAATTTAGCCATGGGGCAGCTCCCATCGTTCTTCACCATGAGGGAAATGCTCCTCCGGGGCACTGCAGCTCCGGGCAGCATTGCAGGACCTTCACATCTGGAGAACACGGCCAAGCTTTGCCTGTCCTCGACTGCATGATGGTTAATGCAGGAGCAGGTCCTGCCATGGGGTGAGCACGATGCTGGCCCCACTGGGACGAGGGGTGCAGAGCCATCGGGGCTGTGCCAGGGCACCAAGCTCCATGCCCACTGCCTGCTGCGGGTGCTGAGCCCCCGTGCCACCAACTGTCCCCATACCCCTTGCTTCTTTCCAATCTAACCAAACCAAGCCTAATGAAACCAAACCTAACCTAACCAAATCTATCCAACCCAACCCAATCCAACCCAACCCAACCTAAAGCAACCCAACCCAACCCAATGCAACCCAACCCAACCCCATCCAACTCAACCCAACCCAACCGAACCCATCGCGCCATTTCCCTGGCAGGTGATGTTTGCCTTCAGCCAAAGCGCTACTCTCGCCTAATAATCATTAAGGTTTTATTTGCCTTCGTTTTGGTCCAGGTTCAAAACAGTTTTCGAAAGACTGAATGTTCAGTTCCAATTAAAGCAAAAAAAAAAAAAAACACAAAACAAACAAACAAACAAAAAAAACTAAAAAACCAACACCAAAGTCCTGGCACTACTTTCCAGAGTGAGCTTTGATGTGACCCCCCCTCGTGTGCTCCTGCTCCCACAGCCTGCCAGGACAGCCCCTCACAAGGGTTTTTAATAACCCGAGAAAAGGAAAACAGCCGAGATGGAGCGATTCTGTATTCAGCAGGATCACGCTCCAAGGCTTCTCAAATAAAAGTCCTCAGGATAAGAAAAGTTTCCTGCAATTTCATAGCCTTTCACAGCAAAACCTTCAGCTGCAAAAGTGAATCCCAGAGACCAGCCTTAGGTACCGACAGAGCCTTTTCTTTCGCCCCGTGCCATTCATCTGAGTGGTACTTCAAAGACCGCAGGTCTACAGAGAAGAAAAGAACATTTTCTTTTGGCCGTCCATTAGCATAAACGAAAGTCCTTTCAAAAGACACGAACTCTAGAAGCTGCTGTACGCTTTTCATGGATTGTCTGCAGTAACAAAAACAACAGAGGCAGAGCCTTTCTGCCTCCAAGGCGGCGGCAGAGACGTGATCAGGGTGCGGGGCTGCGCCAGCAGGGAGCAGGCAGAGCCTGCCTCGACACGGGCACTTTGTGAGTGCAAATGGTTCCCTCCCCGGTGTGGGGAAAAAAAAGAAGCTGGTACCCATTTTTGAAGGAGTATCAGAGTTAGGAACACGAGATGGCAGGACCTCAGTGGACCTGCTGGGTAGTTCCTGCGTTCGGGTGCTAGCACAGGCTGGAAGTGCTGAGGCTCGCACAATACAGGCCGAGGGACGGATCCCCCAAGGGTGTAAATGGCACAATCCCACTGGCTTCAGCAGAACCACTGCAACTCACCTGCTCAAGGCTTCGGCTGGAAGTTTATCCTGTTGTCCTGGCTTTTGTGGGCAGAGTAAATTAAAGTTCAACAAAGAACTCTGGGCACGGACTTGTAAAGGAGAGCTAAGGGTATCTACTGGGGCACAAAAAGCCACCACTACCAAAACAGCCCGAATCTGGATAGGGCTTAATTCTTATTTTTTTTCACATCGTTATGCCAGCTCGTTATAATCCACCGCTGTGCTACTGGAAATAATTTAAAAGCAGGCAGCCAGTGTGCTCAGTCCCAGCACTGAACGGGACCTGTGCTTGTCCTCCAGCTGCACCAAACCAGGATCTGCACACACACAGACAGCCCGTCAGGATCTGCTCAGGCTCTGTTTCTGGTTTGCAGCCTTCTCATACGCATTACACGGCTGGGGAAATCTCTAAAATCACGTTCAGGATCCTTCCCTCTCCATGAGCACACGCTCGTGCTGCGCAAGGCACGCAGGACCTCTGCGGTCGCTGAACTCACTTACCAGGCGCTCAGTACTGAAGTTTGGTATCTGATAGGCACTTCCAGAGTAATTGGAACAAAATAATTATAAAAAAGATTTCTTCTGGGGCTAGGCAATTCTTCAAAGCCGGGAGCATATGAACATTCAGGCTGAAACTGAGCATGCAACAGCTTAAACCATCTGAAAGTTAATTTTTCCATATGGTGTCAAAATACACTTGCTCTCTAATCCTATCTGCTCGTGCAAGAGAATTTCTCGTGCGGGTCCAGCAAGTAACCCTGGTCTGTGCTGTGCACCGCTGGTGCTGTGCAGGCAGTGCTGCCTGCCTTCCCTCCCCTGGCAGTTACCTTCAGTGTCTGAGGACGCCACTTTCTTATTTTAAGGTCCTGCAGCAGTTCAAATCAGCTGAAGAAAATACACACGCATTTCTCCGGTTTATACCTTCTTTAATATTTGAAACGGGAATGGAAGAGGCTTATCCCACTTGCAGTGCTACTAATCCCAGCCTTCACACACTCCCCGGGCAGCTCGCTCTCAGCCAGCTGGAGCAGAACCACGCTGCGGTGACGGGGAACTCGCTGTCTTTGATGCCATCTACTGGGAAGGTGGCTCCAAGACTGGGATGTGGCCCAGGACGTTCGCTGGAGAAGCAGCACGATGACTTTCTGAGCTGGAGGCTGCGAGCAGGACGTGGGCTGGTGAGCTGCAGATGGAGCAGGGCTCTCCCAAGGAAGAGCCCAAGGAAGGAGCAGTGCCACAGGGAAGGAGAAGGAAGAGGGAGACCTGGGTGTAAGGTTCAAGAGGTGTAAGGGTCAAATACCCACTTTACCAGAGGGTACTTTATGCAAACACTTTGCAAGGCAGGGAGACAACACCGGGGTGGTTTTTTGTGTCCCAGCTATTTTAGGAAGGCGTTAATGACCACATTTAATCTCCAGGGGTGAGAACGGTTGTTTTCTTGTGCTGTTTTTTTTAAGAATCCCAGCAGATAAGATCAAGACCGGCCTAGTTCAGCTTTTTTTTTCTCTGTCCCAGTAATTGCGATTTGCAGATAGGAAATGCCTGCCAAGCATCCCAGCTCCGAAGCATGCTCTGGCTGCGGAGTCAGCACTGACTTGGAAAGCAGGCAGAGCAATCTCAGCACTGAGGACACTTCTCCCACACTATCTTCGGAAACTGGCCTGGCAGCACGGCAGCCACGTGGCTTTCTGCAGACGGCGTCCTGGATTCTCCCTGAGGCAGCCTGGCCACGACACAGAGCACACCGTGCCCCTGGTGCCGCTCCTCCCCGAGTCCTCTTGGCGTTCGGGAAGGCTCCGTCTCTCTCCCGTTGCTGTACGAAAGACACAGAAACTAAAAGAGGGGAAATGAGCTACCCAGGGGGAGCAGTAACACCGATGGCAAACAAATTGCTGCTGGAATGCCAAGAAACTAAAAGCTTGGAACAAATAAACCAAGAGAATAATTTTTTTTTTTTCAGATCTCCTGCAAATACACTAAATTCCCGTGTTATTTGCAAGGACAGCAAGCTGAATAACACAGAGGAGATGCCTGAGTTACCAACAGGTCACGTTTCTCTTTTGATTATGTCTCCAAACAGTCAGACCTCCTGCCCAGTGCCCTGTCTGGCCACCAGGTTGGTCTTTATCCCTCTTTATTGCCCATACACGGCTGGGGCAGACAGCAGGGCCGACAGTTTTTGAAGGGAACAATAAATACGCCTGAGTAAGGACGAGTAAGGGGAAGGATTGACTGAGTCAAAAGGCAAATCTGGTGCTTTCTGCTCGCGGGGCCACAGGTATCTTTGCCTAACACACTGTGATGCCTCCGGTGTTCCCCTGGTGTTTGCCACAAGGGTCCAGGCTGCCTCTCCGTACAAACAAGTGGGACTGATTAAATCTGATTGCACTCTCGAGGATTTCTACATATATCCTCCACATTTGCTGTGCAGAGATCTCACCAAATCCCCCGCGGAGCGATTGCTGCAGAAAACTGCTGTTTTACTGCCCATTCGGTCCTCCAGGAGCCTCCTGTAAAGGCAGCAGCTCCTGGATTTACTTGGCAGTGGCCACCTGGGATGGGGTCAGGTTGCTGACCGGCTGTTGTGGTCTCAGCCTGGATTCGGACGGCTCACCAAAACCCCTGCCTGAGCCCACATCAGCAGAGTTACCCCGTGGGACCATGCAGCAGGCAAGGATGGATGCTGGGGGGGGTGCAGGAAGCCGAGCTGGAGCAAGTGGGAGCAGCAAAGCCTTTTATCCGTTTCCACCAGAGCCAGGCGCTCCTTCTGACCCAGGAAGCATCTGCCTGGATGGGACTCCGCTCCGCGTTAGGATTCAGCGTGGGTAGGCTTTCAGTGTTTTATATGGCAACCTCCAGGGCTTCCTCTGAATTGTCTGTTGCTTTTGGTAACAGGCTGTGCTTTGGCAGGGAGAAAGCCCCAGGGAATGGCCTTGTTAGTACACAAGTGTGGGGGAGGAGGGTGCCAGAAGCAGCGATTTTGAGCTCAATAATGGACGCTGCAGCTGGAAGGAAGATCCAAGGCGCTGACGGAAGGCAAGGTTACTTCTGCCCCTTCCCCGATCCCGTTATTTAACATCTGTAACGCACGTCCTCAGACTTTCCAACAGCCTCTTAGAGCAACTTCTGAGAAATGCTGTGTTTACACGACAGAAAACACTCCTGAGGCACGGCGCTGAGAATATTGCCGCGGCTTTTTTTTTTTTTCTGCAGCTGAAAGCGATCCCAGGTCGGGATCTCAAGGACGCCCCTGCTTCTCGTCACGGGGCGTGCGATGTTTGAAAGCACCAAACAGGAAGGAAGAGGCAGACGTGGGATTTGCAAGACCTTGTCCAGTTGTCTGGGAGTCCAGGGAAAGGCTACCAAACCTCCTGGCTGCAGCCAGAGGCAGAGCTGCACGTGGCTCTTCAGCTCCTCACATCTTTCTTCAGCCAAATTCTTCAGCTCTTGGATGGGAACAAAAACCTGTGGAGGCACAAAGGTGATGGGAATGGCAGCACGGGAGCTGAGAGCACAGGACTGTGAAGTTACCAACTCAGCAGTCAGGGCACAGAGGCTTTCTGACACACAGGGTACAAGCTCAAATCATCCTTCAGCTCCTGCAACCTTGATTTACCCGATTCATCACTCCCTTTGGAGCTGGTGGCCTTAATGGTGACAATGCCCCCTCGGTCCTATATTCATATAGGAGCATGCCCCCGTTCAGACAGGCAGCTCGATCTAATCCTTTGCTCTCCTTTCAACAGCGTCCAGTTTCTCACAGCGGTTTAGAAGTAAAATGCAGGAGATTTTATATTAGAATTTGTGCCCTGAAGGAAAATTTCCTTTTAAATTTTATTAGTGAGAATTTGGCTCGTGTCTGGAAGCACAAAGGCTTACATTGCTACGAAACCCCTTGGACCGAAATCCTGACTCAAGGATCCAAAGGAAATTTTCCTTCTGTCTTCTTTGGACCCACGTCTTCATCTTTCAGGTTCATTGTCTGTATGTTTTAAGTCCTTAAAACAACTCTAAAATCCCCAAGTGCTTTAGAGTTGAGTGAGAAACCCAGGCGACGCGTTCCAACTCAAGCTAGACATGCGGGACTGGAAAGGAGAGCTACTTTCGTGGTAAGAGAAGAGCAAACATTCAGCCAAAAGGCAGCATAGCTCTTAAACCCACAAATGCAGACAGGCCCAGTAAATATGAACTTGCTACAAAAGAGACCAGCGACGATTATTAAACCCTAGTCTGGGCATTTTCCTCTGATATTAAATGATGGCAGCAAAAGGGCTTCCAGGCTTGTGGCTTTGCTCCTTTATCCGCTTTCATTTTCATGGATGCTGGATAATTTTCTTTTCTTTCTTTTTCTTTCTTTCTTTTTTTTCTTTCTTTCTTTCTTTCTTTCTTTCTTTCTTTCTTTCTTTCTTTCTTTCTTTCTTTCTTTCTTTCTTTCATTTTCTTCCTTCCTTCTTTCCTTCCTTCCTTCCTTTCTTCCTTTCTTTCCTTCTTTCCTTCTTTCTTTCATTTTCTTTTTTCTTTTTTTCTTTTTTCTTTTCTTTCCAAACTCCACATTGTACCAAAGTGATCTCCCTTCCTGTGCCGCCATTCCAGCTTCTAGCAGAGGTTTTCAGTTGCTATAGGCGCTAGGACAGACAGGAGATATCCACAGCTCATCATAAAGGCTCTGCAGGCAGCCCTCCGACTCAAAAACACATTTTCCTACTCTGACACTTTCCTACATGGGCAATTTCCGAATACACATTGCCTCTCCTCACCCGGACATGCATGTAGGGAAAAAAAATACACCAGGAAGAGAGAAAATAGGGAACCCCTTGAAGCGGGGACAAGAGGAGCTTTGTTCCTTTCCCCCCAGCACCGACAGCAAAAGCTGCCTCCAAAGGCCAGGTACTTCTTGCCTGCAAAACAAGTGGCAGGAGAGAGTTTGGAGTGACTGAGCCTCATTTTTGGCTGATGCCTCCCGAGCTCTCTGCTGCTCTCCCGTCTGCATTCCCTGTTCCCACGGCCCCGGAGCGGTGACAAGGAGAATAACCAGAGCAGCCCCCGGCCTCTGCGGATGAACTCCCAAGTATTTAGATTACTGAACTGCACCTCCATAAATCTGGCCGGTTCTCTGACACAGGAAAGGGTCCAGGGTGTTAAATAAATAGGCAGTAAATTTCAGAGGATTTGGTAAAATTAGGGTTGTCGTTACTTTTCCATTCCGAGAAGACTGATCTCGGTTATAATTATCCCGGCCACAGCCAGTCTTTTCAATAGCTCCCGCACTGATAAATGAAGCGTTCATGCTCACGAATGCCTCTCCTTCCCCCGATGTACACAATGAGTTCCAGATGGATGGAGAAATCATTTTTTTTTTTCTTTTACACTTGTTATTTCCCAGCGCCCGGCGGGCTGCAGCACCGGCAGGTGTAAATCAGCAGAGCTCCACCAAACTTTCTTAGACTGCTATTTACAGCAGGTAATCATCTGTCCCCTGCTTCTAAACGTAAAATAACGTACGGTACGTGGGTATCTTCGGAAGCAGTAACCCATAAATGACTGCTGTAAGAAAAACCCCATCAGATAAACACAAAGGACGGTAATTGCAAAATCACTCCGGGCAGGCAGCGCGGCGCGCCTGCCAGCTCAGCGCTGCTCCTGGAAAAAGCCACTTTAATTAGGCTGATTTAAATGCAGACAGGTTTTTCTTTCAACCGAGGCCTTTGTACGAACAGGAGGTGGCCTCGGAGTCCTCAGCCAAAAACTGTCCTTTTGCTCCCCTAACGGGTGCCAAGTGCTCGCCGCTCTCTTCGGCAGGGAGCAGCGGAGCCTGCTGATGCCCACCACTGCATCTTTGCTCTACAGAGAGCATGGTCCTCTGAATTTAGGGCTAACAGCTCCCCAAGCAGGGATGTCCCCGCCAGGTTAAGAGGGCAGAACATCCTCACCAGACGGAGCCAGCGAGGATGCTTTGACATTGGAAAGGTCAGCGCCGCCCCGCAGAGGCGCATCTCCTCCCTGCGCTCAGCAGGCGATGCCCAAGCTGATTTTCCGAGCTCCTGCCTCAGGACAGCTGGGACCTCATCGGCAGCAGTGCTGAGCCCACACCGATGCCCCTGTGGCAGCTGCGAGACGCATTTTGCACATATGTTTCCATGTAATGCTCAAGTACTTGCAAACGGAGCCTGCGAGCAATTGACCTCGCAGCATTACTTTCAACCTCCGCGCCTCTCTTCCCTATGTGCAAAGCCAGGAGAATATTTCAGGACTCCGCTCTGGAAATCAATGCATTAGTGCTTGTATTTAAGGGTGGGAAGGACACAGGAGAAAATCAGTAGCAGCATACACAAATAGAGGAGATCACCACAGCAAGGGAGGAAGGAGCTCCGTGCATCTCGGCGCCGTGCGCTGGGAGATGAGGGTTTGGTGTGGGGGACAGGGACGGGAGTGTTTTGTGAAGGACTGCACCCCAAAGCGAACACACAGCCGGGCTGAATTCACGCTGCGAGCACTAACATGCAGCGTCTTCATCTGAATGTCATTTGACAACGTGTGCAGCAGTGCTGGCTGTAAGCAGTGCCCCTGGTTCCACCAACACAGCCCCGCTGCCTGTTCCCGTGCTTTCGAAGATTTAAATGATGCCGTGCATCAAAACGCAGCTTTGTACAAAGCGACTGTATCATGAAACTCAGAGCAGGGGTGATTAGTCATGTCACAAGTCCGGGAAGGGGCTTTTCAAAGCACGAGTCCATTTGCTGTGGTAAAAGAGGACTCCCCACATCTCCACAGAGTTAAAAGATGACAAATGTCATCTTTAAAGATGAGTGCTTGCTAGAATGTCTCAGCCAGCACGGAAAAATAAAGAGCTCTGCCTGTGAGAATAAAAGCCAGCTCTCCTGTCGTGTGCAGGGCTGTCATTTCTGGCAGCTCCATTAATGCCCCACAAAACCACGGGTCTGCGGTCGAGCAGCTGCCCTGCAGCAGGACGGGCATTCACGGCTGCCTTACGTGAGATATACTCCAGCTGGTAAGGTTTAAAGCTTTGCCTTCACACCGTTACTCTTAATAAAAGTACCGGGGATCAAAAGCTAAAAAGTTTCACCATCAAGTTGCAAATAGAGGTTGGTCTCTCAGTCAGAGGTGCTTCAGATTTTCACATAAAAATGAGTAAAACATGGAAACTGTGTCCAAGTTCTCCTCTGGAGGTACAGCCCACGTTTAACCATGCAAGCACATGTTTTTTCAGCTTCTTTTGGGACTCCGAGACCAAATACTGCCCATGGTTGTGCTTTAGGCATCTTTGCTACAACAGCATGATAAATACGTAATGAGAGTTTAAAAGGCAGAAGGCAAATAGGTAATGGAGATGCCTGATGCAAACATCACGTGTAGCTCTCACCAGCTGAAAAGCGCGATGAATTCCAGCGGGCATCAACACAGAAAGGTGGAGGTGTCCTTGTCAGAAGAGCACAGGAGTCACCTGGCAGCATCCAGAGGGAAAATCCAGACTTTTGTAGGAAATCTGCCTACTACAGTTTTTACACGCCAGCATTTTTAAAGAAACTCAGCATATAAATGTGAGGACCTGGGTTCGAGCAGTTTGGATTTAGGACAACAGCACAGTCATTGATGCCACTTGAACACAGATTTTGGTAAAATCCCTAAAAGATCCCTGTGCAAAGCTGCTTGTAAATATCATAGCACTGAACTCCAGGAAGGCTGTTCGGTGCCTGGCTATCACAGACATTTCCAGGGCCACGGGAAGCAGTGTCCCTGCAGGTCTGCACAGCCTTACCCAGGGGACATAAGAGAGGGTGCAGAGCTCATTATCTCTGCTGCAGACCAGGGCTTCCAGAGGTGATAGGAATTGCTGTGGATAGGGCTGGACCTGAAGATGCTTGGAATGGTCCTGGGCATCCTGTTCTAGGCGGCCCTGCTTGAGCAGGTTGGTGCTGATGGAGTCAGAGGTTGCTGCCAACATCTGCCAGTCTGTTCATTGTGCTAAGGGCCTGCCAGGGACTTTATTTTTTTTTCTCCTCACTCCCATCATCTGTCCTAGAGACACTGACAAGCTCCCCAAACTCTCTTCTGATCTGTGGTCCCTATCTTCCTCCTCCATCTTCAGTCCTTTCCTTCCTCGTCGCCCCCTTCCTTTGATTCACGGTCACAGCAAATGTGCTGCCTGATTATCAGTTGACACAAGCATTTAGAGCTCCTCTGCAGAAAGCAACCTTTTGAAAGCTTTTCCAGCTTCCCCTCCAGATGATGTCACCCTGGGCGGGTGCCAGGCTGGGTTCTGAGTGAAAATTCTTCACTTCAGGGTCAGACGCTCTCCTATTTTTAGGCCTGATTTCAGTGTCACGCAGCCAATGCTGTAGCTCAACTGTTATTCAGCTGCAAATGTCTGTCGGAGTTCAAACAAAGCTGCGCTTTGTGGCAGGTTAAGGGGCTCTGCAGCCCAGGAGCCTCTCCGAAAGGGTGACTGCAGCTGCTCTCCTCCCTGATGCTCTGGCATTCTGCATGGAGATGCAAAACACTTCCAGCTCCCAGCCTCTGTGAACCGCAATTGTAAAACCAAAGCAAGAATAAGGGGTTGGATTTGACCTGGCACTTTGAAGGATAAGGGGTTGGATTTGACCTGGAGCTTTGGAGTCTTCTGCTGGCTGCACTGTGCTCCTTGCAGCCCCCTGGAAATCCACAGTGTGAGAAACACCTCTCCTCAAATCCGAGCTGGAGGCCGGCAGCATCCTGGGGACAGTGAGGATGGGGAAGGGCATGGGGAAGAAGGGCACCGCAGCTCACAGGGTCAAGCACAGGGCAATGCCTACATCGTGCTTTAGTCACATAAGCATGGCGTGAGTGCTGTGTGCTGTTGGCTGAGGCTCATGGAAGCTGTCTTTAGTGTACAGCAGTGGGTGCTCCTGGTGTGATCCATCTCAATGCTTTAGCATGGGCCAGCTCGTACAAGTGCCTCTCTTCCGAGTTGGAAGGGACCCACAAGGATCACCAAATCCAACTCCTGGCTCCACACAGGACCACCCAAAAATTCAGACCATATGACTGACAGCATGGTCCAAACGCTTCTTAAACTCCTGTTGAAGTGTGCGACCACCCTCCTGGTGAAGAACCTCTTCCTGATGCCCAGCCTGAACCTCCCCTGTCCCAGCCTGACACCATTCCCTCGGGTCCTGTCACTGGTCACTAAAGAGAACAGATCAGCGCCTGCCCCTCCGCTCCCCCTCGTGAGGAAGCTGTAGGCCGCCATGAGGTCTCCCCTCAGCCTCCTCTTCTCCAGGCTGAACAGGCCCAACGCCCTCAGCCGCTCCTCATATGTCTTCCCTCTAGGCTCTTCGTCACCTTGTAGACCTCCTCTGGACACTCTCCAACAGTTCCATGTCCTCTTTGTACTGTGGTGCCCAGAACAGTACTTGGGGTGAGGCCGCACAGCGCAGAGGAGAGCGGGACAATCCCTTGTCTTCCCTTGACTGACTAGATGGGTGATCTTATCATAAAAGGGAATCAAGGCAAACTGGACCCATCCCTCCTGAACCCATGTTGGCTGGGACCTATGACGGCACTGTCCCCCAGGTGTGCTTCAGTAATGCCCAGGTTAATGTTCTCCAAAATTTTACCAGGCCCTGACGTGAGACTGACAGGCCTGTAGTTGCCAGGGTTTTCGTTCTTGCCCTCCTTGAAAATCGGCAGAACATTTGCCAGCTTCCAGTCCACTGGGACCTCTCCAGATTCACAAGACTGTTGAAAAATAATTGTGAGAGGTCCCGTGAATTGGGAATATAAGGTTATGACAGACTTTTGCTGGGCGCTCCTGCATGCAGGACGCTCTACATAGCAATCGCGAATAAAATAGCTTCACAGAAGATACAGTCTGAAAAAATTATTGATGTTTTTCCTTACAGGCATGGGAGGAATGAGCATCCTGTAGTGCTGAGCACCTCCCATCCCACACAGCCTCGTCCCCCTCCAGAAATCATAGAATCACAGAATCATAGAATATCCCGAGTTGGAATGGACCCATAAGGATCATCAAGTCCAACTCCTTGCACCACACAGGTCTACCCAAAAGTTTAGCTCCAGGACCTGATGTGGGGTGAGGACACCCCACTTTCTGCCTGTGATCACCCCCAGCTGCATGACCCCATGACTGAACACACGGCCCTTCAAGCATCTGCAGAGCACAAAAATCATGCTGGTGCCTAGCCAGCTGTTCGGGTTTGTTGGCTAAACTCACTCTTATCTACCTCAAAGTAGAGCAGAAAAGAAGTGGCAGTAAATCAGCCTCCAGGTAAGCCTCAGGCTTAGGCGGCATGGCACCGACCACAAATTGTTGCTTGCTTTGTGCTTGCAGGGCGCAGGCACAAGGTGCTGCCCCAGAGCAGCCGCTCCTGCGCCTGTTTACAGCAGGAGCCCCAGCCAGAAGGGAGATTAAATTTCAGATACTGAATCATTTGCTTCGAGGGAGTTACATCAGCAGCTCATTTGGTCTGCTTCTCTCTTGTTTGTTTGCTTCTTTCTCTGAAGCGAATGCTCTGCTTTGGTTTTCTCGGAGCAGTTCCCCTTGTGCCGTGCTCCTCGCTGGGCTATGGCACTGCTCCGCCGACCGGGATGACATTTAGCTACGGGAGGAAAACAGGCCGAGAAGAGGAACCTGCATTTTAAAAAAGGAAACCTCTAGCGAAACCGCAATTGTGCAGCTGTCCCAGCTCTGCCACTTCTGCAGCACACTTCAACAGGCTCGTTAGCATTTTTTTACAGAAATAAAGCAGCTAGCTAGCTATTGGTATGGTGTTCATCGCTGCTGTCAAACGCTGAACAAGCTAATACGGCTTGGCATCCTGCAAGTGACAAGTGCTGAGAAATGCTGCTGCGCTCGACCAGCTCCTGTGACTGTTCTGCTGAGGAATTTTTCTACTGCAACATTACATTGGCACTGAGAAGAGGCCAGGAAAGATAAAAATAAACGCGAGCCTCCTTCCTGTCCCATCTCATAAACCATGCTCATCAGGCTGGGGTCTAGCAGGAGACAGAGGTGGGCCTGCCCCCCCAGCTCCCTGCAGGTCCCGTGGGACAGGCAGCTCCCTGGGACACCACGGGTGCCTGCAGCAAACTGGGTGCTGTGCAGGAGGAACATGCTCACTGGAAGCCCTGGAAAGCCCCTGAGCTGCCTCCTTTCAGTCATCTGAGCCATCTGAGGTTGGACACGGCCCCAAAACAACAAGAGACCAAAGGAAAGCGGCCATTAGCTTTGGATGCTTTGCTGAGCAGAGTTTGGAAGTGGTTCAGTCCCACACATCAGGCCCAGCTGCCTCATTCACCCTCCCAGGTCTAATTGCCTACGGCTGCTGGTAGCTGGTCCTGGTGACATCTCTTCCTCTCCGAGCCCTTCATTTCCCAGCGTCAGAACAGGAGGGATGGAAACCTTTAAAGCCGCTGCCTCTGCTGCTGAACTTTGTGGGGACGTGAAGGAAGAGGGGAAGCAAAAGTGCAGCACAAGCTGATGTGGTCACTACCATCTTGATTTGCCAGATGCAAATTGCTTCCTCGCAGAAATGTTTGCAATGTTGTGGCTGATCAGAGCTGGGCTACTGCAGAAAAAGTGGGTCCTTGGGTAGAGTGCAACTGGCACGACTGCCGTGTAATGCTACATTTCCTCACTAACCTGACACACAACGCTATTTATCCTCACCCCTACTCACATCACAAACTTTTTTCATTCTTTTTTTCATTATTTTATTAATTCTTTTTTTTTCAGAACAGCACCTGCATTTCTAGTGCCACACAGTGACTTTACTGTGTGCAAACATTTGGCTATGTTCAGTTCAAGAAACAGAAATACTCAAACCAAAGATAGTCCTTAAGAGCCCGTTGGTAAAGTCTTCTACTTCCAACTTCACCTCTTGTAGTTCAGTAATAAGGTATTTCCACTGCATTTATTTATTTTGTATGGCAGTTGGCTATATCCTACGATGAAAAGAGGCTGGCTAGATTATAACCCCCCATTACAACAGCAAGAATTTACATCTTCTCCTAGGTCATTCATTCCTACAGCACCAGAGCCTTAAACTGTAATTTCTGTCTGGACTTTATGAATATACCGGGGAAAATTAAGGCTGCTATCAGACGAGTGTTTTTACGCTAAGGAACTGCAGCATTAACTCTGAACTTCCCTCACAAAGCTGATTCAAAGATTACGGCAACCCAAGTGTGGTCAAGATGCTGATATACACATGTGGAGCTCCTCACGTGGACAGAACAAACTGTGATTTGAACAAGTAATAAATGGTGACTACGTCTATGCCTTCGGATTTACTGCCATCACCTATCACACCACGTGAGAACTGACTTGCTGACACTGGATGTTCATAAGCATTACTTAAGACACTACCATAAATTATAATACATCATTTATAGTGCAAATACGGGTTGTAAACCTTTCCATTTAGTACTTGAAACAGGCTTAATTATCAGGACTGCGAGGCCATCCAAACGCCTCTGGTTCTCTTTCAGCATAAAGGGAGTGCCTCTGCGCGTTAGTTCTCATTACGCACTTCTGGTATGCTCCATCAAGAACCATGAAACACGAAGCTAATAAATTTGTTCATCTTGGCTGTGGTTAGAAGCGAGGGTGGGAGGGATGCTGCTTCTGTTTCAAGATCTTTGCAGAGCAGCTACGTGACTGTTTCTTTGCAGAAGTTGTCGTGATCTTTCATTTACTATTACAGGCTGTGGTAGCTGTGAATTTATCTCTGGGTGGAAATTTGCTTCTTAGGATCATTTAATAACTTTTAGGAGGTTGTTATAAAGACCCACCCCTGTTTTTCTGAACCCTTAGTCAGTTGATGATGTCAGCCTGAAAGATCTTCCTCTGTCACAACTTCTGTCTTGATCACATCTGGTAAGTCGATTTCCTTTAAAGCTCTAAAATTCTGCATGTTTTCTTTGATCAGATAAGAGGAACAGGTCACAAGCCAATTACTTAATAAAGTCAGGATAATTATTCTCAGAGGATAATTATAAAGTGGGGAAACCAAGGAAGGGCAACATGAAGTAACTTGACCCAGTTCTCCCAGAGAACAGTGGCAGAGCTAGCAAGAGATGGCAGCTGTCCCGGGCCCCTTTTATCTCTGCTCTGTCTTTTACGTGTAGTATTATGAGAGAGCTCATGGATGTTGCAAAGGTAAGCAGGGACAGTGGGTACTTCTGTGAACGATCCTAGCTGCCCCACACACCAGCTATGGACAGGTGACATCGAGAGACGAACACTGCCACCTCAGGTTTAGTTCTGAGTGTGCAACACAAACTCTGGTACAGTCGAGAAATGCCACTGCAAACTCCTGTCTACAGCCAAATTTACTCCAAACACCTCCACTTTGGTATCAGCACGGAAAGAGAAAGAGCACGATCTCTGGATATCCACAGTAACCACTGCGAAGGCTTTCTTCTGAGCTCATTACCTATAAATCAAACCCAGTAAGTAACAGCAAGGAGAGAGGTGGAATTCTTCTGCCCTGTCACAAATCAGTCTGACGCATTGACGTATCTGAAAGCTGTTTCTCATTTTATGGGGAGACAGCTGGAAGAGCCTCAAAGTAATTTTTCCCTGCTTTAACTTGCACACTGTGAAGAGGAACAAGAGCATTAAGCGGCATTGCGGAATCAATAGTTATGGTGGAATTTATTGGTTTGATGTCAAGGCCAATTAGCTGCAAGTGGAATTAGCACATACCCTGTGCAGGAAGACGAGTACGTGTTCTGCCCTAGATTGGAAAGATGTTGGCTACGAAGGTGCTCCACACAGGTGTGCACAGAAATGTCTCAATTAGCACCACATTTCCCAGCGCTGGAAAACCTAATGCTGTCTGCCTAACACTTAAGTCTTGCTGGAAGATTAGGTGCTTTTGAGGAGAAAAGCACAGATGCAGAAGTGAGAAGAGGGCAAACCTTGGTAAAATAAAAGGAATTGACTATGCAGATTTTACTAAACTTTAAGATCCCCAAAAAAGTGAGAAAAAGGTGTTAATTTTCAGGACCTCTGGTGTAAGGTAGTGTTAAACTGAATGCTTTTGCACCAGCTTACTCCTCACTTGCATCTCACCCTGGGAGTAGCCAGCACCAGGTCCTTGCAGAGCCCAGCCCCAGCCAGAAATGTGAGAGTACAGGGAAGGAGGCAGCACTACAGCTACACCAGCCCTCCATGCGCACCCCTTCTGGACCTCAGCTCACCTGCAAGGCTGTCAGGACAAAAGTGACCTCTTCTTTCAGCTTGTTAATGCCAGCAAGATGCAGAGAGTTACTTTGCAGCCTGCAATCTGCACACAAGCAATGAAGTCTCTTTGAAATGCAACAGACTTTGCAGGAAGCTTTGGTTCAGGTCATCTTTTGTGCTACAGTGTGTAACCCTTGGTGGGCAGCAGCTCTCAAGGATGTTGAAGTTAGCTGCAGTGACTCCTGCAATAAGGAATGCCCCCAGACATACCACAGATGACCCTCTGTCAGTCAGGGTCACCATTTAGATGAGGATGGAGGCGTACAACAGGATCCCTTGGACCTACACAACAACCTTGTCACATCCTCACTCCTGCAACAATTCCTCGGTGTACCTGATTATTTTTCATTTTATTCTGCAATCAACTCTGCATGCATTTAGCTGAAGTGAGGCACCATTGTAGGGGCGGAAACCTAAAAACCTACTCGTAGAAGCACAGAAGTAACCCAGCTGAGGTGATCAGCCACGTCCTGAGCCGCAATAACTGAAATCTCCGGAAATCCCACCACCCCAACACTCAGCATGTATACAAAAACCCTGAAACCGTTTTGCTTTATGCTTCTTTTGCAAAAACAGCCTGAGCTCCAACCTGGAGTTGTAGCTAATAGTGAAGTAAATGTACTAACAGTGCCATCCAGGGGTACTTGAGCGCAGTGCACATCTGTGTCGGCAAGAAATACGAGGGAGGACCTATGTACCAATATCATACTTAAAATCAGCCATGAAATAATTATATTTTGTTATTTTTCATATCAACTTTCATCCAGTTGCTTTTTTCAGTCTCTCAATACTCACTGTGTCTCTTAATTTCCCACGTGTACTAAATCAATCACTCTTAAAAACATACACATCTCTAGCCTCTTGGAAAAAAAGAACTATTTTATTTTACTCAGAATTGGTAACAATCGGACTGGCACCCCATGCTCAATTTTGAGACGCTCACCTGCATTTCATTTTCATACAGAAATATATGATTTTGGGTAACAGCAATCGTGCACTGAAACGGGACATTTAACAGTGGCAAACGATCTTTTTTCCCCCCATCTATAACAGCTGTGAACTCCTTTCAGACCTGAAATTATGGCTCAAACTGGATAATAAGAAAATGCTTTTCAAACACACGATTATATACATTTATGTGTGTGTGTGCATGTTCATATAGGATGTGTGCCACCTGCCTGAAAGCTTTCTGCGCAGCATCACCTGTGGCTTATTTTTCACAGTGGGCCATGTATGTCACAGGAGATGTTTGTTGAACAGCAAGAGTCTAATCTACCTCTCTTTTCAGAGATAGCTTCTTCACTGATACTCGTATCTGTGCGACGTTAAGACGTGGAGTCACTGAACGCTGTCTGGTGATCGCCATCAATATCAGAGAAAAAACAAGTGTTGAATCCTAATTCTCTCCTTTAGGCAGTTAATGGGATTACATGATCACAGATAAATAACCCCAACAGCACAAACTATATACTTTCTTTCCCCAAAATCACTTACTGGTCCATCAGAATTATTTTATCAACTTAACATAAGCTAAAATTGAGGGAGAAAATCACTTGAGACCTAACAAAACAGCATTTCAGACAGTCTGCGGCAAGCACCATTCCCACTTGCTGCATGCATCCCTCCCCAAAATTGTTCTTTTACAGTCTTAATATTTGAAAACGAAGAAAAACTAAAAATATAAATTATGTCAGATTACAAATGCTGTTACTGAACCATGCCTACTGCAAAGAGGTATGGTTAAAAGGAGCTTTGGCGTGTTGTGGAGACCAAACTTTAAACGTAAGGAGCAATGTCTGCATTGCATTTGGAGAGTCACCTTGAGCCGACTTCAAGCCTTATCTTGCCTGAGCAGCAGATAGTGGCTTAATTTTCCATTGGGCACCCCTGGAGCGTGCCATGTTTATAACTGCACTCAGGTCTGCTATCAAGAGCTACAAGGAGCAGCTATTGATAGCTCTTTGGTCAATGAACGCCCAGGATCACGGAGACACCTGCACACAGAAAGGTTTGAAAGGCCAACGTGAGCAAGTCTGCAGAAGCCCACTCTGTTTAAGATGGGAAGTGGAGAAACAGCTTTCACATTCCAGACTTCTCAGTGCTGAATGTGTATCCAGAGAAAATAGGAGACATATGGAGTCCTTCATAAAGCTGTGAGAGATGACCCTCAGAGATCACTGAGTAGATGTCTAATTTTACATCTTGACTCTGCTAGAAATTTCAGACACATCTGATATCAAGTGTACAACACTTACACACAGAATTAAAAAAAAGCAAAACCCAACGAAACACACTAGCTCAACGCACTAAATGTGATACGTAATTATAGCAGTAATTAAGCAGAAAACATTTCTTGAAACGATCAAAGAAAACAAGCTCTCTCATCCTGCCACTTTCATACAGAGTCTTTTCTCAAAATGCATTTTGCAAATGAAAATGTCAGCATCCACCCAAATCTAATGGCTGCCCAAGGAAGCAGTAGTTTAGTCAACAAATGGAAGTGCACATTGATGGCAAATGTCTACCACCAACAGGAAAAGATCTGGAAAAGGCATGGAAAAAAAAAACAAAACAGGTCTCATGCATTCATTCTGAAGCATTATTCAGAAGGCGTACCAGGTTCCAAACCACATCTCCTTTTCTTTTATAAACGAATGTGTTGTATGAAAATTAAGAGCACGATGTAGTTTGGCAAAAAGTAAAGTGCAAAAATTATTACCTACATTTATTTCCCTTCTTTCCATGGTTAACCTGGTGGAGCACAGGGTGTAGAGCGTGCACTGACCTGTACTTCCCTGTCCGCACTTGCACAGCTCTCATCCCGCACTGCTGGGCTCCTCCGACATCACTCACAATATCATCTCCGATCATGATGGCCTGTCAAAGCAATGAAATACAGAAAAACCGGTGTCAAGTCAATTTTATTTCTGCCATGCTTCACATTCCTCTGACATAACAAACAGCTTGATTTGATGTTTAATACTGCCATCAGACAAATTAAACAAGATAATATTGTCATCATATTGATTAGAAGTCATCCTACCTTGACTATAACTCATGCTATAGCTCCTTGAGCACTACACTAGTGCAGCATACATCCGTACAATTTGTAATCCATCACAAAAACCAAAGTGATTTGGCACACGATTCAGACAAAACATTGAATTTTATAAAGTTATCCCCATTATGTTCCTAGCCACGCATTTATGTTAGCCTTGATGGAAACTGCTTGGAGCGTATCTTCTTAAAAAGTTTCCTTAAAATTGATATTTTAAGAGCTAGTCAAAAACTTAAGCTTGTGATCACCATAACATGTAACCCATTTTCAGGTAGATACAAAAATTTGGGAAGTCTTCTGTCAGCATAACATCTAATTGACTAATTTTTGCTCTGTGGGACATGGTACGGACAGGCACAGCACAGTTTGGGTTACGGTCACCTGAAGTCTGTGCAAATCCTAACAAACTCAGCTAGGCGAGTTATCAAAACAGGTAACTGAGAAGAAACCTTTGGGCTGGGCTGAGGGGATTTGGCTGCATGTCTGAAAAGAAAATGTAGTGTGCGTGCTCACTTCAGGCTTTGTGTCTTGGGTAAATCAGAGAGTATCAGCCAGGGGCTCGGTCTCATTGACAGCTGTGCCTACAAAATTTCAAGTGCTTTCATCTTGCAATAAAAGTTATTACTCTTATTCTTCAAATTTAAAAATGGCTGTGGGTTTTCATTTCATAATTTCAACAAAAAAGCAGCACATGATCTACAACTAATAAGTAAAAAAAAATTAAAATAATCTTTCAATGTTCCAAAGGCATTCCAGGTTACCCTGCAGAGAACAGAGGCAGCACCTAGAACTGGGGGGAACACATCAGCTTTGAAAACCCCAAATCTAGTTTATCTATCAGATTTTAATATGGGATTTTTCACCTTTTGTATCAAGGCTGAATTTTGTTTAAAATACATTCATTAGCTGTATATTCATCTTGCTGAATAGCCTCGTACTACCTAAACTTTACTGCCAGGCTTTCACAACAGTACTCCTTGTGTAACGTTAGAAGGCAATTCCTGCCTGAACTTCTCTGCTCCTTCCATCCACTTTTGATAAGTGATTATTTTCATATTTGCACATCGGACACAAGGAATCACTAAGCAAACTGTTGATTACTAAAGAAATTGATCTTACATTTTGAGCCTAGGGTCTGTTACTACAGGTCCTCGTCCTGCCTGTGGGCTGGGGAGGGCCAAGAGGGCCATCAGCAGTGGGAGCAGGACTGCCTTGGGTGGCAGCTGGGTTACTGGGAGCAGGAGCAGGGGTATGCCACTGGGCACGGACAACAAGCCATCCGAGCGTTTTTCCATCTGGAGAACTGATAAATGGAGCGCTGTCAGTGAGGTCATGGGAATGAGGCACACAGCAGGAACAGAGATCGGCTCCCCCAGCAGCAGCAACCTAAAGGGAATTCTGAGTCTCTTCATACAGCTGGCTAAAACTTTAAGGAAAAAACAAATGAAAAAATAGAAAGTCTCTCTTGCATCACAGACACCATGGGAAGGAGGCTGTCTCGGCAGAATGCATGCTCACACCTGAGGAAGGGGATGTCCATTCTCCCAAAATTTAGGTAGCAAAAAAGTGATGCAACTTATCCTCAGTTCACCTCTCTCATGAGCTTTAAAAACGCTAGGATTACTTTCCAGATCCAGGAAGGAAGTCCCAGAACATCCCTAAAGCCCTATCTGAGCAGGACATTTGCAGAGCATTCACGCACCTAACTGAGCCGTGTACAGGAATACATGGAACAGCTCCGGCTGATAAAACACGAATCCTCTTTTGTGTAACGTATCGGGTACAGCACGTGGCATTATATATAGCAGTTAGCAGCCCAGTTCATCTTTCCTGCTGTTTTTAAATACCATTCACATGAGGGATTATCATCACCCTCAGGTGAGGGGACGCAATAGGCCATCCCTGCAAGTCAAGGCTCATTTGTCCAGCTCCACACCGAAGCAGCTCGTTTTGAAATGCTTTATATGTGCACGCTCTGGCTTCATTCTGCCTGGGAGCAACGCTGCTGTGATCACTCTTGGAGAGCTCTTTTAAGGAGCAAGGAGATGTAAAGACTCGTGGGAACATGGTTAGGGCTGAGGAAAATGTGTCTGCAGGGAAAGAGCAGCAGGAGGCTCTGGGACAGGCAGCGCTGCCTTCCTAGCTCCCTGCTCACAAACTGCTTCAAAGCCAGCATGTGATGGAGGGCTTGATCTTTTTCATCCTTAATTACTGGACCATTATCCTTATCCACTCTGCTCACAGCAATGCATGTGTTCCTAGTAAGATACCTGATGTAAGATCCCCTGTAGGCAGCTCACTTTTCACTACCGCTCCAGCATGAAATGAGGAAAAATGAAGGGTTAATTTGAAGTAAATAAAGCACGTATAAACAGACGAAGAAAACAGATTAGTGGGAACGATTACATTTCGCAAAACAGCTTGGGGGAAAATAGGTAATAGGAGTTGGCTGGGAGCTGTTTTGCCAGATTTTGTCTGTCCTCCCCCTGCCCTTTTTTTTCCTCCTCTCATCTGTGTATAAATCCTCTGTTCTCAGTCCTGGGTTCCTCTGAAAGCAGAGAAGGGCAGCAAAGGGTGGCTCAGCAGGCCCTTCAACACCAGAGGAAGCTTGCTCAGCAGGGCTGTATTTCACTCCGTCCAGACAAGTTTCCCTGCAAGACACCCAGCAGCTCTGCAAGTGCAGCTGCACATGAGCAGCGATGCCTGTCCAGGCCAGCTTGTGGCATACGCATACCAAAATGTACTCCAGCCCCCGGGGATTTCACAGATTTACTATCGGTGAAGGGCAATAATCACTAAAGGAGGAGCAATTATTCCCAAATCATTAAGGATTTAAAAAATCATTGGCAAGAAGATAGAGGTCAAAAGGTGCACCGTCAGGGGAAATAAAAAAAAACCTCTACCTGTCAAACCTGGGTTTAACTTCCTCTCTGACTGCAATATGGCAAGAAGAGAAAGATATAAAACTGAAAGGTCATATACCCACCGAAAGTAAGAATGAAAGATCCCCGTTTGTGTTCACAATTTACATGGGGATCACACCGTTAATCTGTGCAATTAGTCTGTGGAAGTTGCCTCTTTTTGATCAGCTACAAAATTACTAAAAGGACAAAAATGTGTTGAGATAATCTCTCTGGTTTTAAGAAAATCATCAAAGAATTAAGCCGAGTGTAATTTACATTTTTCCTACACTGTATAGCTGGTGAGAGATGGTGCATGTGGTTGTATGCAAGTGATATATAAAGCACACGTGTGCCAGAGCTGAGGGAAGCCATGGCTGCTGAGCTGTCCCCATCACACCTAACCCAGATCAGCAGTGATAATGGAGGAGATGAACACGAGCTCTAGGGATTCAGGGCACAACACAATCCCAACTGGACAAACACCTGCAGAGCAGAAATCACCAATGTGGTCAGTGATCCTGCTGGTGTCAGCACACACCCTGGAGGTCTGTGTAAAAAACTCTGTACAGAGTTCTAGTATTCATTAAAAATCACAGAAAAATGCTTGATCGGAAAAGGAACTATGAAGGAAGAAAAGAGGCAGAAAGACCAGAGTGTTCTGTATTACCTCGCTGTGGTTCTGTTGCAGTGCCCTGGTTACTGGGAGAAGCTCACGTGGTACTTTGGAGGCTGAAGTCTGTGCAGGATGCAAATGTTAAGGTGCACAGAAGGAGGCACACAAATTTCAACAGAGTATTTATTCACACAGTGAATGTTTTTAGAGTCAAAAATATTTATGCCTGAGCAGGATTTTGCTACAGGCTTAGTATTTAAAGGTGTCAAGGATGTAAATTTAAAGGTGTCAAGGATGTAAATAACACAAAATCCTGATTAAAAGTAAAGACACTTTACACAATGAATATGACACATTTATTTTTCTCCCTATTCTCCATGGCCCACGTGGCAACCTCCTAGGCTTCAGGATCCCGTATTCCTGTTAATTATACCTCTATCCAGGAACTAGTGGCTGTGCAAACAACAAACACGTGTAAGGCATCACATGTGGCCTCTGACCCGGCAGAATTTGTACGAGGCAGGTGAAACACAGAAATACACCAAACCTCCAGGGCAGATTCCAAAAGCCCAAGGGCCAACCGGGTTTGAATAAGCTTTCAGCAGGATTCAACGCTTGAAACTTCACACGGCCGCTTAATTCTTCTCTCCGAGATGGAAAATATTCCCCGTCAGGACCAGAAGCAGGACAGGGCTGGCTGGCACGGTGGCAGATCCCCGTGGCATAGTGAGGGTGACCTGCCTGTGCTCTCACGCACCACTAACTCCCCCCTGGGACGGGCAGCTGGCTGAAATGGGACCTGGTTAACTACCAGCACTTTATGCACTCGAGTATAACCTGCCATAACTCCCGGTGAAGCTGGACGATTTGCTAGAGAGAGAACTTTTTATGATTATATAAAAGCATGGGAGCCTTAACGTTATTTAGGTTTTATTGTAAAGCTGTAAAAATCATCCGCTGTTACAGCTGCCTTAAAACACATGAATTAGGTATTTCGGTAACCTTTAAGATGTGTTATTCTTTGTCATATTACTGAATCATAAGACAGGTCTGGTTACCTCTAAGAGGTTTAAATTTCCAATCTATTAAAGTAATACTGGCAATCTGTTATTTCTAGGCCATTGAGGAAAGGTTAAAATGAAAATTGGACTTCAGGGAGTTCCTCCTAGTCCAAGTGCAGGTTGAAAACATCTCAGTAGCAGAAGGTAAAGTCAGGGTCTCGGTAAGAAGCAGTTACCAAGGGAAATGACTGGTGATAACTTTATTGATTAAAGCAGATTGAGAAATTTAAGATTTGCCCCTGTCTAGCATTACTGCGGTGAGACAGCTTTATTAAAAAGCTATTTTTCATTAGAAGTCAGGTAAAAGAAAATTGTAATGGTTTCAGAAGCGCAGCTCATCTGTAATGGTTTAATGGTGGTATGGATTAAACGCATTCCACAGGTGGAATAAATTACTGGTAAACATTTTATAAAAGTAAAGGCAAGTAAAGCCACTGCTCATCTTGTCATTACAAGCACAGAGAAGTAAAGCTCATTTGGGAGACCGATTAAAACCTCACAGGGTGCACTACTAAGGGACTTACTGAACTGCAGGTATCGTGTTTTTATTATTATGTATGACTCACTAACACAACCTGCAAATCCGTCTCGAAAGAACATTAAAACTTACAAGGTCAAGCACTCAAAAGTTACGAAAATACACTACAGTTATGGTGGTGTGCTCTTCTGTAATTTGTTCCTCCTACACATATTCTTCATGTTTTTAATTACAGCAGCAAGCCCTGGTTTTCCATCGCCAAGAACACCGACACGGCACCTGGGGCCATTATGCAGCGGTACCTACTGCAAACCTGCTGGTTAGCTGCATATGGCCTTTATCTTGATTCTCTGTGTAAAAAAAAATGACACCTACAGACCAGACCTATTGTTAGAAATTGGTGGCATTTCATACTAGAAACTATCTGGGAAGAAAATATAAAGTAAGTCACTAATAGTCACTGTGAAAATCTAGCAAACAGCAAGGATTGAATAAATAATAATCTCTGCCGGGGACTATAACCACTTTTCTGTACCCTAACCGAATCTTCCTGAAGTCAACGGGAACCACTCTCCAAGGCTCACCCTATGGGAGCATCTTTATACCAGCCTGGGGATGCATTAAATCATCTGCTCAAATTTGGTTCTCTGGGGCAACAAGAAACAAGAAACTCATTGAGAAATGGGGTGTGGTGTTGCAGCCCAGCATGGAAATATCCCTGCGAGGATGTTCTCCCACACGCTGGCAAGGTGGGCAAAACAAAGCTTGAGGACAACTGCACTGTCCTGCCTATGGAAAAGGGCAACTAATGTCAACACGCAGGGCCTCCAGATAGAAAACCCCAAAAGAGCAGATCGTTCGTTTCTTATACGAGCAGAAAGAAAACACAAACCTTCATACCTCTGATTTAGAGGCATAAAATCCAAGGGCTGATCTCTGTTTTTTTTTTGTTTTGTTTTGTTTTTTGTTTTTCCCTTTGTTCTTTTTTTTTTTTTTCCGGCTACCTTTTTCTTGAAATGCCATTCAGTTTCTGAAATGGATTTTTTTTGCTTTGTTTGGTTGGATGAATGGATTGAGTAATTGCTCGATACCTAGGATATTTTGTTCAGCTTGAGCTATCTTGTTACTGGGAAGATATTGACAACCTGAAGGGAGTACAGAAAAGAGCACCACAGCAGGTTAGGGTGCAGAGCGACTGAATCACAAGGGAAGTTGCTGAGAGCTAAACACGGAGGTTTACTAAGAGAAAACGACTGTAATGATAAGGAGTCTGGAGGTAATTGCAAGGAGAAAACATCCAGGAAGGAAAGCAGCTATTTTGGTTGTTACGTGGAATAAAACTAGAAATAAGGATATAGAGTTTCAGTGGGAAGCATCTCAACAAATTTCAGAAAAACTCATAAGATCTACTAGAGGTTGTGAATACTATCCCTCAGGTACTTAAAGCCCAGTTTCTCCTCACTTAAAACCACTCTGCACAAAACATTGATAAATACGGAGCAGGGAACACTTCTGCATGGGGAAGAAGAGGGATTAGATGGCCTACAAGGTCTTTTCCATCTTCCCATTCTATAATAAAGCAAACCCCAAGCACATAGTGAATGACAGGGCCATAATTTCTTCTCCAGGCTCCACGGAGCTACAAGCCACCCAAACTTCACTCCCATTGTTTATGATGTCACCAAAAGCCTGTGATGGAGTTATTGCCTTGTAATTCACTGTCCTCTGTTAGTCATTTCATACTCATCCTTATGTCCTGTGTGACACAACAACAAATCAATAAAGAGGGCACAACTGCAGGGAGGAAAAAAAAAAGGGGGCCGTGCTAAGTAAGCAGGGAGCATCACACACTCGGTGTGTTTCTGCAGAGCCTGATGAAACCAGTAACATGAGAAGAGTTTTGGGGTCATCCAGTGCTTCCCTTACTTCTGTCTTTCCCCCTTTAGGAACTGTACTAAAAAAAAAAAAAAAAAAAAAAAAAAAAAAAGTAGCAAGTGTTTTGCCAAAGAAAGTAACAATTTAGCTGCAATTCCACTATGCTGCAGCCTTCATGGCACCTGTTACATTGTGAAGCACAATATCTTCCATAATTCCTTGGGAAACCTGACCTTTATTCCTTTGTGCTGGTTTCCTTAGTCTCCAAGTAAAGGAATTCTCAATAGAAGTATGTGTGCTTCTGAACGACGTGGTTTAGAATGAAGGTGAACAAGAAGGCTCATCACAAGAACCCAGAGAAACCACATTAGGGGAAGAAGGATGGAAAACTCTAAAGGAGGTAAAGATACAGATTGTACAAGTCAGAGCAAACAGACAGAAGAGAATGAAAAGGGAAACGGGAAATGGTCGAAAAGAAGCCTCAGGACAGAAAAGAAGTTCTGAGGAAAAATAATACCATGCCTTCCAGGAGGGTAGGAAGTACACGCAAGGCACAAAATATTCAACAGACCCCAACCTGCTACCAGTTATCCTCTCGACTCTCAGTCCTTCACATTATTTGATACCATTTTTCTTCCTCTCCAAAGTAATCTTTCAGATTTTTTTTTTCAATAATTGATAGAAAGGTCCTGGATACAAGTATTTCTCTGCACCATGTAAGACAAAATTTTTTTCTCCAGACTCAGCGTATTTCCACCCAGAGCTTACCATGTCCTCAAGGCCACACTCCCCTCAACCTTTTCTGTAACTTTCTGTCAAAGAAAGCAAACCAGTGTAGGGGGCATAACTACGTGGGACAGTCAACAGTCATGGCATCAGCAACATTACCTGCTGTGGCGGAACTCCCATTTCTGCTAGGGCTGACTCGAAAAATGCTTTTGCTGGTTTTCCCACTACCTCAGCTTCAACATCGCAAGCATACTGGAAAAAGAAAAAAAGAAAAAAGAGACAATGCTATATAGATCAGAAAAAGATTTGTTCAACTCTGTAACTCCAGTCAATTGTATAAGAAGTATGTGATTATTGATTTCTGCCCTTAAATAACACAATGGATTAGCAGATGAAGATAGCTATCTGAGAGTTTGGATAATGGGAGGGTTCAATGCTCTCTGTCAGAAGAGAAAGTCATCCTGAAACATCTTAAGTTACAAATCTGTTTCATTCTCCATCATGGCAGCAGTCTTCCTAGCCATTTCCAGTATCACTCGTTTTTGTAAGAGCGTCACTCTTACAGAAATAACAAATATCCCTCATGTGAAATGATCAAAAGTATTGGAGTAGTGAGTATCGGCCTTAAAATATGTGGGAGTTTATTCAATACTCCTGCATAATTTTAATGGTTCAAGTGACAAACCTGAGTTGAAAAGCTTTATTCTCCTGCAAGTCTGACCTGACACGGAAGGCAAAAACTCCCTCCAAAACTCACACTGATCCAAATGAATGTACTGCAAGCACACATTATATCCACTATCTTTTGTGCCTGTATACTCCCCTACTTTGTTTCCATCTCTGAATTTGCTCTGTATTTACTTTTTTAAAATCTCTCTGCAAGCCTATAAAAGAAGGATAATGATTCTCTCATTCTCTCACCCTTAAGTTGGCTTATCTATTGGGTTCCAGTTATGCACAGACTTAATCAGGCTTAAAAACAGGACTACACGTAAGAATCTTGCTGAATAAGGTGTTTATGCTGTAAACTGTTAAGGGCAAGAGCTGTGTTAAATGCTATGCCAAACATAAACAGTTTTTCTTGGATATCTTACAGAAATACACTGTGTTTTTTCTTTTCTGACTTTTTTTAAGAGCCTCACTTCCAATAAAGGCATCATGATGGTAAAAGTTCCCATTTTAAATACAGAAAAAAATGAATAATATAAATCCATCCATCTTTAGAATGCAGCAAATGAGTTTCAGTCTGTGGAAACTTCCTCCACCAAGGTGAGTAATTACAGAAGACGACCCATATTTATACCAGTTACTCTTTAACAAGGTGCACAGAGCGAGTAAGCATAAAGCAAGCTATAAAATACCTCTAATGCCTTCATATATGCTCCAACATCAAGTTTCAGGCCATCGGTTTCTTTATAGTAGCGTCTGGAAATGAAAGTGATAAAGTTCCAATGAAATGAAAGTGTTGGCAGTTAAATACAAAGAAACTACATTTTATTATTTCTGTGCCTATATGGATGTCCATATGGCTGCAATGAAAAGTCAAGTCATCAGAAACTCTGAAGCCTTAATTTAGCACGAGGAATTAAGTAAAGGACAGGATAAGTACTGTGCAGTGCTGGGGAAAAGATTTCAGAGCAGGTATCCAACTGGCATCCAGGACATAATTCTACTCATTCAAAGGGATTTCCTCTAGCTTGGATTAGGGCTGAATTTGGCCCATTTCCTACTCCACAGAATGATAGTTTCTCATAAAGACCAGTAGTTACATGACTCTTCCTTTGATCAGTGAGACCCTTTGACAGATGCCACACGAGGGCTGGCACCAACCAGCACCTGTAACGCCTCCTCCAGAAAATTTGGAGGGAGACCCCAGGCAGTTGACCACCACGGCTTGTCACAAACCTCCCACACGAGCACTATTTAAGCTCTCTTTACTATCAGGACTACGAAAGCCCTCAAAGCTAAGTTTTGTTCCTTCTAAAAATGTTCCTATTGCCACAAAGTTCCCAAATTAGTTACTATCCTTTTGGTGTCTTTCTGGACTAGCAAATCACGTTAACACGGGTCTTCCAAGCTGTCCTTATCAGAGCAAAGACAGGTTTCTGTATGACAGAGAAGAAAAATGTAGGATGAGCAGTCAGTTAAGATTTTATGCCTTATCCTTCTGCCATTTTCGATTATTCAGCACAGCTTCCCTTTAAAATGACCACTTGACCTCTGCTAGAACAGCCATTAACCTTCTATAGTCTAGCGTAAACAGCTTAATTTTCTGACAGTGGCATGACAGAAGAAATTACAAAGCCAATTCCCTCTCTCAGCCCAAAACAGATGCTAAATGTAAATCACTCCATTTTCAGGAGGAGGGCATTCTGCTTCAGTGACTCTGACACTTTCGTTTTCCATAGAATGAACTAAAACTTCAAGAGAAATCAACCTGCTTTCTCAAGGTAGACGTGTTGTTAAGGTCCTACCAATTACACTCATTCCATACATGAACAATGAAACTGGCTTGTGTTTTTGTTTTTTTTTTTGTCTTTCCTATGGTCCCTGGCATCAGTAATGCTTCTCAACTATAAACTGATAAATAATCCAGTTTATAATCCCCGTTCTTCAAGTCTGAAAACTTCTTCAGCAATTTCTGCAGAACTCATGTTCACAGTATCTAAAGGACTGACCGTAAAACAGGATGTTCGCAATGAAAACTGAGCTCAGGAAGTCCAACCAAGGGTTATTTCCCATTAAAAAAAAAAAAAAAAAAAAAAAAAAAAGATCCTTAAAAAATAATAATAATACTGCTTTAGAACTGTCTACATCACTGAATGATGGAATAAATATTTTTATATGCATGGGGTACAAAGGCATTTTTGCATTGCTCATGCTGCCAATCTTAAACAAAGGTTTATTCTGTATTTATCTTTGAAAGTCAGTATTACGTGATACAAAACTTGGTTATTTTACGTAATTTAGCTATTATGTTGTTGGCTCATATCATTTTCTCCTTATCTTTCTAATCAAAAAATTGTAAAGATTGTTTTTTCCCCCGTGTTACAGGATCAGAGCGTGCAAGTGTGAGGTATGGAAACACATTGGATTTAACTGCTCCTTCCTGCTGTTAAATTCCACCCTGCTGGATCAATAATCCACAGACTAAGAAGGGCTTTCATGCCCATTATGGTCTATTGAACCACTGAAAAAAAAAAGTCATTACGGTTTCCTCAAACTAAACACGTGTATTCTTTTTTTAAGCCCATACGCTGGTCAACAGATAAGAATAACTCCTCCAAGGCTATGGTGATTTGTCATTATTCAGCACTGCCATTAATAACCACCTGTTTAAAATCTCATAATACATCCAACTGAATTGTTTTTTACTAAAACATCCAAATTATCTGACTGGACTTTTTCTGCCTATGAAAACAGGTGCTCAAAATTCACCTTTGATGTTTAGGGTATGATTTAAAAATATCTCTGTATATTCAGGCTATCAAAACAACCAATTTGTCAGTTGCAAAAGCAGATATGCTTTTTTATGCAGTCTTCCTCACACACACAAGCCTAGCCATTTCTCAGTACATCCTTGGGCTCTCCCCTTAGGTCTTCTCAGCCCCCACACTCTGCTCACAGCCAGATATCCCCCATCTGTAGGACAATTTGGGTGGGTTTTGTGCACTGCGGCTAATTTCATAAAACGACAGTTTCCATGTTACCAGATAAAAATTCTCCTGGATTCTTATTCTTTATGTACAGCAACTCTCAAGCCAACAGCATGAAACTGCTCCCTTATGTAAAATGTTTTCATATATGCAAATCGATCTGTAGGGCACTATTGCCAACTTTCAGAGACAGAACCGTTAAGTACAATGCAAATAGCACAGAGCCATTTACATCACACAGACACATCCAGTACCACATCTCAACCGCTATGAATGTGGGCAGGATTTGAACCCAAAGAGGAATTCAGGCTCACTGTTGACCGATAGAGAATTTTCTGGACCACCTGATCCTCCTCACCATGTGTAACTTCAGGATGCCGGAAAGTTAAACTGCATCAGTAATCCAGAGCATCCAGACTGATCTTAAGAAAAAAGTTCTCTTCCTAGTGGCTTACAAAACTTGTTATTTGACTTTCCCACCACCACCTGCAAACGCGTGGATTGTTTCACTGACGTCTATCTCGCTCTTCAATGCTGACTTTGAAGGATGGGCGGCTAGAATTTGTTGTACTTATACTACATGGTGTCTCCTGGTTCTCTAAAGGCTGCTACAATTCCTCCTCACAGCAGCAGTTACAATTCTCATCTTCTGAAAAAAAAAGGTCCCACACAACTGCTCACTCTGCAGAAAAATGGCCATCAGCTGCTGAACTTCAAGGGATGGCCCCCTGCAGCGCACCAGAGACCTACAGATGAGGGTTTGCTAAGTCAGCTGTAGGATTCACCACAGCACACCGAGTGATTTCCAGTGCTCTGCAAACTTGCATCTGCACCGGGCTGAAATGGAACTCATCCCTGTGAGTGCTGCATCCTTACCATCTAGTTTTAGAAACCTAACTCAGCATAACCAGCTGAGTTTCTGCTTACATCACTGGGAAGTCTACAAATAAGTGACTCAGGACAGGAGGCCAAATTTGGTGACTGAATTACCTACCCACTGAGGATCCTTCATTGACAGCTACCTGGGCAGATCAGGTCTAAACACACTGACTAACTGCTTAAAAGTTGGCAGTGTGAATGCCCACACCATCTGGCTTCCACTGTGTACCAAGGTACTGGGTGAAATTTAAAAACTCACAGACTAGAGAAAGAAACACACAGTGCCAACTCACCCTCTTCCAAGGGAGATCAACACAGGCTTCTCCAACCCAATCAGAACTTGGAAAGCTTTATTAACGTTTGCATAGGAGAAGTTTTCTGCTGCATCCCCAACAACCACACAGTTTGGGTTTGTTTTATCAATGTCAGCAAATTCAGGGACAAGATCTGAAGAAAAAAAAAAATACAAATCCATTACTCTTACATATCCCATTGGAACTGATGGTTTACTCCTAGATTCGTGTTTCCTTTCACTCATTGCTTGAAACATTAATAAATAAATAAATAAATCCAAGTCTGAATCAACTGTTCTTCACCTCCCTTCTATTCCTGACCAGATCCTGATATTCACCTCAATTAAGAGGTGACAATCATTTCCCACCTTTGCCTGAGCAACACTTCTAAGTGGCTCATTACACCCAGCCATCTACACCTGGGGTAGAATGACATACTCACTTGGGGCTAGACTGTACAGTGGGAATTTTGCTCTTTACCTCCTATTATTTACTGTTCAAAAAAGAAAACCCTTCAAACAACTCCCCACATCTCTCTGGGTTGTCCCCACCCAAGCCCCAGTGTGTGCTGCAGCACTGTCCCACCGTCGTGCACGAGCAAGTGTGGCCTCAGTCCACGCTCCTTCAAGAGGCGGCAGGCTGCTGGTGCTGGGGCAGTGACTTCGGCCACGGAGATGTCAAAGCCCAGTCCCTGGAGCTTCTTCACAAACTTCTCTCGGGTCGCTTGTGTTTCGTTAGTGCAGAACTGCAGCTTTAGACCAGATGCTTTGATCCTGTTGTGTAAAAGCAATAGCGGGGTTAACTGCACATAGAAAAGGAGGTGGGAGTAGCAGCTTTGCTGTCCCACATCTAACGTGGTTAATTACAATAAAAATGCAACGATGAAATGGCAGAACAGGAGCACAGAATGGGCAGGATTGGAAGGGACCTCTGGAGATCATCTGGTCCAACCCCCTGCCAGGCAGGATCACCTAGAGCGCATTGCACAGGATGGCATCCAGGCAGGTTTTGGATATCTCCAAAGAAGGAGAGTCCACGGCCTCTCTGGGCATTTTGTTCCAGTGCTCTGCCATCCTCACCATGACCAAGGCATCCCTAAAATATACTGGAGTACTACAAGTTCCATGTGCAGAGCCCCTGCTATGAATGTGTAACTGCCTTTCTCAAAATCCCCTAGAATTCCCTATCAGAAACCCTCAAATCCAGTTAGTGTTAGACCAGTTCTTGGATATACACACACATGAACTGCACATCCAAGAGTACAGTATCTGGAGCAGTACCACTGGCTGTGAGCATTTTAACTGGGATTTTCAGCTGTCCACTTACTCATCGTCTGCTGCAGTGGATCAGTGTTTATGTGAGATGTAAAAGCAGTTTTGCACTTTAGCAGACTCCAAGTAAGAGGCCAGCTAGCTGCATCGTGCTACAAGAATGATGCTTTTATCAACACAGGGATGGCTTCAGTCACATTTATCATGCAATCTCTCATAAAACACCTGTGCTGCTATTTGTTGAGTAATCCTGAAAAATAGTGCACTTGCATTGATTTATTAATAAATGTTTACAGATAAATATTTTTGACTTCTCGAGGAAGGAAAGAAAACACAGCCTGAGGTGCCCAGAGCCAAGGACACCCCTTCCTGTGGATCAGTGCTCTGGGATCTCATGCAAGTCCTCTGCCTCAGCACTTTTGCTTCCCCCCCTGCAAACAAGGGTGCTAACAGCATGCACGGTGCAGTGCTTCAACACCTACAGAAGAAAATTTAACTATTTAATCTAGTTAGCATCATACAGGAAACAAGACATTGTTTCTAACCATTCTTCACTGCATTGTGCCAGAATCTTTACATGGTGCTTACATTTACTGACTGAGCTGTAGTGAGCCACTGGGGATGTCATGAGAAGGCCTCTGCTCCGAAGATGAGTTGTCTGCCTTTTGGAGAACCATTGTATTTCAATGCGGTTGTGACAGAACAGAGATCTTTAAAACATATCTCAATGCTTTGCCTAACATTTGTTAGTTTTAGTGTGAAGAGGTACAGAGGTTTTTAAATTCTCACTAAAACGTTACTACATTTCTTTGTGTTAGGATGAAAAAGGTGTTTCCTACTAGGAAATCAATTGCATTGATTCTCAAGACAACAAAATGTGGGGGTTCCTTTTCCAGGGAAGAGGATCCCAACAGGTTGGTGTAAACACCAAAATCGCCTTGAGATAACACATCCCACAAAGAACTTTCTATCAAAAAATTCTTAGAAATCCAATCCTGACCCAGAGAGTCCCTTGTGTTCATTAAAACTGCATGCCAATGTCTTCTTCAGTAACACAGGTGATTCATTTCTTTCTTATTATTTGTCTTTCCTAATCATAGGTATGTGAATTATCAATTACACTTAGTGGTTAATTGCCCTTCATAAAGATAGCTTTTCTATTTTAAATTAGGCAGTTAATATATTGTAACTAATAGCATCCACTTGTACATTATAAATATATCTTCATTGATTGGAGCAGTGAATGTGAGATTCGCTCACAAGTTAATGAAGCAATTGAGTGAAGAAGTGCAGGGTGTACCCAGGGAATAATTATTGTTAATGAATTATGATGTGACCTTCTCAGAACAATGAACAATTGGTGTGACAGTGAGATGACAGCATTCCACATCTGTTATTCAAAACACGGTTTCAGCTGTAGTTAAAAAGCAATGTAATTTGGATACATAAACTTCAACAAAGTGTGCTGTGGTTAAAAAAAATCTTATTCTAAAGGCAAAGCCTATCTCCACGCTCTTGGGGAAAAAAATCCCATGATTCATGATTGTCTGGAAACAGACATTTGTTGAAGAATCTATTCTCTCTCTTCTCAAAGGTCAATTAAATGAATTCAGGAACAACACTAACCGTTGAGTTGTACAGACAAATAAATGTGCCCTCACACATCAGCCTGGTGAAAGCAACGAGTGTGTTTTCCTATACTACTATAACTTAACTCCCTTTTCAAAATTTTAGATGAAAAACACAGTTATACTTCTGAAAGGCATGTCCAAAGTGGAAGCAGTTGAACATATCCCAGACTGCTTCAAGCCTTAGTGACCACCAGCAATTGTCACCTCAACAAATGAGCTTGGTAAATTAGTCATACCAAGTCAGCTCTAGAGAAAATTCAGCCAGGTTGGTTAGAAAATTGTTCTTTGGCTGGAGCACAAAAATAACTCTCAAGAGTATCCTGGAACACTAAACAAAAGAAAATCAACGAAAACTCCTTACTCTACAAAGAAGAGTTATTTCTACAAAAATACCTTTCCAATCAAAACTCACCTGTGCTTTCAAAGTTGGAATCTCAGAAAAGGAAAAACAACACAAAACCCTCTGCTAGTTCTCTGCCAAATCCTTACACAACAGTTGCACCCGCTGGTGACTGCATGATTACACACACGCCAGGACCAGTCCATCCCTCAGTGCTCAGCACACAGACCGTGACCAGAGCCCGCAGGCCACCGCTGTCGGCAATCAACCATTAACTCGGAGCTTAAAGAAACAGGCAGAGCTCTGAACGACAGCTCTGCGTGGGGGAAATCCTGGATACACTCACATTTATGGCAAAACTCTCCTTCATGGCCAGGCTTTGCTAAGCTGAAAGACCCAGCCTGAAGGTCTGTCTAGCAGAGATGAGATGCCTTGCGAAGTGAGTCAATTCTTCACAGCAAGCCCTGAGCTTCTGAGCTGACACAGCAAACCGGTGTGCACGGTGTAAGACACAGATGAGCAGGTTACTGCAACGCCTAGTGCTAGCAGGTGTGGGGAAGCTGGGAGAAAGAAAAGAACTGAAGTAGATACCTTTAAGCGTGAGGCAACAGCAGATGAAGTACCTAAGAGAGATTCTGCCCAGATTCCCCGTGTTACAGTTAGCAGCAGCAGTGCCGCAGTATGGCAGGCATACTCTGTGAACCCAGTCAATGTGGTCTTCAGCTGGCTCCTCACAGCTGCGACCCAGGTCCCAGAAGCCCCAGAAATCAAACCTGATCAGGGCACAAGCTGAGCACGTACACAGCAGTGCTTCATAGTGCTCCTGAGGCCCGTGGACATGCCGGTGCCGCTGGGCAGGCCCCGTGTGCCCATCATGGCACCGCTCCCACGAGCAGAGCAGGCACGAGCCCGCATGGCGAGGCTGTAACACCACACGGGCGCTGAGCAAAGCAGCCCACAGAACTTCCAGGCCCCGAATTGTAAACGGGGAGAACTAAAACCCCAACAGGTGGCTCAGGAGAGGTTCTCCTAAGCCTCACCACAGAAGGGATTTAAGCCCGCTCCGTACCAAAACAACCATTTGGTCGCCCACACGATCCCTAAACCTGGAGCTGGGGGCTCCCGCTCAGCGCTAGGCACTCCGTGAGGGCATGTAGGTAGGAGATACGGAGATGAGGTTTTTAATTTCAGCCCAGCACCGTCCCTCGTGCCGTGCCAGCTCTTTGAACTGACCTTTACCTCATCCTGCCGGAGCGGGACAAGACGCTGAGTGACAATGTCCCACAGTGCAATTACCGTGCGTCAGATGAGCCGGTCCCTTACAAATCACCTCGAACTTTACACATCTGCTGGCTGTCAGCATCTGCCAGGTTCACTCACCCGAAAATAATGAAAAAACTCTCATTATTGTTCCATAACAGGTAAAGTGTTAGGACAATTATTAGACATCCTGGCTGACCTTGTGCAGACAACCAACTGCCCTTGCCAACCTTTATGGGCAGACTTTGGGCATATAAAACACAAAAGCCGTTCTTTTAGACAACACAGAGGTTGCGACACCAGCAGGAAGAGAAACGGCACTAGGACCCACACTGAAAGCCATCACTCCTTAAATTCATGTTGTCTTGCAAACGGCAGAAGAAACTAAGGACGTGGTGTGAGGCTAAACTTCAGACATCCCCTCAGTGACCACCCGCCCTGTGTCGCAGCCAGGGTTTGTGGCAGTCGACAGGGTCCTGTGCATATGGGCAGGGTGGCAGAAAGCCACATCCAGCAAGAGGCAGCAGCCCGAGTCATCTATGTCATCTTACAGTGGCTGGCTGGTTATTGCACCATACCTGCACAATCTTGTAACAAAAGTACATTGGTAGACTTAAAATACTTGGTAATCCTCCACTTTGGAGTTGTGAAGAAAAAAACAAACAGCTTTTGGGGGTTCAGATAGCACGAACAGGTCTGGAACACATTTATTTGCAGTAAGCAAAACATTTTCGTGGACATTAATCATACTCCAGTAGCTTTAATTCTTTGCCAAAAGCAGTTATTTTGCCTCTGAAGCCACTAATTATTTCAATAAAAGCTCAGTCAAAATCAAGCTATCTTCATCATACTTTTACTCTGTATACAAATACCATCTCTTTGTAAATAACTGATTCTATGTCTAGAAAAAAAAAAAGCAATTGTGAAAAAGTTTCAATTAGCCTATTTTATTTTATTTTATTTGTCAAGAAAGAATTCACTCTCACGTGCTTTGCACACTGCTTTAGAAAGTGCCATACTATCTCATGGCAATAGTTCAAAGAGCAAACTGCATTCCAGCAAATTTAGTGTGATTTTAATCTGGAAGTGATCCACTGTTAATGACACAAACGCATGCAGGTATAAGCTGCCCCAAGGCAAGCAAAACACAGCTGATCTTCTTTAGGTACCCGCAGAATCTCTCGGCTGACTTTTGCACCTTCCGCTGCACTTGGAAGCAGCAGCAGAGCTGAGAACTACTCCTTCCAGCTCGTCACCTGCAAAGACAGCGTGCAGTTTTAATGAAGACCCTTAGGCCTAAGTAATGGGGATATTGGTGAGGATATGCAAAGGATTGGGCTGGATTCTTAAGACTCCAGACTGAGTTCACCAAACACGAAAGACAGGGAAAAAATAAATAAATCAAACAATAAGATGGTGATAAACTGAGACAAGTCTCAAGTTCTAAAGCACAGAGTGAGGCAAAGTGCTGCTTATCCACTCCAGGATTAATTGGTATTTATATGAGGTGGTAGAAGAACAAGTGCCGTAATATCTTCTATTATTTTTTATTGGCATATATTTGTATGCCACATAACTGTGCTGATGGACAGTAAATAGCTGAAGACCCTAGGGGTTAATGATGTTTAAACTCCAAAAGTGCAAGCACTTATTCATGCAATTTCCACAGGCAGCACTTGCTTGGAGTATCTACATCTTCAGGGACAGATGTTTTTAAAATAATAACGAACACTGCTGATTAGGGAAGAAAATCCCCAGGGAAGTCCAGCGCTCTAAGAAACCTGGGGCCACAGGCTGCTGTGGAGCTACGAACAACTTTACAGCCACTGAGGATCCGTTCCTGGCTCTGCTTCTGGCTCTGCCACTGAACAGCTGCACGACTACGCAGAACTTTGTCATCCTTTTGTGTCTCTGCGGCTTCATCTAGAAAGGGCAGGTGATAACACTCAGCCTCCTCTGGGATCTGTGGATAAAATCTGCTAACAGAATTAAGCGTAAAGACAAGAGAATGGATATTTACCCCAGAGTTTGCACAGTTTATTTGAAAGCCTCTTTCTAGGACTCCTTTGCTGCCGCGTGTAGCAAACGTGGAAACTTTGCACGTCTGCAGCACGCTGAGCCATGCTTGGGTTATCTTCTGCCGCAACAAAGATTTCTTACTCCTGGTCCCACACATCCTTCAGATGGCTCTTTGTAAGCCCACAACTGTCCCACCCGAGCCCCCGCACGCTGAATTGCTTTACAGTCCCCGTTCCGCTTGTTCTCCTCACAATCCTCGCCTTGTTCGCCTCTCCAGGTACCTCGTTTTAACACGGCCGTCCAGCTGCTCCGCAGCCTCCCTGCGCCCCAGATTTCCGCTGCTCTTTTCAAGAGCCGGTGGAAGGCTGTGCTCGCAGATGCACAATCCTGGCCGAACAACAGGATGTTGTAAATGTCCAACCACTGCGTGCTTTTCATATGGATATGCTAATGGGCACGCTATCAGCACACAGCTGTAAATGCAAATAACAGAGCTCAGGCTGGGCAGCTTTTATGGATGTTTAACCACCTTCTGTCTTGTAAGAGACCAGCTCCCCACTATTTGGGAGATAAAAAGCGAATAGCTCACCTCATGTCAATGCTGTGTAAATCAATTAAGACAACAAGAGCGCGGCGCAGAGGCACTGTTAAGGTTGGCTCCAACAGAAGTCTTTAAGTCACCGATGGGCTCTCTCATCTGCTCGGCGGTGTCTGCCAGCCATCCGCACACGCTCGGAAGAGACATGCTTTATTCAACTCTTGTAAGGATTTAAAATAAATAAATAAATAACAGTAACAAATGAACGCCAAAGCAAGGCGAACAATCAGGAAATGCTGCGGGTTGAAAGTTTTAAAGGGCCGAATTATCTTACCGAGCAATTTTTTGAATCTTCTAGCCCCCTAAACTCCATTTTCTCCACTCAAAATTAACAGCAGCAGTCCCTAGTGAGTTTAACGGCATTTTTGATACCCTGGATTCTGGGTTAAAACACTGGTGCTAGTGTCCTTAGCCACAAGGGTGCCTATCTGCCATGGTTTGGCGAAGTACTCAGGAGGATGTGGATTCACTGTAGTGCTACTTCAGAGCAGAAGGACATCTGCTTTGTACAACAAATCCTTCTATGGCTCATCCTTTTGGCCTCTGATTCACCAACTTCCTTCCAGTGAATGCTGAATCCTAAAGTATTTCGTGGGTAAAAGTTACCAGAGATGCAGGTACATTAGTGAGAAACGAAGCACTCCTGGCTTTCATAAGTAATACCAACTTGGACAGTGACTACTAACCTATTCCTTCAGGGGATCTCTAAGGTACAGTATTACTGAATGACATCTTGGTCAGGTCGTTTCAGAGTCCATCAGCTTCTTTCGTGATTGTTCCGCTCCATCTGACTGCACTGCTAGCTAAAAACAAAAACAAACGAGAGAAGCGACCGCCTGCAGCCATCCTAAATATAAAGCAGATCAAGTTCTCCCGGCAAAAATTACACTGCTACTTACTCAAACGCTAACTGAAATCCCTGCATAGCAGAATTGGGCAGAAAACAAGAAAAATAATGCAGCAAATATAGTTTTAGAAGAGCTGAAATGACTTCAGTCCTATGAAGCCAACAGCAAATGAAAATATTTACCTATGCTTTTGACTGGTGCGTGGTATACATTGAAGTTAATTGCTGTAATGGTGTGGGAGGTGATGCAGGAAGACAATCTGACGACCACAGGTCAGCCGTCACTTTATGGGAGTCCATGCCCATAGTGTCAATGATCAAAATGGTATTTAAGAGTTATAGCAGACATTTAGAATAGATATGCACTAAGAAATTTTAGATATGTCTCTTCACATCAATCTGAATTAGTTATAAGCTTCCTAGCTATGTGCATTTATGACTAATTGATACAAAAATGCATTAATTAAAAGAGAGCCACTTTCAGGTTTGATCCATTTGCACGAAACCACCGAGCTGTACCATGACGCAGACACAAATACTAATGATCAACTGGTAATGGGATAATGAGCAAATAAAGATTTTAAATGGTGCGAGCTAGAACAATTAGCAACCTAATAGGCAGATAAATAAGGCTGCTTGACTTTACCCACGGAAAATGATTATTCTTAGCCACTTACACCAAATGACCTGAACAAAATACACTTTTTTTTTTTCTCCTTTCCTGGTGCTTTTCACTACTCACTCGTGTTGTCCCTGAGATAGGACCTCTCATTGATTCAAACCTTCTAGGAGCCCCTATATGCTTAACCACCCCGTTCCCAGCACACTCCCTAAGAAATAAGCCCTGTGCTTGGAGCCGCAGCGCCAGGCAGGACGGTGGCACAGTGCTGCACACGAGGGCACCGCGCTGTCCCCATCCCGCTCACCAAACCCTGCCCAAACGAACACAGCTCTCCTCTCCCAGCCCTCGAAGGTGCCCTGAAGCCCCGGCTATATCAGGCGAGCAGACAGATCGAATTAGCTGCTGAGATGCAGAACCCCCTAAAAGCAATAAGGGCTGGACATTTCCAGTATTTCACGAGAAAGCCATTAATATCTCGCATTTAGCCCAAGGCCAGAGCTTTCCTGTTGTTTCAACAGCGCATTTCTGGCATTGCCCTGAGTTAAATTGCAGTTTATGTTGCCTCCATATGGGAAGCTTCAGCAAATGCAGTGACAGTTAGTAAATAACAGTCTGCAAGCTGACCAAAAATAAAGTTTAAAAACCCAGGAGAAACAAACAATATGTCAAAAACATCTGGGGATCTGTGATACAGATATTATTAAGTATGTCCTGGTTAATAAAGAAATGATCTGCTCGCAGACAGTAATTATATGGCTGTAGTTATTTATGTTTATTATGGCCATGCCTGAATGCCTCAGCTACGATCAGGGCTGCCCTGTGCTAAGCACTGCACAAATTCAGCCCAAGAGAGAGGACCCCGAAGCGCTCACAGTCTAAAGAAACAAAGAAATAACACCCCCATTTCACCAAGGGGGCAACGAGCCACAGGGCAACAAAATCATTTTGTCGCAGGCACGCAGAAAGCTTCTGGCAGAAGGAACCAAGCAGCTTCTCTGCAAGACAAAGGATGCTGCAGATGACGGAGAAAATACAGCAAAATTAATCTGGCTCTGGAGGCCTTACTGAAGGGCTGCGAGCACGTGTGCCTGTCCTCTGCCCAAGCAGGTGTTGCTGAACAAGCAGTTTCGAGCATGCTGTGACCAGCCACGACCTCCTGCATGGGTGACTCAAGCAGCTCGCTGCCACTGTTCAGTGGGACATTTGTTGTGCTACAGCAAGCTTTGGGACCACCTTCTTCCTCCTGCAGAGGGGAACCACCGCAGCACCCAGGAGTCCAGCAAAATAATCTGAAAGTGCCACTTGACGAGACATGACTGAGTGCTGTCACACGGAGGGTGATAGGATGTCTTATGCTGCACGATGGAGAGCAGGAGCTCCTTCACGGGCAGGCTGCTGGCACAGCCCCTGCATGGAAATAAAGTCATCAGGAGGATTTGAGCAAGAAGGGAGGCCAGGGATGTTTAACCCTGGCAGAGGTAGCACCCAGAAAGCACCTGCCTCTTTATAGTCAGCAAATAGGCTGCTCTATGCTTCAGGGGAAACAAAAGCTTTTATTTTACTACCACATTTTTTTCTAGGGTCTCTTCTGAATCCAGAACCTGTAGCACAGCTACAGAAAATGAGGACAGAAACCACGCTGTGATGCTGTGTACAGAGAACACTGAGGAATGGAGATGGTTTTCCACAACCCAAGGAAAATCCACAAAGCACAGGATTTTAATACTAGGTCTTTATAAAAGCAACGTTTCCCTGCCTAGTGTCACTGACTTCACTCAGCGCACTGCTCACCCTCCGAGGCTGCTGGTGCCAGCAGAGCACCACAGCAGGGGCTGCAGAGCCTCAACAAACCTTAAACTTGCCTCAACCACTGCTTTCTGACAGTGCTGCAAAATCTGACCGTGCAGAAGATAACAGAAGATTTGTCCATTTGCACTCCATGCGCCTGCTACGTGTATTTCAAGGAACATGAACAGGGGTCTAGTTAAAAAAGCCGCAAAGATTGCTTGTATTAGCAATGCATGTAGGTCTTTTTCAGTTCAGATTTTTCCATCTCAGTTCCAGCAGCATTTAGGGACATGCTCCACTAGACTCATGTGAGTGTTTTTAGTGATTTCAACGTTTCTCGCTGTTCATTTTCCTGCTGGATCAAGCACTTATCACAGGTGTGTTGGTGCAAGGTGGTCCCAGAGAACACGAGCCTTAGAGGCTCTTGCCAATCGCACTGTCAACACTTAAACACTGTTTAGCGTTAAAAGCCCACCTCACCGGCCCCGGGTGCTTTAGGGCCGGCTCTCCGAGCCCCCCCCGGCGGCGCCAGGCGCGGAGCTCGCCTCACGCTGCCGCAGCCCCGCCGGGCTCCGCGGCGCTCAGCACCCGCCTCCCCCGTCCCGCAGCTCCCCGCACGGCCCGCGGCCGGCCCAGCAGGGCTCCGCTTACTTCCGCACCGCCTCCGCCGAGCCGGCGATGGGCACCCCGCCGCCGCCGCCGCCGCTGTCGTAGAGCACCCCGCTTATGTCCAGCAGCAGCCCCCTCACCCCCTTCGCCCAGGCCGCCATCTTGGCGCCGCCATCTTGGGCCGCCATCTTGGCGCCGCCATGATGGCCCCGCCTCAGCCCGCCCCGGGGGCCGGTGGGCAATGGAGTCCCCTTCTTGGAGCCCGGTTTTGCGGCTTTGGATGCGTTTTTTTTGGTGTATTTTGAGGAGTCCCAGGCCTTCCTGGGGGCATCCTGGGCTTGGCCTCGGGTCTGTCAGTGAGGAAGGGACAGCAAGGCCTGAGCTTCCCCTGGCAGAGCTCCCCTTCCACAGGGAGGCGCGGGGTGAGACCCCCGAGGGCTGTGGCTGAGCACCTCAGAGCCCTCACACATCCGACACCAAACACAGCCGGTCCCCAGGGCACCCAAAAAGCCCCCAAAGCCCCACAAGGCCAGGTCCCCATGCCCAAACCACGAGCAAGGCTATGCCCACCCCAATGGTGCCGCCTCACGTGTGCCCCGCGCCCCACACGAACACCAAGAAAAACAAATCATCTTGTGAACAGAACCGAACCGATCGCCTCTGTTTTCCCGTCACGGATCAGATCCTATCAGCACTGTTCCGGCTTTGCAGACAATACTATTTTCTCCCTTGATAAAGTCCGAACGCCGCCTTATTGCTAATACCATCAATAGCGCGCCGCGGCTCGCGGAATAGATCAGGAGCTGTGCTGGAATTACAGCCCACTTTGTTTTAAGAAGAGCAGGGGAGCCTTGGCAGCATTGATTTGCATCACCGCGTCTGGAATAGCCTTTGGCTTCTCCTTAAAGATAATATCTAAACTGTGAAATTCATTAAATAGACCCAGAAATGGATCAGGTTATTTAAAACAACATCACTAATAGTGCAATATCTCAGCTGTCCGCGCTGATAGTGAACATTGTCTTGGATAGTGTTATCAGTCCAGGACACCCGCTATGAATATTGATCCGCAGCTTGTTACAGCCATCACTTGCCGTCAGGACAGGTCAGGGTTGAAACCCACCTAGCATCAAAGCAATTTAAAGACAGCACTCAGCCTGAATTTTAATGCTCGAGCTGGAAAACAGACCAACTTCAAACAGACTGCTAAAACCAATCCATGAACGTGTGCTTTTTCTGTGTGCCTTTCCATGGGCATGTATGTCTGTAGGTCAGCTCCATGCACGTGTTAACCTGATGATATTTGAAGAAGATGTCTGCTAGCTCACAAATTAATCCCAACACTACAATTTACCTTCTAAGCTCTTGCAGCAGCAATAGCTCAAACAGAAATATTTGTAGTCTCACAGAGATCAGATTATATTTTTCTTCCAAATAAGAATAATTTCCAGTGCCTCAAAGGCTAACAAGCATCCTTAAAACAAAGTGAGCCACACTACCATATCACAATACTTATGATTTTTCCACGTACTTTGAAACTAGCATTGTGGCAAACCAAAATAATCTTGTTTCAAAAATATGATCAGGATATGCATTAAGATTTCACACCCATTTTCTTTATTTGACATCCCTTTTGAGGTATGCTGTCCAGAAACTGTAACAGTTCCCGTCCCCTTTCCTCTCCTTCTGCACCTCAGGTAATGCTGAAAGCACAACCAGCACTCTGCCAGCACACAGCTGAGTGCTTTCCACCTCCTCACCGGCTTCATTTTCATGCAGGATGCATCCCCCAAACCAAGCTCTATCGGTGTGCAGCTTCAGCACCTGAACTCCCCGGGACAGGGATCCCTTCTCTTCCAAATCTGTGTGCTGTCCCATGCCAGAGGCCAGCGCTGAACGAGTCCCTGGATGCTGCCACCATGTAATTGACCAGAGTAGCTAATTGCAATCGCATCTCCCTGCACATCTCCGTCTCCTCCTCCAGCTCCCCGTTATCCTAATTCCTATTCCTTTGCAGTGACAGACAGAAAGCCCAGTTCTGCTCTCTTTATTCCCATTCTGCGGCACCTGTGTTCCCATTGTGCTATGCCTTAGTTTTACCTCAAAAGTAATCAACAGCACCCCTTTGAAGGTTCGTGGGTTCATTCAACTCAGGGAACTGAAACTGAAACACCTGCAAATACGAGGAGGGCCACAGCCTTCATCTCCTCTTTGAGTAAAAGCAGCACATTCCCACAGACAGACGGACAGACAGACAGCAGGAGCACTCCCTCCCCATGCTGAACACACCTCACCCTGATTCACAGCGGCAACAAAAAGCAGAAATGCTAAGGAGAGGGAACGGCACCCCCCTGGAACGCCACACAAGTACAGAAATCGTTGCCAGCAAGTTTCTAACAATCGAGGGCGACCAGAAGTGGTCGAGGTCCAAGGACTGGAGCAGGGTGGAAAGACCTGACCTGCTGCTGCCAGTCCTATAGCAATGAATGGTTTAGAGGCAATAGGACGTGCGTGCCTCAGTTTCCCTGAGGAAACGGAGGGGTTGAAAGTCGGGGCTGAGCCGCAGGATTCAGCTCCGAGAGCCCGAACCAGGCATCCCCGAGCTGACCCCAAGCCGGCGAAGACACTCGCGGACCAGACCTCAACCAGCAGAGGGGCTCTCCCCATCCCCATCCCCATCCCCATCCCCATCCCCATCCCCATCCCCATCCCC
>CM021770.1:33095117-33151369 GCA_011076525.1 Nettapus auritus | reverse complement strand
GGGCTCGGGGCTCCCCCCAGCTCCCCCCGGAGCCCCTCGGCGGGGGGCGGGCGTCTCTCGCTGCGCCCCCGCGGCCGGCGGCGGGGAAGGGGGGCGAGGGGCTGCGTGCCAATGGCTGCTCTGCCCCCTCCTCTGCCCCCACCCCGCCGCCGGCCCCTCCGCCCGGCTTCTCCTCCCCGTCTCTCTCGCTCCGAGCCCTCCAGCTCCCAGCCGGCGGCTCCGCGGCAGAGCCGCCGAGCCTCGGGTGTTCCCCCCCCCGGCTCGGAGAGGTGCGGGGGTGATGCCGGAATGCCCCGACGGCGGGGCCAAGGAGCCCCCCGTCCCTCGTAGGATTTCCTTCTCCGTCTTAGACATCCTGGATCCTCAGAAATTCACCCGGAGGAAGCAGGCGGCCCCGGGGAACGGGGGAGAGAGGGAGAAAAGTTTGGCCGGAGTTGAAGTGGGAACGGGAGCTGGCGGCCCCGGGAGCGCCTGGGCTAAGCTAGAGGCGGATGGTAGGAACGCGATCGAGTTTCTCTCGGCGGGGAGAGCAGGTGGAGGGGACGGGACGAGCATCCCCAGAGCCCGGGTGGCTGGGGAGGAAACCGGGGGTCTCGGGGCTCCATGGGAAGGAGCAAGCCCCGGTCCCTTCGGTTCCAGCCGGGATCCCCCCCCCCCCCAAGCGAGGAGGGGGCGTCCCGGGGGCTGCCCCCGTCCCCAGCCGGCTGCTGGCGGAGCCCCCCCCGGATCTCGCAGCGCATCCCCCGAGCCTTTCCCCGGGCAGGGAGGGGGGTCCCGAGCCCCGTCCCGATCCCGGTCCCCGTCCCGATGCCCCCCTCTGTCCCTTCCGGCCCCCGGGGGTCGCTGAGCCCGTTCCCGGCGGAGGATGCCTCAGCTCCCCGTGATCGATATCCTATTACCGACTGCCGCCTATCTCCCGCCCGCAGCTTGCAGGTACCCACTTCAAACCTCCTTCCCCCGGCCTGATCCTAATATTGTTCGATTAAAACTTACCTTTAATAGATGACATCTATCGATCCGGCCCTCGCAAATCTGAAACTCCATTAGCACGGAGATGGGGAGGGAGGGGAGGGAGGGAGGGGATTTATTTCGCTTCAGAAGGGGACTTTAATAACTTCTCTTTTAATTGGTAAGCAATCCATCCCCACACCTCTCCCCACGACCCCCCCGGGCTCCATCCTCCCCCCCCCGAACCCCAAGCATCGCCCGGGTCCCGTCGGGGGGGCGCAGGGGATGCTGCCCACCCCCTTGCCGAGCTCCTCCATCTCCCCGCAGATGCAGAGAGCGGAGCCGAGGCATCGACCCAGGAGGGTCCGGGAGCTGCCGGCACGACCCCCGGCCCCGCTCCGTGTCCCGCAGCCCCGGAGGAACCTGGATCTCCTCGGGGCGGGAGGAGGAGGAGAACCGAAGCGAGCTGTGCCAAACCTCGACGAGCCCGGACGGCTTTCACCTACGAGCAGCTGGTGGCTTTGGAGAACAAATTCCGGGCCACCCGCTACCTGTCGGTGTGCGAGCGCCTCAACCTGGCTCTGTCGCTCAGCCTCACCGAGACGCAGGTGAAGATCTGGTTCCAGAACCGCCGCACCAAGTGGAAGAAGCAGCACCCGGCCCCCGATGGCTCGGCCGCCGCAGCGCCCCCCAACACCGCCGCCCGCGGCCCCCCGAGCCCCCCGGTGCGCCCCGCTGCGCCCCCCGGCCGGACTCTGCCCCCCTTCGCCGCCGCCGAGCTCCTCTTCCCGGCCGCTTCGCCCTTCCCGTTGGCCGCCGGCCCCTTCGCTCCCTTCTTGGGGCCCGCGTACCTCGGGCCCTTCTACGGCCCGCACCTCTGAGGTCTCCTCCAGCCCGCACCTGCGGGGTGCCACCACCGCCGGGCTCCTGGGCACGCTCCTGATGCACTTGGAGGCGTCGGGATGGAGCTGGCGAGCCTCTAGCCACGTGCCGGTTCCCTCCAGAGCCTTCTCCAAGTTTCTTTTTGAACCGTTCTTCGTCGCCGTGTGGCTTGCCTCGGAGCTGGAGCGCCCAGGAGCTGAGACACTCACCACCACCGCTGGGACCCTGCTGCCTCCCATCCGGCTCCCGGGGATGTGAGCGAGCGGCCCCAAGCCTCGGCTGTTGCCCCTGGACCCGGCGGTGCCCCGTGTGCCCCACGTTTTTCCACCACTTCTCACCTTGGACCTAAAAACTGTGAGCCGTGGACTCGCTACCCTGCCGAGGAGGGGGTTTTCTTTTGGCCAGAGGGGTAGGGAACCGCAGCTCTGTGCCAGCGGGCGAGGAGCGCAAAATCTGCTGGGTCAGTGGGAAGGTATTCGATTGCTGCTGATGCGCGTCGCCCCTCTGCCTTTCTTTTCAGTCCATTCCCGTTGACTTCAAAGGGTTTCGATGAGACGTCTGAAGATCGCTCCTCTCGCAGAGAACGGGTGTTGTTGTAAGAACGGCGTTAGCGCCAAATGAGGCAGAAACGAAAACATAAATCAGAGAAAACGATTGCATTATTCATTTCTTTAAAAACGGGGCATTGGTGGTAGAAAATAAGTAAAACGCAGAATCTCCCGCATGCAGAGACCTATTTTCCGTAACAGAGAAACACATGCTTTTTCTTTTTTCCTTTTTGGAGCATTTCTTAGGAAGGAAAATCATATTTCATCTTCATCGTTACAAGCACCGGAACGAAGACGAATTCTGGCTGGGGGCTGTTCCCTCCTCGAGTGGCCGGGAAGTAATTGGGTTTAAAAAAAATCCATCTCGCGTGGTTTTGTGAATTATTGCAACACGCCGTGCCGGGGTGTATCCCCTCGGTCTCACGATGCATTGAAGTACACATTGGCTCTCCAACCAAAAATCTTAGCTTGTAAATCCTCCCCATCTCTTCTTGTGTTTGTCTAAATAAAAAAGGTTTGTTTGTTTGTTTGTTTTTTAAATTATTCCGCGTTGAATTGTTTTTAATTGTGCTCAGATGAAGCGGTGTCTGCCCTGTGGGCGGGTGTCCGGGCACCCAGCTCCTTGGGGTGGGCGGTGAGAGGGGCTCCTTGGGACCCCCTGCCATCAGCGGCACCCTTACGTTTTTGGGGCTGAGGCGGGAGCCCCCAAAAAACAGTCCTGGGGCCGGCTCAGCCAGCCCGAAGAGGAGGCGGTCGGCGTCTTCCCAATTACATGGATTGCTACTAATGAAACCTGAGGTTTGCTTCAGGTCGTGACTTTGGAAGGCGTAACTACTGTAGGAATGTACTTACTTGCAGGTTAGTTAAGGTAACTTTTTAACTCTAATTGGACTTCAGTTGGAGTTGCAAAAGCCGGGGTCATTACGGCGGTGCAGTGCGCATCCGGTGCCGCCCGCTTGCCGGCCAACGATCCAGTAGTCGCGGCCGGCTGAGGCGTCGGGGTGCCCGTGTTTGGCCACCAGACCTCCAACAGGAGCCCAAGCCCTGCGGAAGAGAAGGGTCCAGCAGGTCCTCTGGTCCATGCTCACCACAGGTTTGGGGTGAACAGACCTAAATCCTCCTGGCGGCCTTCTACTTGCGATGCTCATCGCTGCGCTCGCAGCGCCCAGCTCGTGGGTTCACCGCGAGGCGTTCCCAGAGCAGCTTCACCTGTACTGAAAGCTCGGGGGGGAGATGTCCTGAGCCCTGCCATTCGTCATGCAATGAGCTTTCTTCCTTAACAAGTGTAGGTTGTAGCAAAACTAGAGAGACTGGGGCAAGAGTGGGGCATGGCAATGGGACCGCGGCCCTCGTGGCACCGACCCCAGGCCACCAAAACTCTTCTGGCCAAGTGAGCCCGAGCTGCTCACACCCCTCCTCTCCTCCTGCACCTTCTGGTCGGAGACGTGGCGACTGGCCACTTGCAACTGCTGTGATGCAAAACCCAGCCCTGGAAATAGCAGTAGCTGTCAAGCACCACGTTGTCAGGATTATGCCAGTCGCAGCAGCCACACGTTCGGAAACGCCCCACTGAGTATCCATTATCTCTAGCCGTTCTGAATACGGACTTGTAAAATATTTTCAAGCACAGGCATAAATTGACTTTACTCACGGCCGAATGTAGATGCTAAAAGGAATCACGAGGAAGTCCCACGCGTAAACAGCACAAAAAATTGCATCTATATCAGATTAAAAGGGTTTTGAATTAAAATGCTCTGGAGAGAAGAGGAAAGCCTGTGCAGAGCCTTGCGATACGACTCATACAGTGTTCATATCTGCCCCCCAAAATAATTAAAAAAATGTTTTGTCCCTTCTATCTGCACAGGCCACAAAAATACCAGTGGCCCAAGCCCCACAAAAGCACTTTGGAAATCAACTTCATTTAAGTTAATAAGGAAAGAAGGGCACAGGGGAGCGCCACGGCATCAAAGTTAGGGGAGTGCTGGAAATGTCGACTGAACTGGACTTTTAGATCTGTATCAGCAACAACTACTCACACAGATGGGTTTAAAAGTCGTAAGAATTACGACTTCTTAAATTATTAAAATTATTAAAATAATTAGAAGTCATACAAATTAAATATAGTGAGGACCTAAAGATAACACCTAGGCATGGAAAGGCTGGTGACCAAGCATCTTAGTGCAGAAAACCAGTATTTATTGTGTAATAGAAGGCTTTGGAAGATTAAAGTGTAATTCCCTCCCCTTCTCCCTCCGTTCCACCTTCCTTCCCTCCCTCCCTTTCTTCCTTCCCTCTCTCCCTCCCTCCCCCTCCCTCTCTCTCTCATATAATTAGCTACGATCAAATTATAAGCATTATAACTAATGAGATATCTACGCACAGCTTCCTGAGCTGAGGCTGGATTTGAAATTCCACCTGTGGATTTTTTCTGGCTGACCACACAGGGCTGCGTAGGACAAACAGGGGCGGCCCTAACGAGGCCCCAGCGGACTCGGCGGCCTTCTGCTGCTTCCTTCTGGCCCTGTAGTTCCCACGGGAGAAGCAGGCCCCGGTTTCTGTTGTCCTGGAGGACCTCCTGATGGCAGCACAGGCCGCAGTTGAGGCTGAGGAGCCGGTGGCCGTGTTATGGAGGCTGTCCGGCCCCACAGACACACCTGCAGGGTGCGAAATGGCTGCGTGCAGGCTGGGCCTGCGTCTCCTGCATCCCTCCGTCTCCTGCCTCGTGGGCCCCAGGGAGCTACGGCTGGGCTGAGCGAAGTCCTGGTGCTCCCTGCTGAAGCCCCCCTCTAGAAAGATCCGCGGTGGGAAGTTTCATGACAGCGTTTCATAAAGCATCTCAGATCCCACGGCTGGCGGCCTGCCGGTTGCACAGCACGGTCAGGTGAAAGGCAAAGTAAGGTACCCGTGTGTTTATCAGATGCCCCGCTAAACAGAAGAGCCGATCTATGAAATGCCTCATCGGCCTGCTAAGTGGTGAAGTGACTTCAGCCCGATGGATAGGCGCTGCTTTGCTCCCTCATGCTGCTCACGCGTGAGGCCAAGGTCTGATTTCCAGCAGCTTCACAGCTCGCAGGCCAGACCAGACGTCTAGCAAAATATCTGGTGGGCGGAATCCTCCTGAAGCAAAACTGATAATAGGCTTCTTGCATCGTTAGACCTGAACACGTTTTTTGTTTGCCACTGTGACCCCGGATCAGTCACCTCGAGCAGACGCGTACGGCGCTGCCCTGGCACAGAAAGCTCCTGCTGTGGGGCCGAGTTCTGCTCGAGCACTGAGTAAAAGTTTCTGGGAGATTGTATAACGCCACATGATGAATCTAATTACAAATGTGGTATTTCTTGGGGCTCAGGCATGTCCTAACACTGCAGAGAGGTTTCAGGGGCATGCCGGATTCAGGCTTTTCCACCAAGCAGCCCCTGACATTCTGTAATACTTCCAAAGATAACAGCTCTATGTAGAAATCCAATACAAACACAATATTTGAATCCTTTAAAAATCATGCTACACGTGCTGACTTATTGTGGTAGCTTTGATCACAGAATTTTACTGCTACTGTTCAGTGAAAAAGTCTATTTATTTATTTTTAAAGGAGAGGATATACAAAGATGCACAGACTTCGCACAAGGGTAACCTTAAAAGACACCGGGTTCTGCATCTGTGGATCTTCAAGCACCTGGTATTACAAACTGGGAGTCAGCCGAGTTGAACCCTTGTCCTCTCAGGCAAGGTCAGCCCCGTGTCCCTACCGCCGGCATGTGGCTGACACCTCGGGGTCGGTGTCTGCGTGCTGCCACGGGGCTGACAGCTCCTTATCACACAGTTCCTCCCCCGAAACAACGTGGCAGGACTCGGGAGATGCTGCTCTGCACCGAAATTGGCAGGGAAGAGCGTTAGCTTGAAGAAATGATAAATGAGCTGCAGAGCAAAGGAAGGATTAAGTGCTTTGCTTTCCCGGTCTATTTGCCCCTTCTAAGGAACGGCCACGTGACAGCTTAGGGGTAGGACATTTCTGGCAAGATCTTGCTGGTGGCTGAAGATCTCACTTTTGGCAATGTGGTTTCCTTATTCCTCATACCTTAGATTTTTTAAAGCAATCATAATGAAAGAAATTGTTTTGAAACAACGGACTTCAAAGCAAAGTTGTTTGTTCGAACACGTGTCCAGAACACCTCTAATTTTCTGAATTATTTGGTACTCTAGGAGATCTCAGGCTGGCGTAAAGTCCCGAACGGGGAAGTTGGGGAGCTGCCAGCACGTCGGCCTGAGGTCAGGACAAGTGGCAGGTGACACAACAGATTGCCTCGCTCATCTGCCCCTGCGAGGAGCCGAGTTAAAGTCTGACTGGACGAGGCGTTTATGTAAGCTCTCCAGTTCCAGCCTACAGTAGCCCTGAGCAGATGATTGCTCACCACTTAGCGAGATTAGCAGTCCCTGCTGTGGCAATGCCAAGCACATTGGCATTTTGTAGAATTTTGAGGTCAGATCCCCAGTTCCTGAGACGAAGTGTGTCCAGGTGTTCAGGGCTCAGTCCTCAGATTAACCTAAGTGACAAGAAATCCGTTCTTGTTACACACCCAGCTGTGTTTATGTTCATTTTCTGTGTGCTCTCGTGACAGTTACAGCTGGTTAGATTTTGGAAGTGTGGAGAGCAGGTAAAGCAATTTCCAGAAGTCAGTGTCACGATAAAATCCAAAAATGAAGTTGATGAAGTTCAGAAGCAGAAGGTCTGTAGGATCAAAATCAAAATATTGTTGTACAAGGAAGAAGCAAACTCACGATAGGCACTTGAAAACCTGAAGTTCAAACTGGCTTTGTCTTGCTCCAATGTTCTTTGGATTTTGTTGTACTATTTCTAATTTTTAAGCTAGAAAACGCAGGTCCTGTGGATTCTCAGATTCCTGCCCACTTGCTGCTCTTGTGGATCTCACACTTGGATCGTGTTGCTGCTGGGACTACAGATAAACGGGTAATTTTATTGTCAGGCACGTGCTGGAACTAGAGAAAAATAGAATCCAGTCACAAGCGAGCTGAAGATACACAGCTCTTTTAATCCGTGTTGGTGCACCTGAAAGGTGTTTTTCTCAGATTATCTCCAGATTGTTTCTTCTTGGAAGTGTGATGCCCAAGGAATGTGATGACCACCAGGTATATATAAATAAATTACATTTCTCTCTCCCTATGTCATTAAATTAAATTACCTACAAGCTCTAGAAATGGAAGAGCTTATTGCTCACCCTTAAATCTCGGCTTCACATACAAACAGAATGTCACATCTCATTTGTGGAAGGCTCTGGACGCAAGCATCAATAAATTGCAAAGGACAATAATGGAATATAAGTTCAGATATTGGAAAGAATGCCTAAAGAAGACAATAACTATTTCGATTTTGTAATTCAGTTATCCACCCTGTCATCTAACAGAGCATCATTGAAATCTTGGTAAAATAAGACAAGCAAAGTGGTTACGTGTTAGCTGTAACTCAAGGTTTATCTTGCAGTAGAAGTATCAGCTCCAAGGGTTGTTCGTGGTGCTTTAAGCTGGCTCAGGGACATCCACTCGCTGATTGTGACACAGCGCTGATTTGAATGGGGTTGTGCTATGTTTTGCCAAACTATCTTGAAAAATACAGGCTAAAAAAAGAGACCTCTGACTTGATTTGAAAGGCAGATGTGCTGTGCATGAATTACATTTGTTGTTTCTGTGCTCTGACACGCTGCATTGTAAGATGCCCTAGCTGTGCCGCAGGAAAGACTAAACCTTGTGGTCCTGCAAGAAATATCTCAATGTAGAATTCTGCTGTCCGTAAACAACCCGAATAACACAACCGTGGGCCACAGAAAGCAATTCCTCTGGACCGGGTTCCATCAAAAAACAGCATAAACTTCAACTTTCACGGATGAAAGATCACCTACAAGAAAGCGTACAAGTAGAACAACTCCTGAAATCCTTCATTGGTAGCTTATCGTGATAATAATAAAGCACCTACATCTTCTCATGCCTGGCTCAGACGTACGTCTCAAATAAGAGACAGGGGCCGCAGAAAAGCTTTACCCCATGCAGGCTTGGTGTTGCACCGGAGGCTCTGTAGCAGTGGGCAAACCGAGAAGTTTTGCCCATCATGCCCAACATCTACAAGGTTGGCCCGGTGTTTGGTGTAAAGTACCCGGCCAGCTGTCAGACCTGGACAGTATGGCAACTGCTGGGTTCACCTCAAGAACCAGAGAAGCATCACCTGTTTATTTTTATTTATTTTATTTATTTTTTGAGTGGTAGCATGCCATTGACAAGAGGAGAAAGGGTGAAAACGACCCTTGTGGCTTTCCTAGAGGTAGGAAGCAGGGTGGGACTGTCCGTCTGCCAGCACCGAAGACTTACACTGGTGTTAGCTAATTGTGAACTTGTACCCGGAGCCTCATGACTTGGACGGACTCCACACCCAAGCTGCTGACTGGTGTAGGTCATGCCCTGGGGTGAGTAACTCTTCCTCTGAGCCGAGCAATGAGCCGTCACGGCCACCAAGGAGCAGAACGGCAAGAGCAGCAAGCGTCCCGTTACACCAGCGCTCCCCCAGCACCACCTTTGGCCCCGCCACGCACCCACCTTGCCCAGGTAGCGCCCAAGACCGTGGTTAACAGGCGAGGGCATTTCTTCTCCGTGGAAGAAAATAACAACTATGGCTGGGATGCAATTCCTCAGCCTCTTCGCATGCCTAATTCCCCATGACTTCAGTGAGCATTTCTGCCAGAGAGCGAGCTGCGGCGTTATGCCGAACGACTGGCATGACTTAACTTGTTCCTTCATGTGACTGGACGGTCTACTTAGACGTCAAACTGTATTTTCTGGATAAGCACAATGAAGATAATAGCCCTCTTTTCCCAAGTAGGTCAAGGTTTTCTTCTTTTCCGTGGGGCAAATTATTGCAAAATGGGAAAATTTCACGTCTTCTGTTTCTCATGTTTTGGTTACTGTCATGTGGAGTCTTTTAGGTACCGACAGGTAACTCAACAGTGCACATTAAGCTACTGCTTTATTATTATTATTATTATTTATTTATTTTATTTATTTATTTATTTATTTCTGAATTGCAGGAAATACTACGTCTAGCTGACAGAAACTGCTTCAAGATCTACGGTAATAGCTACCACCGTGAAAAATGTGAACAATTTAAAATTTCAGCCTGATAACTTTTATAGAAGTGGGCAATTTTCAGTGTCTTGACTCTAAGTGCCAAAAACAAAAGAGGAAAGAAAGTAATTCACAGAAGGATTGCAATGATCCTATAAAAAATTGTGATCAAGGCAGTATTACACAGGAGTTTGAAGTCACTCTCTCTCAGATGTTAAATAACTTGACGCCAGTTGAGAGTTACTTCACACCTGCATTTCTTTTTATCTCAAAATAAGCCCATATCAGCTTTAAAAACTAAATCTACACGTAGCATCTACACCTTCTGTGCTATGCCTGTATTTGAGCACGTAAACCCTTTTCTTTTTCTTCTTCCAGGCTTGCAGGATCCAAAAGAGAGCAAGCCCTTTCTTGCTTCAGAGTTATTGGTTTGTTTGTTCGGTTTTGAGACTCCGCGTTTCAGACATGAATTTGCAGTGCTCACTTGGCTACATGGCCACTGCTTTCCTGGGAGCGAGGCTAGACTCAGGCATTTTTTCCTTAAACTGGAGATGAAGTGTGAAGAAATATAATACTCAAAGTGTTCCATTGCTTTTTTTTTTTTCTTTTTTTTTAAAAAAAATTTTTTTCAGCCTTAAAACTGTGGGCGTTTCACACACACACACACACACACACACACAAAATAAAAATAAAAAATCATACCTTTAATTAGTAAAAAAGGGTTGCAATTGCTCCTAGATAATGACCATTTCCAGACTTAAGAAACTTGGCACGGTACAACCATGCATTCATTTGACAGACGTGATTGTGCAATGTATTTTGCAATGTAGCACCAAAGGCACAACCTTTTAGCGTTGAATACTTTGCGCGTTCGACTTTGGCAGCAGATGCAGGGCAGAATTAGGCTAGTTAGAGACATAAATATACTAGTAGGATTGAGCCTGACTGGCTACGGATTTACAAGGAGCCCAGGATCATCTCTCTTCTCTACTCCCAGCTGATTGCACACTGGGAACATTTCCTCCGAGGGCATTTTTCTCCAACCGCATACACAATGCTGCTCCCTGCCATGCGGGCTTTGAGCCGCTTGGTTAGGAGATGTGAGAGGGTTCCAGGACATTTCCATGGGGTTGTGTTTGTGTGGGGGAGATATGCAAATTTTGGGTACTGTCAACCCAATAGACTGTGTTTTCTTTGTGGAAAAGCTACACGCTCTTTTCCAGCATAGGCAGACTTGTCAGGACAATTTATGAGTCAAGAGGCATCCAGAAGTCAGCACTGCTGAGACTTTGCTTTTTGTTTTTAGTAAGGTGGGTTATATAAAAACAGAAATAGTCTCAGTATCTTTTCACAGCATTTCTTCTTCGTTTGGAGTAAAAGCAGCGCACATTCACTACTCGTGTCTCAGGGGAGACCTCATTGCTCTCTACAGCTCCCTGAAAGGAAGGTGTGGGGAGCTGGGGTCGGCCTCTTCTCACAGGTGATGGACTAGAGGGAATGGCCTCAAGTTGTGCCAGGGGAGGTTCAGGCTGGAAACGAGGAGACATTTCTGTCAGAAGGAGCAGCCAGGCGTTGGGACGGGTTGCCCAGGGAGGTGGTGGCGTCACCGTCCCTGGGGGTGTTCAAGGAGAGGTTGGACGTGGTGCTTGGGGACATGGTTTTGTGGGTGACAGTGGTAGTAGGGGGATGGTTGGAGATGACGATCTAGGAGGGCTTTTTCACTTCTAACGATTGTAAAGCCCTCGTGGACGCCCCCATTCCATGGCCGCACAGCGCTCCTGAGGTGTCGCTCAGCCTGGGGAAGGGCCGAGTTAGCTGACAGACTAGATTGGGAAAAAACCCGTTTTCTTCTTTTTATTTTATTTTATTATTTTTTGTTGGGTTTTCCCCGTGCTCTCCCCTCCTTCCCCTCCCCAGCTGAGGCGGCGACACCCCCTTCCCGAGGCCGAAGGCCTCCTGTGCGCGCCCCGTCAGCCTCCCGCGGGGGCGGCGGCCCTGAGGGCACCCCGCCAACGGCCGCGGGCGAGGGGGGCGGGCCCTCCCCGAGGGCTTGCGGCGCATTCGCTCTCCGATTGGACGAGCTCGGGGCGTTCCCCTCGCCGCGGCCCAATGGGAGGCGGCGGCGGGGAGAGGGAAGGAGGCGGCGGCCAATGGGCGGCGGGGCGTGAGGCGCGGTGACAGCTGCCGCCGGCTGCCTCCGCCTCTGCGCCGCGGGCCCCGCGCCGAGCAGCACGGGCGGCAGGTACGGGCCGGGCCCGGCCTCGCTCCTCGGGGCTCTGAGGGAGGGGAGCGGGGGAGGAACCGTGCGGGAGGCCTGTGCGCTTCGCCGGGGTCCCTCCGGGGTCCCTCAGGCCCTTCGGAAGCTGTTTCCCATCTGGCAAAGCCGCTCGTTGGGGCTGGCTCGGTTTCTGATGCAACACCTCCCCGCTCGCTGAATCGCCCGCTTCTGCCCCCAGCGCTTCTCCCCCTCGCGGCCCGTAACAAGTTCCTGCTTTTCCCCCTTCAGCACCCTTCCTTTTTCCTCATATTGGTTCTCGTCTCGCTGATGGCCAGAAGCAGCCTTCTCCTGGCTTCTCGGCTCCGGATGCAGCAAGGATTCGCGGTTTCGCTCTGCCTCGCTAAGCTAAAGTGATGTGGCCTCGCTTCCGCAGCTTGCAGGTCGTTTCTCCTCCTGGAGGGGAAGTCTTGTAGGGATTTCTCATTAAGATTTGCCACCCTGAAGGAAAAATAGCCTGTAATTCTCCGTGCAGAAAGGTAACTCTCTGGTGAGGGGCAGGTAAGAGTTTCTTTCCTTTACAGCTTTCATTTCAGGGATATATGGAGAATGTCCCGAAATAGAGAAGATTATCATTGAATTCCCTGCCCTGCCAGGGAGATGTGTAGGGGGCAGGATGGCACAGACCGGTGGCATGTAAGGGGTTAAGCAAGCTGTGGTTCTGAGCGGTGCGGTTGATCTGAGTCTCTGTCAAAATTTTTCTTCCGCGAAGACGTCTTTGTCTTTCTGACTTGTGAAATCTTTGAGTGACAGCCTTGAAAAGCATTAACACGGACTGCTAATACTTAACAGCCCCGAGCTGGTAAAATGCCCGGGGCTGAGGAGCAGCTGATCTCCTGCTGGAACGGGGACGACCGCCTCTGGCCCAGCTGATTTTGGTAGATGCAGGAAATAGTTTTTCTGGCTTTGCGTAGAAATGAGGAACAACAGTATAACGTCGGAGGAATCTGCTGGATAAAACGCCTCTGTTTAAGGTGACTCATCCAGCGTGCGGCCCTTTACCAAAATAAATTTAGAATAATCTGTCGCTGCAAGCAGCCTGAAGTAACGGTCTCTTCCCATAAACTGTCCCTGTGTTCTCCTGTTTAATGTGCATCTTTGCTTAGGTTTTGCAGTGTATTTCTGTTAGGTGGTGTGGCAGTGTTGAGGTTCCTTAGAAAGCTCTTCGCTTTGCTATGGAGTCTGTTGCAAAGGAGGCTGCATTCGATAATCAGAGAGCTTGTCATTGTCATCTTCATTGTGGGCTATTACCTTCTGTGTGATGTTGTGCAAGACTGGAATCTTCACCTCTGACTGCTCTTGGTCTTGCTGAAGTGAGCATCTCAGCCTTGGCTCTCTGCCGTCCCCAGTACCTCATCCTTCTCTAACACTTCCAGAAGTATGAAAACGTTCTTTGTGGAATAAATCCTTTGCTCCTTCCAGCTCTCACAGACGCCTTGGCCCTTTGTGGTGTTAGTGCCTTCCCGTGAATGAAATGATGCGGAGCATTTCTGCAAGGGATTCTTTTCACACTGTCCTGATGTTGTGTTTTAGGTGCTTCTTAATCCTTTATCATAATTTGGAAGTGCTCTCAGAGAATCGTGGAAATGGCTTCTATTCCATTGTCAAATGCAAATCTGAAAAGATTCGCCAGATCTTGGACTTCTGCCTTCCATTTTGATGGGCTTGACAAGTTTGTTTCCAAAGACATGTTAGCCAAATAAGCCTAGGAACATTAATCACACTCTTTGGTAAATGTTTATGGAATTTAAATAGAAAGATGCTGGGAACTAGACCTCGGTTCTGTTCTTCCTTTTTGAAGGCTTAATGATGTGGTTGCTGTGACAGAAGAGGAAGGGGAAAAAATACAGTGGAAGTTCAAGTTCCTAACATTTTTCCTGAGTATGTTTCATGAAGTTCTACCCTCAGGTTATCCGTAGATGTTAACAGTACAAGGTTATGTATTCAGGGGAAATCAATGATTTTTCCTCAGGAAAATACAAGGTGCTGTACAGATGGTTCATACTTGCTTAGCTGTTACTTTCCATTCGTTTTTTCATTGCCTTGAAATGCCCCTAACAAGGCGTTCTTTATCCGTAGCTGGATACGCTTTAACATCAAGAATGCAGTTTATACAGAAAGCCACTAACCTGACTTCTTAAAGCTGACCTCAGTTAAAACTAATCTGTCCTTTATCAGTCTGATCGTATCAGCTCACCATTACTTGGGTCAGGTGTTTCTCTCCAGCATTATGTTATTTACTTTCTGATTCTGTGCTGAGATTTCTCTTAAGGAAGTCTTCGTCAGATGAAAGGTGTTTCAGCAGCCCCAGGAGCTCGATAAACTTAACTTTCTGATCACTTCCCAGCTCTGCTAAATGTAGCTTGTATTAATAAGTTCAGTTGCAATTTGAGGCACAAAGAAAAAATACTTTTATAGGTTAAAACTAGGGGACTAGGTCGTAGGCTTGCTGAGTCGTGCGGTTTTTGTTCTGTTACTGGGAGCGCACATTAAAACAGGGAAAAAACCAACTCCGTTGAAGTCAGTGCTGCATTCCTTTAACTTCGTACAAGCTTCCCTGATTGCAGTGCAGAAGGGTTGGGAAACCTGTAATCCTGGCAGTAGAAGCACTCTAATCGCGTCATGTATTTGTTCAGAAGTACCGTCAGTGCTAATTATTAACCCCCCTTTTTTTTTTTCCAGATCTGTCAGGGCATACCTGAAGTCAACAATGTTTTCCAAGCTCACCCGCCCTCAGAGCCTCGCTGTTCTCTGCCGAGGTGTTCATGCTTCGCTGAGTTCTGCTACCTCAGTTGCTACTAAGAAAACAGTTCAAGGACCTCCGTCCTCTGATTACATATTTGAACGTGAGGCGAAATACGGGGCCCACAATTACCACCCACTGCCTGTGGCTCTGGAGAGGGGAAAAGGTATTTTATTTGGGTTGCCCTGGGTGCAGTCGATGGGATGTGCGTACGTGATGATTTTGAGCGGATCAGTTTCCAAACTCTTTTCTTGGTGGGCTGAGAACAGAGAAGATTGGGATAATTGATGAAGTAACGGGAGTTAATTTGCTGGCCATAGCTCTGGATGAGGCCTTATGCTGCAGCCTTATGAGGCCACCTGACACAATTGTGCCCTCTATAAAATGGCTTGTTTAAATAAAGGGCTAAGTTCGGATTCTCTTATCTTCTTAGGACCCAAAACAGAGACTTGGGAGGGAAGCAGTATTCTCCTCCTACTAACTTAGTGGAATAGCAGCTTTATATAGCAAATCCTTCTTTTCTTCATTCCTCATTGACACTTATTTGTATTGCATTAGCTTTCTGCTTATGCCACCTTTATCAACTCTTTATTTTCCACTCAGAGTGCCTCTTGTGGGCTTACCTGAAAGAGGGTAGACCTGAGTACTCCAGAGAACAGCAAAAATACAACTTAGCTTTGTCTAGGTTGCATTGCAACTCTTAATTTATACTATTTAGCAATCTCTCTCCTATTTATGATTTTGTGGATTTGCCACACTTTTCTTTTTCTAGGTATTTACGTGTGGGATGTTGAAGGCAGGAAGTATTTTGACTTTCTCAGCGCTTACAGCGCTGTTAATCAAGGCCACTGCCACCCAAAGATTGTGAGTGCTCTGAAAGCTCAGTCTGAAAAACTGACCCTTACGTCTAGGGCGTTTTACAACGATGTGCTCGGCGAATACGAGGAGTTTGTCACCAAAATGTTCAATTACAACAAAGTTCTTCCAATGAACACAGGTAAAAGAAAATTATTTTTATTCCCACTGTATTTCTTTCCATGAGAATCAACAGCTTTGTGCTGCCTCGATGTCCTGTCCGACGTACAAACGTGATAATGGTGCTGCTTCGTGTTTTAGGAGTGGAAGCTGGAGAAACGGCCTGCAAGTTGGCTCGGAAGTGGGCGTACGTTGTAAAAGGCATTCCGAAATACAAGGCAAAAATACTTTTTGCAGGTACGTTACGTGCGTGTTACGAGTTGTATTGAGGAGGAAGGCAGCTCTAGACACTGGCGGTAGCACTTGTCCCGTAGCTGCAGTGATTGCTCTGCAGTATTCTTAATGCTTCGTTTTTTCCACTGAAGGAAATCACTGTTAATGAAGTGCTTTATAAAGCTTTACAAATAGCAATTGAATACATAAAGTAGACGTTATTCATTCTACTTAACCCTTTTCGTTGTCAGATATTGCTTAATAGCTGCCTGAAGTCAAATGGAAGCTGCATTCATCCTCTGTGCACTTTTAATTCCCGCTTGGGTGTTAAAGTACGGTATCTTTTTATTCCTTCCTTCTCGTGATTTAATTGAATTAAACTGTTGTGACAGCTCTCAAAAATCCCACGTTTGGGATAACCTCCTTCCTTCCTAAACACTCCCTACTCCCTACTCTTTCTGCATTCTTTAAGGTGTTCCAGAAGCTGGCTTTAATCCGGTAAAGCCATTTTGTAGTCTTGATCATACAACAAAGGTAACAGCAATCTTGCTAAAATAGGTGAGAGGTCCTGATTATCTAAGTGGTACGCTTTCATCCTTCGTCTGCTCTTGGCTATATTACAGGAAAAGTTGCCTACCACTGAAGAAGCTCCTGTTCTTTGCTGAAAAACGACTGCTTAGGTCTAGTTCAGATATCTTCTCTTTGGTATTCTTTGGTTGTAGGTGAAGTGCTTTTTATTGATTCTGCTGCTTCTCAATGGCTCTGTATTTTATACAACTTTCCAGAATAAAGCCTATTAATGTATGGATTTATTTATTTGTTGCTGTTGTTGTTTGTTGGTTGCTACAGCCGCAGTCTGTTTCTGCCTTCTGGTGCATGCTGGACCATAAATTCTCCCAGCTGGACCATAAATTGTCATTAGACTGCATTTATAAACTGAAATTCCAAGTTGAATCCCGAGTTATGTTTTCTAGGGCCAATTAGATTAGATTTTTTTTCTGGGAACTCTTTAAAATCACAGAATTGTAGGGTTTGGAAGGGACCTCGAAAGATCATTGGGTCCAACCACAAATCAGAGCAAAAAGAGCACAGCAGCGGTTGCTCTGCTGGGAAGCGTTGCTGGTATGAGCAGCGTGGTGCTGATCGTATTGGCGGCTAGGAGGAGGCAGTGCCTAGAGCTGCCTACGTCAGTACCTGCCTTCAGGATTTCCTCCAGACTGAGAACATCCCAATGAAATCGGTGTGTGGGGGGAGACCTGCAATGCTGTGACCATTCTGAACTCTTGCTTGCTCTTATCAGAGACCTAATTATCAATTAGGTGACAGTAAGTCGATTCCACGGAAATATTAAAATAATTTTTCATAGTCTTGGTGGTAGTTGGTTCCCAGCCACTTTAACTCAGGTTTCTATATGGAATAGCACCAAGTCAGAGTGTTTTTAGAAATATAAACGGCTTTTCCTGGAACTTTGAGATACACAGGAATGTATCTTTTAGGCTCACTGGCAGCTTTATTTCTAGGACTTTAATTCTGGATGGTATTTTCTTTCTGTACTTAATGAGCGCTATTTATGTAAAACCTGCACATCTTCCTCAGACTTCTAGGCTACTACTTTCAGGCTACTGACAGGAGTTCATGGAATTTATTTTGCATGCTTGCCAGGTCACGTCGTAATATTCGTTTGTTTTTCCAACGTGCTTTTGAGAGAGCAACCTGATGTATTTAAGGCATCAATGTAAACTGCTAACAATTGCTGGAAGGATGCTAATGTTACAAAACTCTTAAAATTAGTTAGCAGGTTGAAAAATATGATGTCTTACAAACTGTTGTGGCTCTTAGTTTTGTACCTAACTTCTGTCAGTTATCTTAGGTGAAAATGCATCATAATTTTGTCAATGAGATGTTAGATATACATATATATATAATTGTTATAAATTATTTAATAATTATTATTATTTTTTAGCTGGCAACTTCTGGGGCAGAACGATGTCTGCCATCTCCAGTTCTACAGACCCATCCAGTTACGATGGATTTGGACCCTTCATGCCAGGTTTCGAAGTGATCCCATACAATGACCTACCAGCTCTTGAGGTATTTGGAATCATTTTACTGTGTCTCTTAGGTAAAGAGCAAGGCAGGAAAAACAGAAGCTTGTCATTTGAAACGTATGTGTTAAGAAATATATAAGAAATACATATGTCTAGATACACATTATGATTACCTGTGGGTAATGTGTGTAAATTCTCCTTTGGATTTGATTTTCAGTTCTTTAGGAAGCAAAAGGAAAACAACAAGATCTCTTTCATTTCCCTCATTGCTAAGATGTTTCAGGCATAAATAAAGAACAGCAAATAAACTGCAAGGGGATTCATGTTACACTTGCATAAAGTAAAATATCTTCTAAACTTGGGCGTGGATTCTGAAGCTAATATCTTGACTTAATTTTATCTGAAATGCTAAGGATTCCCCAGTGACTGGATACCTAGAATTTACTGCAGTTGCTTACCAGTCTTGCAAGCTTCCTAGCATCCTTAAAAACATGCTAGGCTGGCACTTCACTCACGTTACTGAAATGCTCCTGATTCTGCACTGTCAAGCTGTTGGAGTGTTGACCTTAATTAAAACTTCTCACTCTCATAGTCTGGGTTTATGCATTGGAGGGTAGATGGTGCTCGATAGCAGCCATAGGGTAACTGGGTTTGGGACCTGGAAGGCAGGAGGGTGCCAGCTAAACACAAATGGTGCTGAGGCGGTAGGAACATTGGCATGGCCACTTTTCCATCATACTTTGTCTCCACCAGTGACAAGTCAGTCCTCCATGTCTGCTGCGCCTGCTTAATGCAACGAGGCATCTGTGGAGCTTTACGGGACAGAGATTTCTGCCTCCTAGGAGTCTGTTTAGGGGAAACTAAGGTCTCTCTGTGTTATAGTTGCTTCGTGGAGTAGCTAAATCAGCTTTGAACCGAAGTCAGGCGGTTCATTGTGAAAGCTCTGTAAGTATTCCCTGGCTTTCCGCCAACTTTATTCGGGCTTTGAATGCGCTCTGGAGACCTGGAACCCACATCCGTGTCCATCAGAATAAGAACTGAGTTTGTTCTGTGTACGGGGCAGCGTTAAGGAAAGCTGTAGTAAATTTTATGCTGGGAATCTTGGTATCTTTTGAGTCTTGTAGACTTGTAAACCTTCTAGAGCTTGGTGGTGCAAGAACGTAGCCGTGGACTTTGCTTTAAGATGACAGCTTTGTACTAGAGAGCCTCATTCCTTTTTGCTTGAGGTGAACTTGGGGAAGCATTGAGCAATTGTTTGTCTTGATGGGGTAATGCAAAACTGAGTTTGCTTCTGAGGTAATTTATGAACTGATCCGATAATCTGCTTGTCTGGCTTTGCAGTTTTTAAGGCTCGTAATTCCCCGGGCGAGCACGCCAACTGATCTTTAGAGGCAAGCGGTGACATAGGCTTCTGTGTGGGAACTGAAACGGCCCTCTGAGATAACTGCCTGACATGAACACTGTTACCTGCATTTAGGATGGAAAACAGAGTGACAGCTAGGCTGTCCTGTGTGTGTTCTCTCCATATTTCATAAATGTGACCTCAGTACAAGTTTTTCTTTTTCTCTTCCCGTGCACATCATGTTTACAGCGGGCGCTTCAAGACCCCAACGTAGCCGCTTTCATGGTTGAACCAATTCAAGGTGAAGCAGGCGTGGTTGTTCCTGACAAAGGTTATCTCACGGGAGTGCGGGACCTCTGCACAAAGCACAATGTAAGGAATTCATGATAACATTATAAAATCACACGCTGTGTCTCCTGGCATGTCTTGTAAGGTTATTCTTAAGCAAGGTATCGGACTTCAAATGCTGTTTAATAACTTCAGCGGATTAGGGTAGGGGTACTTAGACTTCCTGCTTCCTTACCAGGAAGTACTTCTTAGCAGTGCTCACTTCTCTCTGTTCCTTATTGCTGTCCCTAATGGAAGTTTGTGAAACTGCATTCATTTGAATTGAACTCTACATTTCTTTTTCACTTTTTGTTGTTGTTGGGTACTGCTAATGCTCATAAGCAGGCTGCCTTCCCTGATCAGCATCAGCTTGGTCAGGCTCTTCTCCAGGTCTCAGCCGTGCCATTTGTAACTGTAAGGAAAACAACAAATGTCTTACTGATTCATGGCTTTTTATTCCCATGGAGCCTGTCTGATTTGAAAATTAACACTTTGTTCTAATAGAATTCCGATTCTTAATTTGCAAATGTTACCCATAAATTATTCCAAACCTGAGAGGCAGCTGTTGACATATAAGTAATGAAGTTACTTTCACTGTTACTGTGATGCTTACCTCCCAGGAAAAGTAGTAGATGCTCTATGAATTCTAGCACATGACAGCTGTGCAGCTTAAGAATACAAGATCAAAAACTTGTGTGTAGGTTCTCAGAGTTATTTAGACATTGAGGCATCAGACTGAGACCAGCAGAATTGCTAAAACAGCATTTTTCAGAAGCTTTCAAAGGTCGGTTTCCAAACAATACGCTTGGAATAAAAGATGGACTAATCCGAACTTTTTGGAAATCTCACTTGCTGTTACAGTGTAAACAGATTGTTTGAAGAAGCCTGTGTGGAGTATTCCTTGTGTAGCACAGAATCTTTGTTAAAGATGTCAGAGAGAAGTAGGACAGCACGTTTACTTTTCGTTAGTTTGACATTTCACAGAGTGTGTGTGTCTTGAGGGGGTAAAAGAAGCACACACAGTGCCATACAGCTGGAAGGTCTTCCACTGCGTGCAGCTCTGCTGCACTGTTTGAACTGAAGTAGGAATGGGAGTGAAAAGTCGTTTTCTGTAATGTGTTCTTTCTTTTTATATCTATAAAGGTGCTGTTTATTGCCGATGAAATACAGACGGGTTTAGCCAGAACAGGAAGAATGCTAGCTGTTGACCATGAAAATGTGAGACCTGATATAATTCTTCTTGGAAAGGCCCTTTCTGGTGGCTTATATCCTGTGAGTAACAAAAAAAATAATAAATCTATTCGTTGACTAACCATTTTTTAAGTAATTAGCACTGAAAGTCTACTAGTTGGAAGACAAATTTGATGTTTGTTGTGCTTGGAAGTCGGCGTTTACAAGATTAACTCTAATTTGTGACCCAGGTAGAAGAGCCTGTGAGTGGTACATCAGAAAATTATGGAATATAGTTACGTGTATAGCTGAAATGCCTAGAGAATACTGAACTTCCTGTTGATAATTGAATTGGTAGTGTGGCACATCATTAGGTGTCACCTTCTTAGAGTGGGAATTTTCAGGTGTTTTGGTCCTTGTCAATTAATTGAATAGATTTGATGTATTTGTTTACTTCGGTTTGATAATATCAGGAAAATAAGTGTCCAGTGGCCCCTTTCATTCTGGAATCACTGGTTCGTTTCTTACACTGTCTCTGGACAGTAGTTCATCACAGTCTTGCTGTAATGAATTTCTGATTAACTTTGTAAAAGGGGAAAAAAAAATAATTTGTGCTAAAACATCATCTATTAAAAGCACTTTTTCTGAACAATTGGCATTAGTTCACTTGTTTGTCATGCCCACATGACTGGGTTTATCCCCCTGGAGTGACATAAACTTCTGCTGGTTAGGCTGGAAGTTGCAACCTGCCTTGAACTTGGCTGGTTTTTGAGTTGTTAAACAGAGTTATGAAACTTAAACTCTTGGAATAATATTCATTTTGGAGAAATGCCTCTCAGCTGTAGTTAGCTGCTCTATATTACCAGTATAGCTAAGCGTGCCTAAGGGGATTAAGCTGCGATGTGATTGTCAGATGTGTCCTCTTCTGTACAGAGCTAGCAATGTAAATGCCACTCATGGCCGTGGGATGAGAAGCACCCTTTCCTGAGCCCTGAGGAGAAGTTTACTACAGAGAGATTAAAGTTTACTGCTCTAAATTATGTAGGTAAATGAGTTTCCTTTCTAGGTCTCCGCCGTGCTGTGTGATGACGAAGTTATGCTGACCATTAAGCCTGGTGAACACGGATCTACGTATGGAGGAAATCCGTTAGCCTGTCGAGTTGCAATGGCAGCGCTGGAGGTTTGCGTGCTTTAATATTTGGGTTCTAAAGAAAAAAGGGTGTCACACTGACATGATCCTTGCTTAAATAAGTAACGTTATTGCTGTTATGCTACAAATAGAAATTTATGTTTAATAAGGATGAAAAAGTGGTAGTAGTTAGCTATTGCATATAGAATCGTATCATAGAATGGCTTGGGTTGGAAGGGACCTTAAAGATCATTCAACTCCAACCCCCTGCCATAGGCAGGGACACCTCCACTAGATCAGGTTGCTCAGGGCCTCATCTAACCTGGCCTCAAACACCTCTAGAGATGGGGCATCCACAGCTTCACTGTGCCAGTGTCTCACCTCCCTTACAGTGAAGAATTTCCTCCTAATGTCCAATCTAAATCTATCCTCTTTTAGTTTAAGATCACAAAACAAGTTCTAAAGTCTTAGCTGAAAATGTACCCTAATTTCTGTGTATTTTATTGTCTTAAATTTTATTCTGCCATTTAAGCCGTTATCTAGGACGAGGTTTAAGGTACTTAAATTCAGTAGAATGATTTTACTAATTTCACTGAGTCATTTTAAAAATGGTAGATTTTATTATGCCGTATTTAGGAGTTTGCTGCTCTCTGAGCTTGATAACACACATCCCACGGGAGCTCAAACAAAAACTAGTAAAACATCTTGTCCAGATACCATATTTTGAATGTTCTGTAACTGCATAATTCACAACATTTAAGGAAGTCACTCAAAAAGCCTCATCATTGCCTGATACATGGACTTGGGCAAACTCAGAGATTGAGTCTTCAGAGGTTTGTCTTCTACTTGGGGAGGGGAAAAAAAAAAAGATAAATGGAAAACAATTTAGAGATTTATGTTTGTTGTAAACACAAATGAGTGAAGGCTTAAAGATAACTGGCTTGGATGTGCTACGTTTGCAGTGGCACCTTGGCTGGGTCAGCTTTTGTATCTCAGCAATTGTAATGTCACTGTGTGCCGTGCTGGAGTAGACAACTAAAACAAATGCTGTGCCCTTCAGTTGACTGCGGTTCTAACCTTCCTTTAGGTAATTGAGGAGGAAGACTTGGCTAAAAATGCAGAAATAATGGGTAACATATTAAGAAATGAGCTGATGAAGACACCATCTGATATTGTGACTTGTGTCAGAGGAAAAGGACTGCTCAATGCAATTGTAATCCGGGAAACCAAAGGTAAGGAAATATAATCCACTGCAGACTCATAGCATGGAAAAGAATTTTCAAGTTAAAATTGCAAGTATCTATGTGGAGCAGGGGTGTAGCTCATAGTCATCTTGTTTGGGTTCTGATCTTGGCACTGTAGTACCGTCTGTAAATTTACTGGAGTAACTGTGTGCTATTAAAAGTAGGAGGCTTTTACTGGCTCAGTCTAAACTTTTTCTAACAACGTGAATTATTTTATGACTGGATAATGTTCAGACCTGATGGTGAACTTAGCTCTCCACAAGTGCCCCTTTGTCTGCTCACCTGGAGATAACTGGCCATGTCTGGAAAGCTGGTTTCTGTCAGAATGTGGGAAGTTTGGCTGAGGTTGTTTATTCCAGGATAATTAGATGATTAAGATGAATACTGGAAGGCACAAGGAAGGAAAGAGTTAACAATTGAGAACAAGTTTCTAGGGATGAACACATTAAAGTACACCAGAAAACGGTTTAAAAGCTAGAGCAAATGATTATTTTTTGTCATCAATATACTAAGTGACAAAGTGCTGCAAGGGAAGGGTTGTAATTTCTGAAGACATGCATGATGCACTGAAATCCAGGCATAAAAGTAACCTTGTTTGAAGTCCTGCCCAGACTTTCTTTCTCTTACCTGCCTCTTGCAGGCTTCTGTTTCTTCTATTTTTCTTCTTTTGATCTATTGCTGCATGTAGACAGGTATCTCATCTGTGAAAGAGCAAAGCTCAGGTTTTGCAGCAGTCTTAAATATTCGCTGCGAATTCTGCAGAGCTGCTTAGATGTCACCACTTCATTTGTGAGAATGAGCACACGATATCTGATTTTCTCACTACTAGATGGCAAGCAGTTTACAGTCTGGCTCCTCGTTCCCCGTGCTGCAATTGTGCCACTTTCTCTGCCGCAGTGTAAAGTGTCTTTCCTTTAATTGCAGACTACGATGCCTGGAAGGTGTGTCTGCGGCTTCGTGATAACGGACTCCTTGCCAAGCCTACGCACGGTGATATCATCCGGCTGGCACCGCCTCTGGTGATTAAGGAGGATGAAATCAGAGAGTGCATCGAAATAATTCATAAGACCATTCTGTCTTTCTGAAAACGTGGCTTTTTAACGTGTATCTGCTGACTGACCCCAGCTGGTGTGGTGTTCTGTGTGTGATGAAGGCCTGCACGTGAAGCAAGCATCTTTAATTCCTTTTATCTAAGAGGACTTAAGTCTTTAAAAAGAGAAAAAAAGAAAAAAAAAGCTATGTCTTTTATTTTCTTCAGAGCCATTATAATTTAATAATGATTTTAAAGAGCTTCCAATCTTGGAATACTTGGAGATGAAGTGATGAGGTTCTGTTCATCTGGTCGGAACTTACCAAACTGAGTCAGAATGTTTGAGGGGGCACGTCTGTAGAAATCTGCTTAATTATTGAAAGTCTTGGCCAAAGTTTAGAGTATAACTTATATATATATATATTTACTAAGGGTGGTCTTGAGCTCTCAGAACTCTCCCAGGCATCACATTTGGTATTTCTGCCTCTTGGTGAGATGTTTGTAGTGGGGATGCACTTGCCATTATGGTAGAATTTCAGTTTCTCATTTACAGCTAGAAAAAACAGTGCTGAAGATTTCACAGACTGGGTGTTGTGCCGGTGATGTTGACAAGCATCAGGCTGTGTTCTGTGTGTAAAGCATTTTGGTTTTATAACTAGAGTTGCTGTTCTCGAGACTGGTCTCGGTGTTTGGCTTTGCAATCTTGTAAAATAGATCTGAGTACGCAGATCTGTTTTTACTGTTACAAAACTTCCTATGATCTGGGTGTTTCTATTAAAACATGCCTTGCTTTAAAAGAAAAAAAAAGTGAACGTGCAATTTAAATCCGCAGTGTATTGAAAAAGAGTGAGCCCCACAGAAACTTGCAGTCACCTCTGTCCAGAGCCACAGCAGTCTCTGCCTTTCTGTCTCTTCATATGGCAGCTTTTGCTGTCCTTTTATTTTCCAGGATGAGTGCTCCTGCTCCTCTGTGCCTTTACATACCCAATTCTGCATGCAGTTGCGGAGTTGGCTACTACTCTTACACTAGGTTGTTGTTTTTTGTAAGTATTCACTCACTGAGCTGGTTTTAGCTGAGGCTAAATCCTGATGAATCACTGTTAAAGCAAAACGCCCCCTTTGCCAAGCACAGGGGTTAAATGTAGTCATGTGTTCATAACTGGAAATGGAAAATGATGCTGCGGTGCTTGAAAGGCAGCACTGTTCATAGAAATGAACCCATCTGCCCTTCAGGATCCCAGGGAGTGCCTCACACAGGTGTGTACCTTCCTTGGTTTCAGACAAAATATGTAGTCATCTGCCATGGATGAGGTAGGAGTGATTCGAGCTGGAAAGGTCTCATTTGTGCAGGGGGTAGTGTGTCACCCTGACTGTTAGCCTCAGGAATAGGAATTAAATGCAGAAAGGTGCTGCCTAGGAAGGCTGGCATTGCTGCTTATGCAATCTAACAGGAAAGGTGAAGTAACTGAAAGAAACTGTAATGTAAACATCATTGCTGGAATCCTTTCCAAAAGGTAAACCCTCCCAAATCCTTAGCAGCCCAAACGTTTCCTTCCATATAGGGCTGGCAGGAGCCAAGGACGTGATCAGCTCCATTCCCCTGCCCCAGTTATGCCACTGTCTGCATAACTGCCTGAAAGGGCTCAAGGGCAGAAGACTCCTTTACCTGTTTCAGTGCTTCCCTGTCCCCAAAGTTAGCAAGTTTCCTGCCGTATTGTCTGCGTCTCTTGCTGCCCGTTCAGACTGTCCATCAGGGCCACAGAACGGGTTATGTTCCTTCTGTACAACGACCTTTAACATGTGTAAAGATTGTTATCATTCCTGTTCCAGTGGTTTCTCCTTCTCTAGGTAAGTTTCTATTTCCAAGGTAATGTTAAAGCTGGCCTTGTGTCGTACTGCACTTTCTGCCTAAGCATTGTTGTTGGGGTTTTCTTGCAGTGGCGTATTTTTATCTCACAGCTTGTGCTTCCAGCCTCCCTTTTGTGCGAATTGTTTTGAAGAGCAGCTTTGAACCTGTTTGTCCTCATTTTGTTTGTGTAACAAGCAAGAGTAACCTGCATGTAACATTTTGTTCTGGTTTATTGTCTTTCATCCTCTCTTACTCAGAAAATTTCTCTGGCTTTGTTACCAATTTCAGCTCTACTCTTGTTGTCCAGCCCACTTTCCGGTTGCAGACTAACTGGGCCAGGTCTGCTCAGAACTTGATTTTTTTTCTGTTTATACAGCAGATCATTGCTGACTGATTTCTGGGCTTTTTATTCATCCCATGGTTGCTTCCTCAGTCTCATTTCCTTGATGAGCTTAGGAAAATCGAGGTATGTAAAGCCTTTCTGAAGACAAGTCAAAAACTGTCATCTTAAATTACACATATTTAATAACTGGCTAATTAAAAATTTTTCCTTTTTGACCTGAAACCTGCCCTCAGTTGTTCCCAGAGCCACAACTACCCGTGTGAGGAAGGTAGGTGGTATGAGGAAGGTAGGTGTATTGTACCTGCCTAAGCAGCTCAGAAATTCAGGAGCAGAGTTAAGGAACTACGTTGTGTTGGGAGTGAAGACAGGAACCCAGGACTTCTCTTTCCAGACATTGACCCTGTCACCAGTCAACCTTCAACAACAATAAAAATGATCGTAGAGGCCACCAGTGAGATAACACGAAGAGCTGGAATGGCCAAATGAAATGTTCAAGCTCCTCTTCCAGTGTGTAAGGGGGTGAGATTATAGGCTATTAGAAAGATCGTCTGCCTTTGATACGTAGCATGTGTTTTGAGAAGGAGAGGGCAAAATAAGGGCTCTCTTTATCATGGAAAGTGTCTTTTTGTCTGTCTTCTGGCCAAATCCCAGTTTGTGCTTGCTAGATTTCAGTGACATGGCTTAAATCTCTCAAGCTCAAATATAGCTGCTCATATAACAAATGGGCTTGTAAATCAGGCTCTGGTTTTGTTGTCTGGGATTTTAATTAGCCTTAAAAAATTTTCTTCAGGGCTTTTCTTACCAAAAAAATGTAGACGACTGAAGTGCCTCTAACAGCTCAGCGCCAGAAATTCGGTGCTTTCGTGTTTGTGCTTGTTCTACTTGTTGCTCAAGCGCGCTATGGCTCTGCCAAGCGCTGCTCCTGAACCAAGTTTTACTTGAAGGACGCCAAAGTGGAAATCACTTACAAATTAGTGTAATACATACTCTGAAATGTGCAAAGAAAATACGTGAGACATGTCATAAAATATTATGAGTTTGTTTTTTGCATCCTAACTTTATAGGAGTGAAGAGGTGAGGAAAACGAGCTCGGAGAAGGCCCTTTCGATGCCTTCCCAGTACTTTTCAAGTACTTTTCTTACCTTGTACAGATAGAGATGCATCTTGGTAGGGAAGAAAGCAATGACACTTCTTTGGTGATGCTTTCTGCTGTTGTAATTGATATTTATATTTTAAATGGTATGTTAAAGAGATGTGTATGTTTAACGCAAATTGCCTGTCCAAGTGGTTTCCATTTCTTTAGCGGAGCTATACAGCAATAAAACTTTCTGGAGGTCCTTGTGTATTTACAAGATGTCGCTTTAAGCATTTGGCTCTAAAGGCTTCATCTGTCTCCATTATAGTGCCCGCACGCATTCTGATGTTTCTTTGTGTCAGGTATGGTATATGAAATGCTTTTCTAAAGGAGCAGTGACTCTGCACCGAGTGCTGTGCAAACACGGGGAGGTAATCTAAGCGCCCAAGAGCCAAAGCAGCATTCCTTGTGTACCCAAAGCTGCCATTGACTTCACTGGAAGCTTTGTTTGCGAAAACAATGCCGAATTGTGCTATATGCCAATGCTCTTTGCCAAAAAACATGGACGTTTCTCTTGGCATGAAATCATGGAATATGTATTCTGACAGAAAAATAAATCTTTGTTTACGGGTAAATGCAAACCAAGATTTAAAGGCGCCACGTGAAACTGAAAGGCCGGAGCAACACGGAGAAGTGGGGAGATTGGAAACCATACGATGCAGGCTCCCTTTAGTTTTCTTCTTTCCTGCTGGCAATCTTGGGAACCATGCTTACGGCATTGTCCTTCGTCTGGGATTCTTTACAGCTGCAAAAACCTGAATTTATGCACTCAGAGTTAAAAATTACCCAAATAGATTACTTTCTTAAAAGGCCTCAAATGCCTGTCAGTCTTGACCTGGTAAAGAACTGCACATCTTGAACCTGTTAGAAATTGCCTTGATGAAGCAATTTCTATTTTGTTTGCCTTTCAACAGCAGTGTTAGTGGATTAGTTAAGCAGAAGACGAGGCTGTAGTTGATTTTTATTTTATTTTTTATTTTTTGGCTCTTTCTTGTTCACTTTCTCATCTTTTCCATCTTTCTGGCAGCAGATGGAGCCAGAAGCTCAGCTTTACCCTAGGAGCTTACTGCTGGGCGTAGAATTTTGGAAGTTTGTGACTCCTGAGGGCTGGCTTTTGGTCTTTACTAATACAGACATCAAACAAAAACTTCAGTTTCATCTCTGTGAGATATCTCAAACTGGAACTTAAGCAGTGCACTTGTGGCTAATCTGGGGTGGGGAGGACTGTAAAATGGAATTAGTTTATCTCTAGTATGAGAAGTACCCAGTAATTCATTGCTGTCCCTGTTTGACTGATAGGGATGTAGGGACATCTGAGAAGGGGAGGCAGAACTTTCCTTCCAAAGAACTGAAGCAGAAGAAAGATGGAGGTTTGAGACAAAACTTTAAATATTTCTTTACGTCAGGAAACCGCTTTCTGTGGGCCTCCCTGTGGTGCTTCGGTCTGGAGTGGGAGACTTAACCAGCTGGGGTTCCTGTACTTGTGCAGTAAAAAGATGTGGTTTTCTTTTTTTTGAGCACTCATCACCAGGCAGGAAAACAGACAATAAAAATGTTGTACCAGCAGTATTCATAAACTAAACAGTCCTAGTGCAACCCTCATGGAAACCTCACCAAACCGCTGCGTTGACCAACGCTTGGCAGGACCTTGGTGTCTGTACCAAGTGCTTGAGTGCTAGCTCCTCGTAAAGCTGTGTCTGTAAAGCCCTGGGAGCTGGAGGGGTTTTTTGGTCCCACCCCAGCCCCTGTGCAGCCAGAGAGCTCGCGGGGTCAAGGCAGAGCTGCTTAAAGCGCTCCTTTGTTTTTTCTTTCAAGTGCAAGCTAATATGCTTTTATTTTCCTACTCGAGGCAGTCTGTTTTCACCCCGCAGCCTGGAGTGTCGAATGCTAACGTGGCGTGGATAAGAGGTGACCATAACGAATCCTGCTTGGTGGTTGTTTCCCTCCGATGCTGTCTGTCTGTCTGCACGGGCTTGTTTGCAGAAATCCGAGCAGAGTCTGTGCTGTCTGGAAAATCCCCAGGCTCTTATCGGCGCTAGTCCAAATAAATAAGAGTAGAAAGCAACTCCTACTCATTCCTGTACAAAATCCTATTAATTTGCTATGATTTAGGCTACGTATAAAGGCCCTCAGGAGTATTGACCCTTTGCACAATGTGCAAACCAAACAAAGGCCTGGACCTTGGATGAACTCCCAGTCCTTCCCTGGGGTCTGACACAGGGGAGACCTAATCCTCCAGCTAATACGCTCGCTTGGAAGAGATGTGCGGTGAGAACTGGGAAAAGCTGCCCCCGTTACACAACTCGACCTGAAGCAACAGGACTGAGGAGGGGGTAATTCACACACACCACCTGATTCACTTGGTGTAGGCTCTCTGGCTGGTCCTGCAGATGGTGGTGGGGCAGCCTGGGGCTTTTCAACACCCACGGTGAGGGCTCAGGCTTGGGGTGAGCTGCTTGTGCTCCCCAAAGGGTACCTCGGTACGTACCGTGCCTGCTGGAAACAAGCCATGGGAAAGGCTGAAAAGAAACTCAGTTCCCCATCTGCTGTACTTCTGTCCAGCAGGCACTGAGGCTGCCCTGCCTTAGGTGAGGGGTGATGGAGCAGAGCTTGAGTGAAAAATTAAGCTACGGCTTGGCTGGAATGGCCGGGTCGGCCTGGCAGGGGTGTGTGTGTCCCTCATGTGGGGGCAATACAGCAGGGCCTGGTCAATATGTCACAGTGTTTGGCTGTCAGGGAGATGCTGAAGGAGCTACCCATCTCAGGACAAGGCTGTAGAAGTTCCCTCAATGTTTTGAAAGTCTGGAGGGACTTTCAAGGTTCAAGGGAGAAGAGGCCTAGCAGAACTTCCCTCCCCCTTGTACCTGGAGTTCTGGGTGGGGGCAAGAGGATCTATTTTCCTGCATAGCTTTTCATCTTTTACCCTAAACAACACTCAGACATCATTAAATATGAATTACTGGGTGTTTTGGAAGCATTTTTGAATAATATGTGCACATCTCAGCTGCTCCCAGAAGGGCATGCTTTCATTTCCACCCAGCTGGTGCCTGCGCCTGGCACGGCCCCGCGGTGACTTCTCCCCCGGCATCCAAGCGCTGCCCTCGTGTCATTGATCCTGGGGAGATGGTGCTGGTACGTACGCAGGGCTGCCAGCCTGCAGCACACGTGGCAGCATGCTATCTGTGGAAAAGGACAAGGAAAACCACGCTGGAAAGCCACAAGGAAAACAACAGCCCTCGGGGAGCTGGCTTTGTCTCCCTGGGGGTGGCCTGAGCTCCGTCACAGGGATGTTTTGTGTTGTCTGGCCTGTATGAAAAGTCAGCGGCTGGGGCATGAGCACGGAGCCGTGGCCTTGCTGATAGCTGCCTTGATCTGGTGCTCGCAGCTCCACGGGAACAGATCCTTCCCGGCAAGGTTAAAGGCAGCGTGAGGAATGTGTGAGGAAGGGACTGATGTCTGCGTGCGGCTCCGAGCAAATGAGCTCCCGTCTTAGCCCCGGCTCTGAAATGAACCTTTGAGAGCACAAAAATGAAAACAAGATTAAAGCCCTATCGGGCAGGCGTTCCTGTGCAGCCGCTGCCTTTGTAATGGGATGTCTGCATCCTCACAGGGGGTGTCTGCATCCTACAGGCATCAGGTGGGTGCAGAGCGGCCTCCCCGGGGTTCTCAGCTCTGGTACCCAGCCCTGATACCCTACCTCAGTCGGCAGGTGGGAGCCGCAGGATGCACAGCTCCTCGTTATATTTCATCCCTGTAAGGGGACGTGGGTGCTTTTATCCTGCTGGGTGTCTGTGCTCTGCGTGGAGGCAGCCAGCCGTCAGACTTTTCCAGCCGCCGGGTGTTCCTGACCACCCTCTGCGCGGATGCTCGCCTGGGCACCACATGGGGGGCCAGGGAGCGTGGGATGCTCCGAGCCCCAGCCGTGTCCCCACCGCGGCCCCGAGCCGGTTGGGGGCTGCTTTTTCCCAGCTGAAAGTCACCAGTTTGCAACTCACATGACCGGAGTCTGAGCAGGAACATTTTGGTTTAATCTAGTCCTCTGCCCGTGCTATTCTGCAGGCCGGCGGGTGGCCACACGCTAAGCCAATATCAAGCAAATTAAAACCAAAAAGAAGGGCTGGGAACCACGGTGGTGTCTGGGACCTGCTTCCTCACGCTGAGCAGCTTTCCTTTCCTGCTGGAGGCTGGGCCGAATGTGCCCGTGTAGCTGTGCCAGCCTTTCCTCGTGGGGCTCACAGCAGGGCTGACGCTTTGGAGCTGTGGAGGGTGTGCTTTGGCAGCTGAACAAAAACATGGAAATGATCAATGGCCATCTGAAGAACAAAAATAGCAATGAGGGGGTGAAAATGGTGGAGTAGGGCTAAATGATCCAGACACTGGGCTGTGCCCACCAGGTCTGTGTCCTCCATGCTGCCAAGCCCCCCTTGGAGCTCTCTGCAGTGCCCTGGCCTGTAGTAGTGTGCCCAAAGCTGGTCGCAACCTTCAGAAAAAGCTTCTCCAGGGCTTGCACACAGCAGCAGTACACCTTGATAAAGCTGTTCTGATTCAGACATCTCAGCAGGATGTTTGCTTTCTATTTTTTTTTTTTTTTTTTTTTTTTTTTTTTTTTTTAACAACAGCCTGACTCACAGCTCACTTGTATCCTGTTCTTCGCGCCCATTGCTGTTTTTCCGTTGTGCGTTAAGGTTATTCCTGCCCGAGTGTCACAGCTGGCACTCCTCTCTCTTTCTCCAGTTTCTCAGGATTTTGGTGGATGTTGTGGCTGGCTGCCTCCCTGCTGCCCTCCCTCTTTATGCCATCTCTGTGCCCTCGAGTCTGTAGACTCGATTAGGGGCAAGCTTTCTGCTTTTTTTCCCCTGTTCATTGGTAAAAGGTTGAAGTGGCACAAGACTGCGAGGAAGCTGCTTGGAATGGGAGCTGCCACGCATGGGTATCATGCCCGATAAAGTAAGCTATAAACAAAGTAGTAAACAAACAAGACATTAAGCAAAAATAAATGAAAATAAAGAAACTAACCAGGTAAATGTGCATTGAAAGTGTTTGCTCGCTTACCTGCACATCAGCAACCACAACCTGGCCTTGCATAGCACTGCTCCTGCAGCACATGGCTGCGCGGTCCCATGAAGCGCTGTCCCCGAGCACAGCAGGACCCTGCAGCTCCAAGCCTGGCTCCACCGAGGAGTCCCAGCAGGTTTGGCTCCCCAGGGCCCACAGAATTAATCAGGTCCCGCTGTGACACCCGGGCAGGTGGCAGCCAGGCACTGGACATGCAGCACAGGCAGCTGGCCAGCGCGCGCTCACCATGCTGCTGCAATGCAGGTAGGTGATCTGGCCAATTGTATTGCCTTTTCTTTCTGGATCTGGTGATTTTCAGATGAGGAAAACCTCAGAAGAGCTGCTGGATAAGTCGATCTATGGCCAGCTTGTGACCAGGTCACAGCAGCTCAGGTTGGAATGTGACCGGGATTTTCTAACACAAACTTCTGAAGATGCAGCTTGAGTGAGTGTCTGACGCAGCTTCACTGCTGGAAAAAAACAAACACCGAGGGCTAGCAAGAAGCTGGCAGGAGTTGTTTTTAAATTGTGTTCCTTGGAGAGCCCATCAGCAGCAGAGAAGATGCCATGGGCATGTTTAGATGGTTAAGTCATACGTGGAAGCAACGGGAGCAGTGATCTCCCACGGTACATCCAAACGTATCATTCCTCCCAGCGAGACAGTGCGATTCCTGATACTCTCCTTTAGGAACTGCAGGACATAAATTAATGCCATGTGCATTTTGCTGCATGTCTTCACATCGACAGCAAACGTTGTCAGGAGATGTGAAGCGCTGGAGTGGGCGTTGTGCTGCCCGGCTGTGTCTCTTCTCCCTCTGGACAGCCAGACTTTCCCAGGTGTCCTCTCTCCCCATGTCTCCTCCTGTGCATTAGTCATTGCATTCTTTAAGGCTCGCTTTGATGAAAATTTCATTCATTATAACTTCATCACCTTTAATTTCGGAAAGGTCTGTCTAATTATACCTATAAATACCCTGGGAGAGGAATTATAATCAAACATCATTCACTTAGCGTCCACACATGCTGAAAGTCACTCTGAAACAATGACTCATCTCAGCCCGCGTGCCAAAATCCATGCCTTGCATTTTTAATATCTGAAGTATTTTCGTGCTTATGAAAGCTTGGACATCACACTGGGAGATTTCATCAGATAAGAGTCCTGCTTAACCACCGGGCCTAGGTCATGTAAATCGTTTGGGCCCCAGGGCACGCTGCCGCTTAGCTGGCTTCTAGCTCCCCTTCCTCGTCTAGTTTCCTGCTTCCATTTCTACATCCAGATAAAAAAATGCCCTCACTGATGGTCCATCACCCATTTTTACAGATCTCTTTGTCCACTATTTTATTTGCTGGGTGTCTCCGAGGCCCTTGGTAGGCACCCAGGAGAGTTTTGGTGTGCCTCCCCCCATGGGCTGGCTGCGGGAGCTGCAGTTACAGAGGATTTCCAAGGCAGCTTTCAGTCCAGATGCAGCAGGGCCGGGGCAGTTCTGCCTGGAGAAGCCCCAGATACCGAGTCAACATGCCTGGTGTTACCTCCCCACCTCCAGACCCAGCGACACTGGGATTTCTGCGTGTTTCTGTGTTTTCTGTCCCATCCAGCAAGCTTTGCATCCGAATGTGGGGAAGAAGCAGGTTGAAGGAATATCCCAGGTGTGTTCATTTACAAAGTTAATCTATTTGATGCCGAATGATGGCATTTCATTGAGCAATAACATTCTGGGCCCAGTCTTGCCTAGTCAAATAAAGGGAATACGACCAGGACCTCAGACTGACTCTTACCCTGCCGTCTGATGCTCTCCCTAACTCAAGGCTCTGTTCTTTTAAATCAAATTTATTCCAAACAGGATTAAAATTATTAGCCTTCTATAAAGCTCACCCAAGCACATGGTTAAAGGTCTTGAAACAAAGCCTTTTCTTAAAAGGAAGGTAAAACACCTTCAATATAGACAGGGGAGAAAGAACGGGTGAGTTTTTCCGAGCCGGGGGGTGGATGGCGAGGAGGGGCTGTGTGTTCTTGGGGCTGAACAGAGTGTTTCTGCTCAGATTCAGCCGGCTCCAGCTGGCTCACATCTCCTCCAGTGGTTCACAAGGAGTATTTATTTCTACTATTTGTAAACCATTTTTTTTTCCCAAGGAAATCCTCCCTCACCATGACCTTTTTCCAGCTATATACAAATTACTCAGGCCAGGAACAAGCTGTAACTCCCGCTGTCTGCACACCCTGTTAGGGTTTCCCCAATCTCCCAGCAATAGCATTGGTTTCCTTTGCTGGCGGGGGGCTGCTGAAGCAAATAAATAATCTCAAACAGTGATGTTGTAAAAGTGTATCTTAAAAAATGACCCAAGGGGAGGCAAAGCCCACATCTACCTGACACTGAATGCTGGAGGTGTTGAAGAACGATGTGCATATGGCTTAGTGGTGGATTTGACAGTGTTAGGTGAGGGTTGGACTTGGTGATCCTAAGGGTTTTTTTCCAATCCAAATATTTCTGTGATTCTAAAGGTGAAAGCACAAGCACAGTGAACTGGCACATCATCCTCTTGCAAAGGGCTTCAGCCTCATGCTGTAGGGGCTTAGCATGTCCTATTTTCCCTGCTACATTTGGATATCCTGGCATGACACTGGTAGAAGGACCAGTTACGGATCCTGACCCAGGGGCTTTGAGATCTGCTCAGGAGTTTCTCCCCTCTGCCATTACCTTGGCCAAAGTCTGGCTCCAGCCTCCTCCCTGGGTTTCCCTTGCCAGGCGCAGCTCACCAGCCGTGCCCCATGCAATTAGCACGCATAACGAATGGCACACATGAATAACATTTCTGATGAATGTCCGGGCTTGCAGGGTTTGACTCAACCAGCCTCACACAACCGCTCTCTCACGAAGGGCATGGGAGCAGTTGTTACATACAGGGCAAACAGAAGCAGCTTTATGTGATCATGTCAACCCTTCCCACAGACAGGCAGCAAATTGCATTGAAGCAACAGTGAAGCAACCTCAAGATAACGTGTCTGGTGGTAATTGCAATTTCGAGTTAGTTGGCTTTCTTTTCCAAATCCCAAAGAAAGCAAGAAACACCACAGACAGCAAATGTATCTGTCAGTCAGGGAAGCAGAATGAGCAAACCTTTCAGGGGGGCAAACCTGTGTGAAAGAAAATCTCTGCTACAGTGTGGGTATGAATGTCCAGATGCTGAGACAACCATTAAAAACTGGTCATCTTATTGCTTCTTAGCTCTGTGTCTTTGTCTTCAGGGTTCTGTGCTTCTCCCCCCCCCCCCCCGCTTTTTTTTTTTTTCCAGAAACCATGCATACTTTAGTTTCTTTGGCATTGGACTAGAATTTCCTTCATACAATTTCAGTGGATAAGTTGGTGATTGCACTTTAACACTCACTCAATTTATCATCCAGTTTGCAGATTATCAGTGCTCCGTGCTAGCTCAAGCATCTTAGAGTCATTCTGTTTTACATTTTTATTTTTATTTTTAAATATGTCCTAAGTACCCAAACATTGCACCCCACATGTTGGTGCTTGTGTGCAGCGTACAAAACCTGCTCTCTGGCTACGTTATTTCTCATCTTGATCTCCATCTCCTGGCAGAAGAAGGGGAAAGGCTTGTCATGACAGACCCATCGCATGGCTCCCGTATTGCACTGCACGGAGTCAGCTCTCCTCCAAAGCCATGAATCACTGTCAGCGCAAGACCAGATGAGAGATGTGCGTAACTGAGATGCTGACATGTGCATAACTGAGGTGCTCTTAATATTGGGATGCAGGTTGGCCGAGGGAGCCCTCCATTGAGCTGAGCCCCCCATTTAATGCTGCAGCAATGCCTGGCGCGGTAGTGGTACAGCACACCCAATTACTTCTGTCCTCATTTAAAACAGCTGACTTGCAGGGCGTTTAAGAATTACCTTTCACTTTGCATTAGATGTTTTCAACCTGCTGAACCAGAACTTTAATTTATTGCATTCAGCGACTTATGGATGGTCCTCCTTTGCTTTCTGCAGGAACTTAACAAGAGGGATAAAAATGCTGTTTCAAGGTCCCTGATTTTTTTCTGCCACATCAAATGAAATGTCTTTATAAAAATTGATGATTTTAAGCTACTTTCAGACAATAGGCAAGCCTTTTAAGAGTCCTGTATAACTCAAGTTAGCATTGACTTTGAGGCTGTATGTGAATCCCTTAGCCTGGGAAAGTCCTCTATGAAATAAGAACACACTGTTGGGGTTATTGTTACTGGGCCTGCACTGCAGAGGTGCCCTGTTTCTACTGTGAAATGGTCAAATGAACAACAAACATCTCACAAGACCAGTTGACACTGAAGGTTTGAATCTCCTTTACTATTATTTGGCATTTTGTGGCTCTGGGGCAGGAGAGGCGCAGAATGAAGCTGGCAGAGCTGGAAGAGTTTTAGGGCTGCTTCCCCCTGAAGCCATCCCTGCAATCCAACAGTCCATCAGGGGAGTACCTGGACAAACTGGTACCAGGGTGGCCTCAAAAAGCACTTTTAGGATGTGGGCACACACAATCTCCAGGCAGGAAAGCATGCAGGCACAGCGAGGACCAATTCTTCCTTTCATTTCCCCATTACAATCCTCATTTATTGATGATTGCCTCCCCGGCTGACAGGGATGGAGATAACTCTGCCAAGCTTTCATCCTGAGACTGTCACGAGGGAAACACGCAGACTTGCACATCCAGTGACCGTGTCCTCCTTGCCTGGCTGCTGACTCCTCTGCACCTATTGAGAAGTTTCAGATCTCCTGGGGGGTTGCAAAGACACTGGTTGCAGAAAAAACTCCATGCCCTGCTTTTGATCCGTTGTGTAGACCAAGACATGCCCTTTTTCTTAATAAGGCTGGCTGAAAAAGGTCCGAAAATCAAGTTAATGAAGCCTGTGTTTTACTTCTTCCTCCTCTTTTCTTCTTGTCTCTGTCTCTCTGCTTGCTGCTTGCTGCTCTATTTTCCCCCTCCTAAGCCTTTATTACCTTTATTCACTTTAATTAACTTCTCCCTCAGATTCAGAAGCTTAACAAGGCTTGAAGAAAGGAAGTGAGTTTGCTGGGCAGCCTGGCTTCCCCCCCCACTTAGCATTTCACCCTTGGGTACCTCCTGCTCTGCCAGCCCTGCAGCATCTCCTGCTCCCCTGGCAGGCACAAAATCATAGAATAACAGAATGGTTTGGGTTGGAAGAAACCTTAAAGACCATCTCCTTCCAACCTCCTGCCATGAGCAGGGACACCTCCCACTAGACCAGGTTGCCCAAAGCCCCATCCAGCCTGGCCTTGAACATTTCCAGGGATGGGGCATCCACAGCTCCTCTGGGAACAGGGGCCAGGGCCTTGCCACCCTCTCTGAGTGAAGTATTTCCTCCTTATATCTAACCTAAATCTCTCCTCTTTTAGTTTAAAGCATTACCCCTTGTCTGATCACTACACCCCCCGACAAAGAGTCCCTCCCCAGCTCTCCTGTAGGCCCCTTTAGGCCCTGGCAGGCTGCTGTAAGGTCTCCCTGGAGCCTTCTCTTCTCCAGGCTGAACAACTCCAATTCCCTCTCCTTAGGAGAGGTGCTCCACAACCAGGGGATGACCACATGTTGGGACACAACCAGGGCAATGACCACATGTTTTGGAGGGGAAACCCAAAAGCAGAAACCCTGCTGCCATCCCCACTGGAGGCCACTGCCCTGGCTAAGTTGGCTCCAGGGGCTCCCAGGGCCACCCACTGACAAGTCCCTCTGGATGAACCATTTCTGGCTCTGTGGTGACGCTGGGGCACAGGGAAGGTGTTGGGGTGGAACAAGGCTGCAACCACCCTCGCTTCCATGGCTGGACCCCCTCGTGCAGCCCCCAGTGCTGCCATTAAACTTTGCTGAGCAATGTGTGAAGGCAGCTCTGTTCCTCCTGCAGCCACACCTTACTGCCCAAACAGCCACGGGCATCATCTCCCCATCTTATTACACCATTATCTTCCTGTTCAATATAAATATGCTATTCGAAAACTTGTTACTGTTCCACCAACAAATTAATGCATTTACAAAGTAAAATACCTTGCAGGCTGGTATTGCTGGCAGTACATTTCCACACTCCTATAATTAGACAGGTCCTAACCAAACTATGTGTGGGAGTCTGGCTAGGTCTGAAAATAATAGGTTTGGTCTCTAGATACCCTTCTGCTGTATTAGTCTAACTGGGCACTTAGAATATTTGCTGTTTTGAGCCATTAGTGATTCTTACTGCATTCCAAATCTCTTCCACAGCAGCCCGCCCCCTGCTCAGTGTTTGCCCTCTGCAGCGCCTTATTAATTGTCTGACTTCAGAGTAAGTTTCTGGAGAAAAAGTGGAAGTCTGAGCATAATCAGCCTGAAGCTGCCTAAGGGGATATCTCACTGAAAATATTTGACTATCTGGGCAATAATGTGCTCTGAATCTCGCAGCAGAAAGATGCTTTTATTTATTTATTTGTTTGTTTGTTTGTTTATTTATTTATTTATTTATTTTATTTTTCCCACCACCCTTGTGGTTTGTCATCCTTCACTGATGGAAACAGCCCAAATTCTACAGGGAAAAGTCACTTTTCATAGACTGGGCCCAGGTAACTCTGCTGTGCAACTATATGCCATGAAACGGCCTGTCCAAAGGCTTTCCAGGACAATGCAAACACTATGGTTTTCCTCTGGAAAAGTGAAGCCAGGTATCACAGAAGTCATTTCAATGGTGTGCTCCCTCCAGGGCCTGTGCTACCCCTTTGCTCTATAGCATATACATCGTTCCTGGTCACTTCACAGCTTCTTCTTTCACACTGAAGCAGCCGATGCAATGCGGATATGAATGGGGCTGGGAAACACCAAGGGAGCCTGGTCTGAGGGAACAAGGAGCACTGGTGTGTGCAGGCAGAGTTATTGTATGGGGCATACTCAGTGGACCAACACGACTCTCTGTGATCTTGGCAGCTCTCCACAGGTCATATTTCCACATTTATGAATCATCTTTGAAATGCCCCTTGTGTCCTGGACAAAGTAACTACTCTTGCCTTTCATGCAGTTTTTCTCCTATGTATTTGTCTTGGCCACTGCAAGGAGGAATCCCGGTAAAACATTGCATGGGCCACGTTGCCTGGACTCACCATGGGGTCACATTCCCGTGTTAATGACCCTTTTCTACTTGAGTTCAGGAGCAAGGCTCCTTGGGGGGCTTCAGTTAATGCTGATTTTTCCATGTGATAACCTGGAGTATTTTCCTGACAGCAACCAAAGTTAAAGTTCTCCTTGAGTACCGGGGACAGGACGGGAATAAAACTCACAAGGGGCTTCTCAGAGCTCAGACTGTGCATTTCAGTCAGGAAATGGAGCAGCAGCCCTGCTTTTATGGCTAAATGCAGTGAAATTGCACTGAACACCTGACGGCAAGGCAGGAACATGAGTTTAGAGGCAGCGATGTTATCAGGAACAGCAAAGTTGGCCAACTCTCCAGAGAAACACATCTGACCTTGCAAGTGCTGAGCTGGAAACCATAAATATTGCTGCTTTGATTGGGAAACACGGCTGCACCGAATGACCAGTCCACCCAGTCCTACAGGGTTGTGTTTTACTGCTTACTGGTGATAAAACACTACAAATATTATTTTTCTCCTCAATACTTATGAGACTTTACATAGTACGTTGCGGTTCTCACCCCATCCCTAAAAGGAAGGACATTTGCCATTTTGCAGATAGGTAAGGAAGGCATGGAGATGCTGAGCCGACTCGATTAACGTCAGACATGAAGTCGGCTCCAGAACGAGGAGACTTGGCTTCGCTCTGCAAACCCCAGGCCTCCGCACAGTATTTCCTTGTTCTTCTGGTGCCTGAAAGGGCCGCCGAGGGGCTGGATGGGAGCCCTTGTTAGTACATGGAAAAATAAAAAAAAAAAAAAGGAGAATGAACACTTTGGCCTGTCAAGTGTTATTTGCTGTGGCCGGGCACTGGGTTGGGAATCTCCCCTCTCAGAGGCTGTCTGTGCTGTGTGTTTGTATGTTGTCTAACACAGCGGGTAATTAGTCCCAGCTGGGATATTTTGGACGTAAAAATTATGCAAATACATTTGCTACAATTAATAAAAACAGCTAAAAAAATGGGCAAAACCCTCCTGCTGTCTAAAACAGTTTTTCATTTGAACCCGAGCATTTTCAGTGAAAATTCAAGCACTTCATTCAATGTAACAGCCTTCGCTTTCAGGTTCCCTAATCATCCCCTCTGGGGAAGCGATAAAAAGGTTCTCCGATCATTTTCATTTTAGATTTTCCAGATAAAAGAGGGCTTATTCCCAGCCTTGATCTGCCAGTTATGCTCAATCTCTCCAAAAACCACTCTCACCCTGCTCCGGGCTGGCAGCTAACCGGGTGTGAGCAGAGGTGCTGCCCATGGGCGATGAGGCAGGTCCATAGAGAAGATAGGATTACGAAGTGCTCCAGCTGGTCCTTGCTGCCAGCGACCTGATGGGTGAGAGGAGCAGGGTTAGACCACTGGCACACTGTTTTTGAAATCTCAAATGGAAATAGGATTAGAAAAGTGTTGACCATTTAGATGTTGGGAGATGAGCGACTGAGGTTCACAATCCAAGACATTATGGGGTTCACCACAAATCTGCTGGCCCCACAGCTCAATCTCACATAGCTTCTCTGTTTCTCTTACTTCTTCTATCTCATTTTTTCTTTTGGCCCCAAACTAATGGCAATAACAACTCTTGCCTGCATGTCCCCTACAACCTCTCAAAGTCTTGAGGAGAAAATCAATGATAACTTAATTCCTGGAGATTTATCCCTGTCAGAAGCAGAGTTTCATGATAGCGTGACCTATATCCCAGAGGAAAATAGGGAGACCTTCAGACAGCAGTTTGTGGTTACTAACGTAGCTCTGCTTGAGTGTTCATGCTTTGCAGAGAGGCACATACAGATGAGACCCCTCTCATCCACATCCGTGCTGCAGTCAGGATGCTGGTGGCCATGTATACCTGAGCATTTTGCTAAGTGCTAAGCAGGTTTCATAGCTGAAAGGAAGAGATGTTACCAGAAATTCATGAGTTTTCTGGGAAAAAATAAATAAATAAATAAATAAAATCACGTATTTCCACAGGTTTTATTATCCTGAAATATCAATCTCCTTCAACAGGCTTGCCAAAACCCATTTTTTTCCTGTCAACTTCTGGCATGAGAAAACAGATGATAACAGTTGTTATCTGCCGATTCATAGCAGTTCATAATAACTTTTCTTTGTGTGCGATCCTTCCCAAACTTGCCTATGGAGGCATTCAGAGTCAAAACAAACAAAAAAACAAACAACAACAACAAAAAAACAACAAACCACCACCAACAAAAAACAAACAGCCTGGTTTTACACAGTCACTGGAAATAAACAGGAAAAGTAACACAGCATAAAACTGATTTCCTTAAGACTTCTAGGAAACGTGGAGCTAGCTATAACCCAGATGAGACCGCCATAGCTGCCCCATATTTGTGGCTGAATTTCTCTATCTTGTTGAAAAAAAAAATACAAGAATAACAATCGTGAAACTAACAAATGACATTTTATCAGGGATAATGTTTTTTGTTATGGCAGGATGGGATGTTTTATGGAGGGTGTAGGACCACACCAGTGTGGTTTACTCAATGAAATGGAATAATTACTGACCCTCCGCTGCCCTTGCCAGCACTGGTGTGGCACCACCAATCTCTTCCTTTAGCTGAATGCACGATGCTTGCTTCCACTAAAGCTTTAGTGAATGTATATTTTATTAGAAACCATTGAAGAAAATCCATGCTAAACCAGCACTGAATTTCTAATGGAAAATATTCCCATCTGAACCCAGGGTGCTTAGAAGAAATGCAGTAAACGGCTTGTGGCATAAAAAGAAATATAAAGTAATAATAAGCTACAAACAACAAAGGACAGTTTGGTTCAGAAAAACTACTGAAGAATTAGTCACAGATTTTTTTTTGATGAACAAATTCAGTCAATTCCCAGATCACGCTCCGTGACATATTTCACACTGCAATCTTCTCATAAGTTTATTTTTAATTTCCCATCCACATTTCCTCCAGGGCCTCGTATTTTCCATTTTTTGTCAGGATAGCTAATGACAGCAGCCAGTGCCAAACTTTTAACATCAAAATGACACAGAAGTAAATAACGCACATAAATCTCATGACCCTTCATGTCCAAGGGCAGAAGCACTGCAGAGCTGATGTTTAAAACCAGGACAGATACTACTGCCCTGTGGGATTCTTGGTGTCACTTACGCATTGTGGGATGTGTCTGTCCTACACAATCCCATCAGGAAGCGTGTGGATGGAATTAGAGAACCATCTAGGGTGGAAAAGATCCAAGATCACCAAGTCCAACCATCACCTTGGCCTTGTGAGAGCTGTCACTAAACCATGTAGACTTAGTGTCACATCCACACATCACTTAAATATCTCCAGGGACAGGGACTTTGCTGCTCCCCAGGGCAGCCTGTCCCAATGCTCGAAACACCTCAAGGGCTGGGGAAGCCCAGGTCTCCTCCCCTGGCCAGAAGAGGCTGGGGTGGCACAGCTACCTGGGGCAATGCATGGGTTGGTTCTGGTGCACCCACACAGGGTGCAGTGCTACATTGTCAGCCTAAAAGTCTCTAATTACTTTTTGGGGAAAGGAGTAATACGAAAAACAGCGAAAGTCAAGTCTTTCAGGGAAGACATGCATTGGGTTTTGTGCCTATTCTCTGTCAGCCTCTGGTGAAGCGAATGCAAAGGTATCCCTGGTGGGGGATGCCTTTGAGACCAGAGAGTGCCCAATACCCAAACTCAGTCAGAGTGGTTCCCCCGTGCCTACTCCCCAAACCTCCCCAAGGGTAATTACACAGCAATCTGCAGGAGCCCATAAATACCCCGCTGCCACATGTTATTTATTAGTGAAATCTACCGAAGTGCAGAATAATTAAAGGGTAAGTTACGCGATATTTGTGCCCAGTGACTCAATAAAATCACTTTCACAGCTGCTTTGACATAATGTTCACTTTATTTACAAAGAGATTGTTATGCTGAAACAGCTGTGAAACTGCTTTTAGTGATGTCTGGCTTTACATCTATTCATAACTGGGACACTAATAAAAATCCCATTTTTCCACATTTTCCTGTGTGTTGAATAGCTTACAGAAGGTAACACGTTAGCAGTACATTTGCAGGGCTCTGTGTACTAACAGCGCTTGCTGCCTGGACTTCTGTAGCTCTCTCTCCAATGCTTTTGTATAGGAAAATGAAAAGTTTATAAAATTTCAGTTGATGCTGGTTGGCAGGAATTTGCCTCAAGTTTCAACTGGTTGCATCTTGTTTATATATATATATATATTTATTTATTTTAACTGGAACTTTCTAGTTTTCCAAGAGGGTTTACAAGTTCCAGTACATTTATGACACATTTTTTTTTTTTTTTTTTTTTTTTTCCCAGTAGTCTCCTGAACTTTCTCCACACATCCCAAGGAGTCACCCCGTCTTTAGGTCAGTGGGATGGGTATGTTCTCCATCAGTGCTCTCTCATGCTCAATTTGTACTTCTCCCCATCTGGTCCCCCCTTGGATTGCCAGGGTCTGGACAATGAGCCTTCAGGGCATGAGTTTGGGGCTGGCGTGGCTCCAGGAGTGCACAGGACTATGCCACGACATCCCTCTGAGTTCTGCTACGAGATGTGAAAATGCTGGCCCTTAGTAAGAAAAAAACACCAAGAAAATAATTGGGCAGCGGTACAGAGACCCCCTTGCTTCATCACAGACGTGGACAGAAACCACACAGCTGGGTAATTACAGTCTGCACCTAATGAGTATACAAAGACGCTGGGGGGTGAGGCCAGCTTTGCCAGCTTTGATTCTTTTGGGCTCAAGACTATGCAGCAAGGAGAGTGTCAATCTCTTTTCTCAGCTGGCAACTGATAGGACATGAGGAAACGGTCTCAGGTTGTGCCATGGGATGTTTAGATTGGACATCAGGAAGAATTTCTTCATGGGGAAGGTGGTCAAGTATTGGAAGGGGCTGCCCAGGGAAGAAAATTCCAGCTGGGTAGCAAGCATCATGGTACCTGTTGTGCTCAGGCTTGTATGTCTCGATATTTATCAGGAGGCACATTTGCCTGATCGGTTTGTGGGGGATCAATAAAGCATTTCCTCTGGATAGCAAGCAGAGAGGAGGCAGCAGCCGTTGTGGTGACGCAGTGATGTGATTTTGGTCTCAGAAAAATCAGATTCTGTTTCCTGGATGTAGCCGTCAGCCTGGGCTGGAGGTGGTGATGAAGCAGAGGCACTGTAGGAGCTTTGTTCATACAAATCCTCACCACTTTTGGAAGGTGTGATTTATACAAAGTGATGTTTGAAGGGAAATGGTTATGCAGTGTTTCAGAACAATAAAGCAGAATACTTTGAAGGCAATCTAAGCAATATGCTGTGCTGTGCTTTGCATCTCAGCTAAGGGCTTCAAGTACCTTGAGAAGTGATTTCAAGCTTATACATTATTCATCTGCAATAACTGTCTTTTAAAATATAACTGTTAGGGGTAACAACAATCAATGCTTATTCACCGTTGCCATCACCACCTAACTTAACAAGGACTAGCCTGTAATGTCAGTGCGCAAGAGCATTCCTGAAATCTCTCCCCCTTCTCAGGCTCTTACAAAAATGTTGTAAATTGTGACAAAATCAGGCTGGTTATGGGTAGCCTTTCCCTGGCACTTCCTCAGAAGCGTGACATTGTTTCAGTGTTGAAATTTAGCTCAGCCTTTGTGAGCTGAAGTGTCTAAAGTCAGAGAAACCTAAGTCAAAATCATAAAGATATAAAAAACTCCATTTGTGATGTAGCATGGGCATTTGTCTGCTTTTCTTTCAGCTAGGGATGTAATACAAGCTGGTTTCTGATAATAAACATCATTGTGTATGGAAATAATGCAAGATGTATTTAGGCCATACGCTATTTCTGTTGCTTAGTTTAATGATTTTCAGATACGCATCATATTCTGAAAATGTGCATTTCCTTTTGAATTGCATTTTATCAGCTAGATTCATTGCTTCTGGCACAGATATGAGTGTTGCACAAAAATAAAGTGCCATGAAAGATCAGGAGGAGTTGCAGCCAGGGGTTTCCAGACCCCTGTTAACCGAATACCACACTGGCAAGGTAATTTTCCCTCTTTCCTAACTGGAATAAAGAAAATCTAGTACAACATCAGACAGAGGGAGGACAAGCCTAGATTAGGGGGATTGGGCTGGCCAGGGTCAGTACATTGGGGTGCTCATTTATTTGATCTTAACCGTGAAAGAGGATGGGCTGCTTTGGTTTTCAGAGCTAGTTTCTTTATGTGAGGAAAAGTGAGATGCTGCTTGGATACAATATTTTCCTGTTCTGCTCTTAGATGCCTTACAAAGACTTAGATATAAGCATTGAAGTGTCTGTCAGTTCATCAGGCACCGAGATATATTACTTGTGCCACTGCAACCATTAAGATGGATTGCAAGAGAAAGGCGTAAAATAAGATTTTGCCAGCAAGGGAGACAATGAGATGAAAAAGAAAGTTTGATTTTCTCCAGAATATGTAGATTATTTTCTAAATCCTAAATTATGGCTCTGTCTGGAGAATACAAATCAGAGAACTCGAAGAAAAATAGGTTGGATGCATAGCTGAGGAGGTGTGAGAAGCCAGGTCTCGGTGTGCAGGTGGTTATAGTTGAACCATGAGTGTTAACAGAGCACAAATATCAGTGGTAGAGGTGTGTTGCTCCCTAAACACTGCCGTGTATGCCTTCAGATAGAGGTGGGACCTGTAGCTCAGCACTTGGGGTCTCTGTCACATGCACCTGGAGCACCTTCAAAGTCATCACAGTATGGCTGTGGACGTTTGCTCTTTGATTATGGACGTCATGTATGGTATTCTTCTCCTTTCATCAGTAACACCAGCACACATCAAGAGCAATTTCCACTGAGCCACGGAGCAAAGAGGCTGCTGAGGCTGAGAGCTGGATGTGGCCACTGATGCTGAGTGGGTCCCAGAAGCAACATGCCCCTGCATCCCCTTGGCACTGCGGGGGGTGTACTTTCAATAAGAGCAATTAATGCTCTGGCCAATTGCTTCTTATAGGCAGATAAGCTGAAAGCCTAACATATTCTCAACATAAATCCATTATTATTATTATTATTATCATCATCATCATCATCATCATTATCATTATCATTATCATTATTATTATTATTTCAGCTTGCTTAGCACTGTTGCATAACTCCGTAACGGCATTATGTACATATGGAATGGCATACAGCAATCACTGAAATCCCATGCTTCAGAGTCCGTACCAGCACCTCTTGCATTTTATTCAGCTCTGCTCAAACTGATTTCATATGCAGTTGCTTGGCTGGAGGATACATCTACGCTATTATGTTCTAGTAGTGAAATGCCAGGAGGATTTGTGAGCCAGAAATAGTCCTTCCCTGCCAGCAGGCTGTGGGTTACGTGCTGTTTGCAGCCTGTGACTGCAGTTCATGACACCTGTCCTGGCCGTGACACTGCTGTGGGCATAGTGTCACCATAACATGCATAATGCTGATCAGCTCCCACAGGGTTTTGAGCTGAGCTGTATGCTGAAAATCCTCCTAAATTATGAAATTTGTTGAGATTATGAGCAACAAAGTCATGCATAATTCTGAACATTGGCCACCCCTTAAAGTGAGATTAAATAAGGTTTCAGCTTTTGTAAATATGACATTCCCAGGAATCTACCAAATGAAATTATATTTTCTTTTTAATATATTTACTTTATATTTACTTTATATATTTACTTTAATTGGTTCCCTGCCCCAAACCAGCATGTTGCTCGTCCCCATTTTTGGAAGACTCATGAGCTTGTGGGCCATAACAAGAAGACCATTCCTGTTCCTCCAGACAGGAATACAATACCGCCTTTCCCAAGGCTGTATGGAAAGGACTATATCTGAGTCCTCCTGGCACCACACATGGTAACAGCTCATCATCTCAGCAAGGCAGACAACTCACTTGCTGCTTCAAGGAGCACATTTTGAGGGCTTTAAGGGCTAAAGATGCCAAGCACTGAAGCAGACCGAAGTCCTTCAAGGCTCCTAAGAACTAATATTGATGTTACAATTCTAAAACTATCAAACTTTAGTTTTCCATCAGATAAACTATGAAAGAACAGGGAAATCCATGTCATGTGCTCTACTTATGCTTGAACTGCATCATTCTGTGATCCTGCATTATAGAAATGACCTCTCCAGAAAGCCTGTGGCACTAAATGTGACAAAGGTGCTGGCACCACTCCTTTGCATGGGTGCTTGTGAGGTACTGATGATAGTCTATATTATGTTTTTGGTGCCCTTTACTGTCTATCTGAAGGTCTTCGAGGCAGACACTCACATTTTATGAGAGTTGTAGGGTATAGGGAATAGGGTATACAGTGCCAGATTTACAAAGCCCAGTCTTCTTTAGGCCCTTATACATTTTTGAGTTTCTTGACCAGCTCAGGCCATGCAAGACCATTTTCCCATCTTTAGGAAGATAACAGGGGCTACGGTGTGGTTCTGTAACTTGGCAAAATGGAAATGTTTTCAGTTGTAGTAAAAATCCTTGATGGCAATACCCCTAGTGGAAAGGAAGTCATGGTCTTTGTCATGTGTTGGTGAAAATCTCATCTCTTGCGTTCCCAAGTGACATATTTCCTTTCCTATCCTCTTGGATTTGGCGCTGGAATCTTTTTAGGTTGCCGGTTGATGGGATATAGGTTCAGCTCATTTCCTACATGTCCCCAGAATAAACGTCCACAAAAATGGAATTCAATAGATCAAAGAAAGATTAATGTAGCAGTAAATGGGCAGAGGCAGAGGAACGTCTTAGAAAGCCGCTGTTCTCTGATCTTGACTCTCTCATCAATACTTTTCAATCTACAGTGCTGAGAGGGATATCACTTTTAACACCCTGAGGTCACCGAAACCACACATCAAATCTGTAATCCCTGAGCTGGCAGCACAGCAAATGATTTCTCTATTGGTCTTTATAACTGTAATTGCCACTGAACAAAATCTTTATATATTTCTCACTCTAAATTACGTGACTGATGACTTGGATGCTCGCTGTACGAAGATGAAACTGATGGTTTCTGATGGCGTGAGGCTGATGAACAGTGCTATCTGTTGGCTTTTATGTCTTTCAAAAACAATTTCTTACCAGATGGTCTTCTGAGACTGTATAATCTCCTCCTGTGTAGTTGAAGTAACATTGACATTGTAGCAGAAACTTTAATTTCCAAGGTATGGTAACCCTTAGCCATGTAATGTAAAAAATAATAATAATATATATATATATATATAAAATTCAGTTTCCCTTTTGTTGTAGTAATAGAACAAAAAAATGCAATGTGGAAGAGTTGGGCAGGTTTGTAGAACTGTATGGGTTTGTGGAGCATGCATGCCTTAGAGAGGGATTTTTTAAATTAATTTAGGTCCTCAGTTCACACACAGTCTTGCTTAATCCTGGCCAGAGAGCTGTGATGTCTGACAGCTGCTCATGCATTTTGTGCAGACTCAGAGGAGACGTCACATCGCCCAACAGCACTCATCCCTACACGAGCTGGCGTGGCACTTGGGGGTGGTACGATGTGGGAGAAATACACGCTGCTGTGGCCCGTTCCCTGCCTGCTCTGCAGCTAATCTGATTTTCCTGGCCCAGCTTTGGATGTTTTGTTAAGTGTATTCTGCGTGTGTTCCCGTGTGAATCAGTGTTTTCCTCGCTATCAATAGAAGCACCAATAACACAGCTGTAGGGCTGCTAACTGGAGGTGGGAGTCGGAGTGTTTAGTAACACAGCTCATGGCTGGTGCATAATTTTGGAGGCTGTCTGAACACTGCTGTCCTCTCAGCATCCCTTTCCTCCTCAGGGAAGAGCTGCTTTGGTGCTTTCCTCACTAAAGGACTTGGGCCAAGTTTGAGAAGATTGGGAATTGCTCACTGGGTGCTCCTCTGGCCACGCTGCTCCCAGTAAGGAGAAAGAGTCCCTCTGTCATTTTATAGCTCTTCATCTTGTTGCAAGACTGGCAGAACAATTAATGCATCACTTGTGAAATCGCTCTGCTGGTGTTTATGGAAATACCCGGCCAAGGGATTTTTTTCCCCTACTGACTGCGTATTTTGTCTTGGCAGCACCACGTTGGACTTCCATGCTGTTGGTGCCACAAGTCCAGCTCCTTTCTGGCTGCTGGTGCCGTCACAGAAATGTCCATTTCAATCACGAGTGACAGAGAAATGGCCCTCCCTGCTTTCCACTCTTTTCCAGATGGTTTCCACTCTGCAATGCTGAGCTCAGCTTTCCTTTCAGGGTCAAAAATGCCATCCTTTGAACTGTGGGGCAGGTAGCACAACTTTAATGTTATTGAAAGGCTTTTCCCCTTTTCTTTCTTTCCATTTTCTCAAATAGATGTGAAAGCAAGAGGCTGGATTCTCAATCATCACAACTGACTCAGTAAAGGTATGTTGATTTACAGCAGCTTAGAATCCAGTTTTACATAAAATATATTAAAAATGTAAAACAAACAAACAAAACAAAATCACATTTACTTGTTTCAGTAAAGTAAATGATTTTTGTCAGTAGTTTTATGCTCTCTGTCCTGTCTGAGAAGAGAGCTGTCACACAATTTTGTGAACAAGTTTTAAGTTACCTCTCACCAAGGACCAGCCTATTGTAACCCTTGGTAATTAGAACAAACCAAATTAATACATTTCCTATGAGGCAACATGCCAAACTTTTTATAGGACAAAAGATTTTGGGTGGAAGACACAGGCACATCTTTTTCCAAAGGAGACCGTCACCAGCATGGAGCACTGGAAAGCTAACAAAAATAGGGTTATTTTTTGAGCAAAAGCCATGTATCAGGGAGCCGTGGGGAAGCACGCAGCTTTGTCACAGCCGTGCCTGTGGATGAACTGGCAGCACTAACCCAGAACCCTTCTGTAAGAGGAGACATTTGGGGAAATTTTGTGTCTTGAACCCATATGGAAATGATGCAAGGAAGTTCTTGGAAAAACGTTCAAAGATGTTGAAAGGTGAGAAAAGAAAAGAAACATATGGGGATGAAGTAACCCCACGCGTTTACACATATAACTGGACTAGAGGTAGCTCCATGACTGAGGGAGAGACCAGCTGGGAAGCTAGATGCTGTGGCAACAGAAAATATCTTCCACCCCTTGGCATTTGACTCCTATAATTGCCAAGGACAATGGAAAAAATGCACATGTGGGAAGTAGCACCACAGGGCCCAGAAAGGAATTGCACATGGAGAGCATTTGGTTTAAAATAAGCAAGCCAGCTCGATCTTGGAGAGGACTGCACCAAAAGAGCAAGGCAGAAGAGCTTCTGAGCATGGGATATGGTGTTCAAATTGCTCATGCAGTCCCTGGCCAGGCCGATGTGCTTCGTGCCCCAGTGACAACCTGGGGGAGCGCCGTTGTCCCGGGGGTCCCACCTTTTGTTCTGTGCACTCACAAAGTCCCAAGGGGAGCTTTTGAAGGGGGTCTGGGTCCATCAGGCAGGACAGGTCTGCCACAAAGAGCTCGGCAGTCTGACAGCAGGTTGGGCTACACCTGTGTAAACGAACTCATTATCTTAATCTGCAGAGAGATTTACATGTGTGCTCTAGCTGCCAGGAGAAGGTCAAGCGCAAATCCCTTGCTTTCTGAGATAAGACTATAATTATATCATTTCAAAACATGTATATTCTCAAAGAAAGGATGGTTTGAGGTTTGGAAGAGCGTATTTTCTGGAGATGCAGGAAAGCCTTGTTTATACACTCCCATACGATCCTGGTTGCATTTTAAAAATAAAACAGAGCATTGCAGAACAAAACTTCTACGTTTTTTCCTGTGCAAAAGGAAAACTCACTTAACTCGTGATTTTCAGAAAAAAAGGAGCCTAAGAGGCTGCTGGTGGAGAGCTGAGCCCTGTGGGGACATGCAGTGTCCATCTGTCCAGTAGCAGCACCTGGTGCTGTGCAGAGCCAGAGCCTTGTGACCCCACAGGCAGTGCCCCCAGCACCCTGGCGGTGAGGTTCAGGATCAGGGCTCAACTGCAGGAACACTACTAGCTGGTTGCACCTGAAATTAAAGACTTCCTGATTGAATCACAGCTCTGCAGGAGGATCTGTACTCCCCTGGTTCAGTGGAGGAGTGTGCTGCCATAAATTATAAAACCTCGCTACCGTTCTTGTTGTTTTTATAATCACACTCTGGTCACACATTTTTAATTACTAGACTGCATTAATGCAAAAAGATGATGATCCACGTCCCTGCCATGGACAAATATGAATATTATGGAGAATATGGGCCCAGTGCAATCAATCCTTCCATCCCTGCATCCCTCTCAGGCAGGTGTTAGTGATTTCGGCAGCCTGGGAGGGAGGTGGGTGCTCGGCACTGCCTCCCCACAAAGGATGATTTATGATTTATATCCACAAAGGATGATTTATGATTTATGTCCACAAAGCATGGGGTCTGATTTACGTCCATAAAAATGGCCGGAAACCAGCTGGGGATGTACATTGGAGATGTTTGGCCTCATGTTTGCACTGGATGTTTCCTGCCTTCTGCTGTGCTTTCCCACCCTGACAGACTGTTTTTTTGGCACAGAGAGACTAAAACATGTACTAAAACATTGGCATTATGTACAAAGCCTATGGCTGCACGGCACAGCACCCTCCTGCTGATGGCCACGTGGCACGTCAAGGGAGACAAATGGGGTTCACAGTTCTTCAGGACCCGAAAGTGAGGGCTTAAAACTGTTTTGCTTCCTTTAACTCCTCTGATTTCTCCAGCGAGGATGAAAGAGAACAACACATCAAATATTAATAAGATAAAGATTTTGAATTGTGCTTGCACTGAAATTGTGGGAAGCTTTCCTCTTGCCTGCTAATGTCCTGATGCTTCCAGAATAGCCATAGTCTGTATAGACCATATGGGAATTATCCCTTGCCGCTGAAACCTGGCTGGGCTGTAATCCTGCTTATTAGGATGCCAGGAAGCACACTAATAAGGGATAGCACTACCTGTGTTGTGCAAATATGCACCACAGCAGAGAGGTGAGCTGTTTCCAAAGAAACATTTTTTTTTTTTTTCCCCCCTATATCTGCGATAACGTAGTGCTTGGGAATGTTAAACTGAAAGGAATAAGAGGAGAGAGGCTGGTCACAAGGAAAAGGTGAGGGCAATAGGTGCTGGACTTGATGTGTCCCATGGGTTTGTGCCAGGAGGACCGCTGCTAACTGCTGGGGCTGTCTGGGTGCCCACTGCCACTACACCAGCATGAGATTATTAAAATTATTTGCTTATTAGGACTATTAGATTTGCCTGGTTTCTCATAAAGGAAGAAAGCCTCTAGGTTCATCCCCATGAGCTTCTGGTAACAATAGATGTATGCAGTATATAATGAGTTCATGCTTTTAGGAATACTTTTAAGATTTATGGTGTGTACTGAATTCATTTCATCACTACAGAGATTACGTTAATGTGGTTTTCTACTACATTTAGCTCAGCAGCTGCGGTTGGGAGTGATCAAGTATGCAGACTGTTAACCAGGATAGATGTTGTAAGAAAACACAGACATGCAGAAAAAGGCTTTCAATAAAAGGGGCAGAGCACTTTGTTAGGTGTCAGAGGAGTAAGTAATTTTACAGAAACATGACCGCACTTTGAGGGGAATTTGGAAACCCTCACAAAAAGGAAAAAGTGGAAAAGAAGAGGAAATAAAATAAGGAAAGAGCTGCTTCCCAGGGCTCAGCAGTGCGTGCTCGTGTGCTGTGCAGGAAGTCCACCTTCTGTGCTTGCAAGCGGCCTCAGATAAATCACCTGCATTTCCTGCACAGACCCTGGCCAGCTGTGGAGGGGACATAAATATGTTGTTCTTCACCGGCGTCCTTTGGAACAAATTAGTCATTTCCACTTGAACGAACACGAACAAAATGGGAAAACAAACGAAAACAAGGTTGTGGGGCCAGAGCCAGTGGGACTGTGTGGTGTCTCTGAGCCATGCAGAGAGGACAAGCCTGTCCCATCTCCTGAAGCCCCAGGAGATGGTGGGGACAGCCCTCCTGTGGTCCCCATCACATCCCAACCACTGCCTGCGAGGAGCTCCTGCAGGACGGATGGACAGAAGCAGCTATTTCTGCCCAAAGCTCCCTCTGTGCTTGCTAATCTACTTATCAGAGTGCACAATTGAAACAGAGCTGTGTATCAGAGGATTTGTGTGGCTGATCACCCTGTGGGCACATAATCTGCCACACAGAGCCTTGAATGCTAATTCCATCTGCAAATCCTATGTGCTGGGGCTGCCCTCAGCTCCTCGCAGCACTGGGCTCTTCCAAAGACAGCAAGCTGGTGGGTCACTGCTGTGCAGTGCTCTGCTTTCTCTCATCATAAGCTGGAAATAAACGATTCTGACAGCCTCCACCCTCCCGAATATCCATTTGCTAAAGTGAGTGCAGCATAATATTTTGTTCCTGGGATGGTGCTCTTGACCCCAGTGCTTGGCCTGTAAAAAGCACTTGGCACTTATGAGAAAAGGCAAGCAGCAGTCTCGTAGCCACGTGTGTCACCAACTGCAACGGGAACGTCTGATGCTGAACTTCAGGTGCCAGAACACTGCTTAATGTACAGAAACACACCCTCACGATTCTGAATTTGCAGCCGCGGCCAGCGCAAAAATATACAATCATTTATCAAGCTTGAAAACCTTTTCAGCATCTACTCATTTGTAACATGCTTACCATAAGCACCCTGGCGAAGCCTTTTGCTCCAGCTTTCAGGCAGATAGGGCAGAGAGCTCTGGGGCAAGATGGAGATAACAGTGCTGGTTGTTGAAGATAGAAATCCAGCAGCCTGGAGTATTAGATGAACTGAAGTGCATGGAAAGAGTGATCAGCCCTAAGGAGAGTGTTCAAAAGGTAGCCTTGAAAATCGGGCAGAATTTTTATTTTTTTGGATCAGCCATGCAGGCTTTGCCTGTTGGTAGGGATGGCTGGTATAAATATAACACAGTTACAAGAGAAAGCTTATTTGATTTTATCATCTGACTTACAAACGCTCTGTCTGGCTTTAATTTACCAGATAAAGTAATTAAAAGAAAAATAGCACTTTGAGTTCATCTTGCATCTGGGTGACAGAAATGAGACTGTCATGACTGTCTGCAAAGAAACACCGGAACAAGGCAGTGCAACAGGTCACAGAGTAGGGCTAATTAGAAGCAGAGACACCACATATTTTTGATATATGCTTGCAGAAATGATACTGACTGTTTTGGTTTTTGATTTTGAGTCCTATTATATCTGAGTGATATTTGAGTTTGAAAAAAGTCCTGAATCATAACCAAAAATGAACTGTAAAATATCATCGAACCGTTGATTCCCCTATGCCCTTTGTCAGATTATTTCCCCTTCCTGAAGATTCTGCAAAAGCAAGGAGGAGCCTTACTTCAAGCCACTAACCCAAGCAAGGTCTTACTGATTAAAGCCCAGGAGCTACAATAATGATAAACACAATAACTAAACAAAGCAATTCTGTCACTAATGTCAGTGAAAAGAGTGCATTTTATTAAATGGGTATGGAGATCACTGAGGGTCTAGTGGCTCTATACAGATATTGGAGTTGAAACTATTGCAAAAAGATCACACTAATAATTTGGGGCTTAGGAAGCAAATAACACGGCAATTAGAGAATCTAATTAATGAGGATCTTTACATAATTAAATTAATGTACTCATTCTGGTAAAATGTCACATTAACATTTCATTGACATTCATATTTACTAATAAAATAACAAGTGTCAACTAGCGACGCATTACGTTTTCAGGATAGCTTTAGAGAAAAACAGTACCCTGTATAGGAATTTGCTTTTCGGTCATCACCCACTGCTTTCCACGCACAGGGCGCACAGTTACATGTTTGAATACTCACATCCTTTTCCTGAGAGTAATTTTGATTAGATTTTTGACAGAGAACAAATCCTTAAGCTCTCTGTGCCTAGTTGAGCTTCCCCAGTGTATTGCAATGCCCAGCTGGATCCTGTGAAGCAACACACCACTTCTTATGCAGACTTTTAGAAGTAGTTGGAGAAAAGGATTGGGTATGGTTAGTTAGAATTGCATTTTGCTGCTGTAAAGTTGTTTGAATGCCTTGTTACTTCTTTGGCTTTTATTTTATTATTTTATTTTATTTTATCCTATTTTATTTATTTTATTTTATTGTATCAGAAAGGGAATTGTACAGTTTTACAAGAGAAAAATACCCAGCTGCTGTAACCATCTCCCACAGCTGTATTGCTCATACTATCTTAGCATGATTTATTATTTCAGTGTGATGGGACCTGCTCGAGGGGCTGAGGAACAGGTAGCACACTCAGCCCACACCGGGACCCCCAACAACCTCTCATTGCTGATCTGTAGACACATTTCACTGTGGACCACTGCAGAGGGGAAATTAAATTTTCACTTCTTCAGAAGTAATTTCTAAGTAATGTGCTCCTATTGTATGGTGAGATTTAGCCCTACAGTGAATGAAAATAAAAAGCATATCTAAATCCACCTGAAAGGAGCTGGGAAAACACTCTGAAGTTACAGGGAATGTAATCCCTGCTTTGATATTCATATGTTTCATCATTGGGATATTTCAAGATTAGATCCAACACTCAGAACAATTATAACAGGCTTTGAAAACAGACTTTTGGCTTTTCAGAGCCAATATGACACATCTTTGTCAAAACACTGGTTTGAATGTTATTGATTTGGAAACTGATTTATTTTATTTTATTTTATTTTATTTTATTTTATTTTATTTTATTT
>CM021770.1:32928696-33095107 GCA_011076525.1 Nettapus auritus | reverse complement strand
TTTATTTTATTTTATTTTATTTTATTTTATTTTATTTTATTTTATTTTATTTTATTTTATTTTTTCCTGTGCACCTATTTCCACACTGAAATAAGTAACAAAGATGATTGTAGGCATCTCTGCATGTCTATATTCTTTTCTTTCTGGGACAGAAAAGCCTAATTACCTTCCTTCTCATCTAATCCTACAGTGTATGACGAATGCTAGGCTCCAGCTACAGTGCCGGAGGCTAAAGGTAGAGTTGTATCTCTCCAGCCTCCCTCACAGCGACAGGAAGAGAGGCAGGAGATTAGGCAGAGACTCAAGGATCAGAGTCACAGTCTTATTTCATATTAATAGGAAAATACCCTAATTCATTTATCCATTAATGATAGGCACATGCTTAACCCATGAACCTGGGTCTAGGTTTAACGTGAGACTTGTTCTATGCTGAATCCAGCTAATTATCATATTTATTGATTTATTTATTTCTTAATACCAAGCTTTTACATCACATTTTTGAGGGCCAGACACTTCAGTCCTTTAAAAAGGGAAATAACTCATTAGCTCCACTTTATTGACCAGAATGACAATGTTTAGGGTCACCTGCTGGGTCAGGGCAAGCCTTTAAAAGATCACCTGGCCTGTGTCTGAGGCTGGGCCCCACAGACAGAGTGGATTACAAAGATGACGTGCAAAAGCCTGTGGCAAATCTGGATTTTTTTTTTTTTCTTTTTTTTTTTTTTTTTTTTTTTCTCCTACCTAGAGCTAAACTTCAAAAAAAATGTGATTAAGAACAGTAAAAATCTCTCAGCTAGGTGAAGCCATTCCCTTCTTTCAGTGCCTAGGTGCTCCTTGAGAAGGTGATGTCTGAACTCGCCTGTGATCTTATTGCTGGGCCTAGGCAAACAAATGGTTTCTGAGTAAGATGGAAATTGCTAACTAGAGGTTAAAAATGCTGATATAAATAAAATCTGTAAAGAAGTAACCCTGTAGCCGAATTCTAGTAGCTGAATTTAGCAAAAGCCTGACAGAGCATAGATAACACACTTCAGAGGAACTCCTGTGAGCCTTCTGCACTTCTGTGACAAAAATTAGGCAGTCCTGCTGTTCCTGACTGTTTGGAGACATGTGTTAGTGTAACATGACTGTTATGAAGCAAAGGGTTTGTGGAAAGAGGGAAAGGACTGATTCTGATTCAGTGGTGTAGCGCTGCCTGATGTGCCTTCACCAGCACACTTTTAATGCTGTCTGTGATATCTTTTCCATCGCTTCTCTTAAGAAAATGTTAGACCTCAAGCACTCACTGTCAGGAAATTCTCCTTGCTATTCAGCATTAAGATTTCTCTCTTAAATCTCATCTCATTATTTTTCTTTGTAACCCCTTGGAACGCCATGAATAATTCCTTTCCATCCTGTCTGTTTTCAGGAGCAGGCAGACCTCACACTCCTCCCAGCCATCACCCAGCCAGGCTATTCAGGAATTTCCTTTAAACTTCCTTCTGCAAGTCCTGCCTCCTTTGGACTTCGGCTTCAGCGGAAGAGTGCTGTGCAGTAAGAGGAGAATGCAGGCAGCATGAATATTTGGGGAAAAAAGAAGTAGGAGAAGGCAAGAAGCAAGGGCCAGTCTGTGCTATTTCTCCAGAAGGTCCATTGGAAAAGGGAAAGTTTCAGGCAAATGGCAGTTGGATTTGGTGTCTGAACAAAAATGTTAGCCAGATTTTTGTTGCCTGAATGTCCTTGTGTGGGTTCACAACTCGTAATCCCTTTTCCCTTTTCAAAATGAATAATTGATCCCTCTCAAAGGCCCTGGCTAGCACTGCTCAGGGGGCTGGGAGGGCCTGGATGCCACAGAGACATCTGGGTGCCTGGCTGCCACTGGTTTCAGCTGCCCTAAATATACCCTGGAGGATCCGTGCCAAAGAGAGACATTTTTAAAAGGGAATGTGTGTTGATAACCTCCTTGGTTCATGACAGTGTTTTTGCAGATTTAAGCTTTCCATTTTCCTGCCTGCTTGAGCAGTCGAGACTCAGAGAGGTGGAGGAATGCAGGCTGGCAAAGGGTGACTGCAGTATGTCCTGAATCCTCAAAGGGAAAGGATCTGTGCAAGGGGTGTTTGCTACTGCAGTTATGTTATCCACCGATTTAGAAGGCCCTGCATATCTAACACATGCTCAGCCTGCTCAGCTTCCCTGGAAAGAATTTGCTCCTGGCCCTCTCTCCGAGCCCATATTGTCTCAGCCTTCACAACACATCGGCTAGATTTTCAAAGTGTCTGGAATTAGCTTCTCCTGTCACAGCAGTATGAAAATAGCCATGAATTGAAGTGATCTCCTTGCAGCATTTAGCGAGCAGTGTCACTACAGCTCATTTCTTGAATTTCCCACATAGGATGCCAGGTGGTTTTCAAGCCCATATGTTACAACCTAGAGTTGTTCTCTTCTAGGTACAGTGAAAACAGAGAGCTGGTGAGAGAGGAGATCAGAATAAATATAGTGTGGGTTACCACACGTACGTAAATAGGACAGTGCCAGTGTTAGCCAAGCTGCTCCGGTGGCACCACAGATCCCTCGGGATGTTTGCATGACAGCTCCTTTCCACACTGCTACGGGAGGTGCTGCTCCAAGTGGCAGGTAATTAAACAAAACACTCTCCAATGTAGATCAGTTATTGGAAGTACCCTTCAGTCAGGTCTTATGTCTGTAATTATCCCAGAGTGAGTGCCCTCAAAGACTGCTAACAGAATGTATCATCCACCACTGATAAAGCACCTGCACTTCAAATGGCTCACAAGGCATCCCTGCACTCAGAAAGTGGTGTCTGCTGCTTTGTTTTGACCTATTTCTACTTCAAATTTAAAGCTAAGTCATCCATTTGGAAGCTTATGGAAGAATGGGAATATTTTAAAATAACTAGCAGACATCCACCTTCTGGTAAAAAATCCAAACGATAGAAAATGCAGTTACCTCATCTGACTTGGACTAGCATGGAATTAATTTGCCCAATAAAGTCAGGCAGTCTGCATCCACTTCTAATATAGAATAAAAATTATTTTGCATCCCACTTGTCCTTGGTGAGCCTTGGGTAATGTTAGGGTTGGCTGAATTTTTGAAATAATATTCCAACTTGCTATTTGGTAAACACTTGACAAAAATAACGATGTCCCACTTGAAAACAGTTTCCCTCTTCTTTTTGTTTCAGTGAACTCTCCAATTTGCTGAAGTGTCTCTTCGCTCCTAATTTGCAGTGTCTGGGGGTCCTCAGGTGGGATTTGCTGTGGCATTTTGTGGGTTACCTGCTTTGGAGTGGAGGGTTTTCTGTGCATCCCCCATGTCTGCCCATCACGGAGGAGGTCCTGCCCTTTCCTGGCCCTTATGCAAAGCTGCTTGAACTCATGCTGCCCCGAGAGTTCATGCTTTTGCATAATTTAGTATGGCTGCCGGTGTCATAAAAAAGCAAAAATAAAACACAGCAAAAGGAGAAAGCTCAGTAGAACGCAGTTCTGCAAGCCTCTACTCCTGCCAGGCCACCTCTTGCAGCTCCAGTTGCTTCCCTTGGCGAAGCCCAACACTGCTGCAGATGCAGCAGAACATAAAGAAGGAGCAAAAAAAGGGCACAATCCCACTGGTTTTGGAGGCGCTTGTTTGTGCAGACTCCATCCTAGTGATCAATACTTGAATCCAGCAGAGCTGGATTGTTTGAAGCTGCTCCTGGCATCCCAAACGTAACAGCACCTCTGCCTATCCAAGACACTGCTGTCCTTCTTGCTGAACTTCTGCCAGGGACACTCACCCCAGCACAAATTGTTAGTGCTTGCCCTGCCAGAGTTTCTAAATACCTGATCCTTCAGGGGCTGACATGCAAGGTGAGTCTGCTTGGCTTCATCTGGGGAAGGAGACATCACGTGCTAAGTGATAAACTCTTTTGTGGCACATCGCATGAGGACAGGAACAGGCTTATGCTGCATAGACAGGGTGAAAAGGGAAAAAAGAAAAAGTAATTTTCAATCAGAGGCAGAGGAGTACTTTCCCATCTTGTATTTTTCCAGTAATTATTTGAAATTTCTTAGACAGATAAGGCAGGGTGGCAGCATCAGGTCCTCAAATAAATATGCTCACCTTGCCCACAGTTAAAATTTAGAAAAATACATGGAACTTAAATAAATGTGTTTGCTGCATTAGTCTGGGATTATTTTCACTGTGAGTTCCTGGGCAAAATGCTCTTTTACCTGTTTTTTGTTGCTGTAATTTAGTCAGGATTCTTCTGGCTTTGATGAAAACGGGAAGATAAAGTGTATTTTACAAGTTGTTCTCTACAGAGCAGGTCCAGGAAAAAAAAAGTGGAAAAGCTGTCACCATTTAGTGAATGCAAAATATTTTTCCCAGCTTTAACTCCTCACATTTTTGTCAGTCATGCCTAGAATAAATGCACATGAACTCAAAACAATTTTCCTAGGAATTCATGGCTTAGTCCCACATACCCTTCATTATTGTGATTTTTTTTTTTTTTCTTTTTCTGTGTAGTGCAATTGTCATAATGTTTTTGAATACATCCAATACTTCCAAGAGGAGAACAGAACAAAAAGGGCTGGACTTGGCTGCCTGAGCATGCCAGAGAGCTGCTACTGCGATACCTCAGGCTTTTATGTCTGAGAGTGGGATTACTCAAATGGGATAAAATATCATTAGTGCCTGGCTAAATTACCTGCTGAAGGATTTTTGCCTTAAGATAGTCAGTTTAGGGAAATGACAGACCAAAGGATCATATTTTACTTCTGACTACATCTTGGCTGGGTGCAGTCGAAGGGAGCCAGCACACAAATACCTGCCGTGAGCAGACAGTTGTGCAGGGGAGGATGTTCCAGTGGGGCTCGTGGTGCTAACTGCTTCCCAAGGCCAGTAAAACATCATCACCCACCCTTGTGAAATAGAAACATAAGATCAGCCCTTCCGCTGGCTGGTGAACAAGGGGAGAGAATGAAACGCAAACTGATTTGTAGGACACTGACCAGAAATACATCCAGCTTCCAGTTCAGAAAATGTAGGGTTTTGTAAGAGGAAGAGAATGCAACCCTCTCTTTTCCCATGGGGAGCAAAACCCCCTTTTTTTTGGAGAGTTTTCTGCTGGTCTTTTCAAACCGGTTGAGTGTCTCTGGGAGACAGGAATTCCTGGCAGAGAAAAAGCCCTTTGGTTCCTCACCTCTCTGGAAAACCAGCTGACGGGGATTTTCCATGGTGCAGCTTGTTCCTGCTTTATTGACCTGGATATTCCTCCTTGTTTAGAGAAGTTTTGTCTTACACTGGAAAAAGAAAAACTTATCTCCCGTCAGGGTGAAATGAAAGATGAAAAACAAGACATGGGGGTTTCCAGAGAATTACAGGCATTTCTGATGTGTTAAAGTTATTAAAAATTCTGAGTCTGGAACTGGAGTCAAGGCAGTTCAGTTGGTGTTTATTCCCTTTGGTTCTTTTAAAAGCCTTCCCCTTCCTTATATTTTTTCTTATCATGCTGAAAGAATAATTCAGAAAACTACAACAGAAAAGGCCTATTTTCTCTATCTGTCCTGGTATTTTTTACTTTGAAGCTCCTTACCGTGTTCACCAGCATGATGTCTGAAATCCAGATTATTTTCCCCTTCAGTTTGCTCTGATGGCTGCCTCCAGCCTCCTCCTGTACCATTTTGCCCAGTAAATCCAGAGAAAACACTGAGCTCACCCTCACAGAGAAACATAGAAGGGAAAAAAAGAGGAGTTTGACAACTGAGCACAAACTGAAGAACCCCCTCATTAATAGCATGCTGTACATACACACCGTGCTAATCTGGGGTAATATCTAGCAAGGCGTTGCTGAAGCAGAGGTCAGGAAACCAGCCGGGGCTCAAATACAAGACAGGGGCAGGGGTTGCACGTACCCGTCTCAAGGCCAGAAGACCTGTGCTGTAAATGTGGGAAGACATAAAAAAAAAAAAAAAAGGGGGAATGTCAGGTGCTGTGACAAACGGACAAGAGCAACGCTAACATAAAAAGGTGAAGTACAGCAAGAGAGGCAGTGCTAATTGCAGACCCAGCGATGCATATGTTAACCTTTGGCTATGCTGAAAAATATTTCAGCAACAGGCGAAAATTGCTACGTAGACTGTAAAAAGTCTGCACCTTGCTCTTATTCCTCTGGCTGTAGATTCATGTGGTGAAAATGTGAATGCCTGGTGGTTGCCCCATTTGCTGGGACAGCCTGTGTTTTTGCTTTAAAGCAAGGTTCTCACAAAGCAGTGGGTCTGTGCCCACAAAACCATCCTGGAGTATCCTGACATGCCTTCACCAGTACCACAATATGATGAATTAACCATGGCCTCCTGTTAATAATGCATTTGCCACGTTACCTTATCACTGCTGCATCTGTAACATGTATTGCAATAAATTAGTCAAATCCTGACCTGCTTGCACACAGCAGGAGCCTGCTGCTGATGCAAGATAACTTCCCCGCATGATCACTTGGGGATTTGCTCCCCATTCCCTTACACCGGGGCTCAGCAGTCCTGCAGGTGTGATACTAGTTGCAGTGAGAGCAGATAAGATATTGGGCAGTGAGGTCTTTTCAGGAAAAGGCAGGCTCCATACAAGGCTGAAGATCTAAGAGACTAGTGTCCTGCCAGCAGGCCTGCCCTTACGGTGTTACTGTCTCACTCAGCACCATCTGCCCTGATTTTTCTTTTAATTCTGGCATTGCAAGTGAACTTCTCAAGCTCTAGGGCACAAAATCAGCCATGGTTTTGGCCCATCTGGAAAGAGGTGTTCATCATATGAGGGGAGAGCTGTGAGAAACGGAGCCCTTTACAGCTCCTCCGACGAGCTGTCCTGTGCTTGTACGAGCCTGACTATGTGGCTTGCCTTAAGTGAAATTAAGCTGTTATTAAAGGATTCAAAATACCCAGCTCCCTGCTGAACCTCTTGTACAGCATCCTGCCAATTTCTGCTCATCTTTTTAAAAGCACGCCGGTCCCATAACACGGTACGGATGGATTTAACTTCTGCTGCGGTTGTTTGGTTCAAGACTAACAAACTCCCCATTAATTATTGATTTGGCTTGTCAAGCTCTAGCATCAATTATTGCTGCCCTGGCACACAGGGCTTTGGAATTAAAAACACACATAACCTTTGTGAGGAAAGGGCTCACTCTTGGCTTCAGAAGGCCATTTTTCTTGCATGACACATTCATGACTTCTGCACATGGGGTCTCCACTCGCACATGGCTGCCTCCTGGCTCAGGTAAGCCTCTGAGCTGATTAAACAACACGGCAGTAGATGGTCCACAGCCAGACCCTCTGATAAACACATAGCAGTCCATTTCTGGAGCTGAGGCTTGGTGCCCTAAGCAGTTGTGTTGCTATTTTGTCTCCTCGGTATGAATGCCTTCCAGTTTTAGGACTGCTAGAATATCTTTGCTTTTCATGCATTCCAGCTATTACATATATTTGATGGGTAGAAATGGAAGTTGCGGCCATCAGGGGTGGAAGATGAATCAGTTGACATTTCCCTGGTGTAATAGGATTCAGATTTACTTCTGGAGGATGGGAAAATGACTCTGACAGAGAGTCCTAAAGTACTGAGCTCAGGAAATATGTTTTTGTAATTGCACTTGTTGATGAGGAAAGGATAAGCAAGGGATAGAGGAGTATTTCTTTTCTGACTGATTTAAGAAATATTAGCTTGCCAATTTTAGAAAATATGAAAAATCACCTTGTAGTTAGCAGGGCTGGGAGTCACAATGAATTACAGAGTCCTTAGAGCAATATTTCTGAGAGCTTTTATATAGACACATTTCTTAGCTCTGAAAAACAGAGAAATAATACTTCACATGGGATTTGTGGGTTTGCAAATGAAAGCAACACTTGCTCTTTGCAACACAAGTGCATAAAAGAGCTGAGTCTTCACTCTAACCTCAGTGGATATTGGATATTGCAATCCACAAATTAATGCTCACTTTCTACCTGTCTGTGGGCTGCTGCTCCAAAACGTGCATTTCAGGGGAGCCTTCTTCTCTTCCAGGAGATGCCAGGCTACTTTGTCTACGTTTCACCTTAGGTTTCTGGTGGGACTGGGAATTCCTCTGCTTTCAATACTTTCAGAGCACCTATTTCAAGACAGCCTTCATCCTCCAGTGTCACCATGCACTAAAGTAGATGTGTTGGTGAAGAATTAAGATTAAGAAGAAATTGCAAGGTGGACTGGAGAAGAACTACTGAGTGTAATGCACAAGACTGTTTTTTTTTTTTTTTTTTTTTTTTTTTTTTTTTTTCCTTCAGGTTCTTCCAGCTAATGTAAATCAACAAAATCCTCCTGTTCAGAGCCTCACATGTAGCTGCTGTCCCTTGGCAGAAAAGGAATCAAAGAAACCAAGGATGTTGCACTTGTACACTCAGCGGGGAGGGATTGTATCAAATGCATCTAAGTGAAAGAGCATGATATTAAAAAAAAAAAAAAAAAAGACAAAAAACATCTTTTCCAGATGGAAAATACATGGATGTTCTCATAAAATATTCTGAAGAAAATATCCCAGTTTCATTCATCTATTTTATTAGACAGGAAAAAATGGTCTCTGGACCTTACCAAAACACATCCCTTAAAATAGCCCACCCAACTGAGCTCTGAGTTCATCCATCAAACCTGTCCTTTAATACCTGAGCTAGAAGCTAAGCTATTGAACAGTTTTCTACCTTTGCTGGCCAGTCAGGCATGGGAGCAGCTGAGAAAGCACACTGAAGGTTGCTTCTTGAGGTCTGGCCAGCAGCTGTGACTGCTCAAGGGATGCCCTCAGAGAGGGCTGAACTGTGGCAGACCGGTGTCCTGCTGTCACCCCCTGACTCTGGCTCGATATCAGCCAAGAGGCACAGCTCAGATAAATGCTGAGGGCAGGGGAGCTGCTTTGACTGCAGTCCAGCCTGGTGGAAATTCATAGCTAATGACTTCACCATGGGCTGTGAATAAGCATCTGACCTTCATGGCAAAGCAACTGAGTCAATGACTGGGAGACCAGCCCTTGGGATCTTACAGACCCAAAGTTGCCAAAACAGGGATCTCACGAAGCCAGCAGGCTATGCCTGGATCCCAGTCATTAGAAACCAGAAGCAGCTTTTTTGACTGATTCAACCTTCTGCCAAAGGCAGCTCTCAGAGACTGTTAGGGCTGGAGGTGCATGGTGCTAAGATTTTGTGTGTGTATTCACAGGGGCTGGTGCCTTCCTTCTGCCTCTTCCCAGGAGCTAAAACTCCCTCTGCCAGTCTATTTTCTGTGGGACAAACTACAACTTGTGCCCAGTTTCTCCCTTCACTAGACAGCAGACAGGGAAAGCTGAAGAGGTCAATGGGCATCAATTTTTCTTCTTGAGAAACAGAGGAATTGCTACTTCATATTCTTTGATTCAGATTTTAAGGAAATAAAATTGGCAGCAGTTGTTGCACCTTTCTGGAATACTTAAAAACTTGTATACTTAAAAAGAACAGATGGGATCTCCGGGAATGTCCCCCCTACCTCTCTCTGCTGGAAACGAGGTGCACAGCTACTCATTGTCCCTACACCGTGATTCTCTATTTCATTATTGTGTACAGCTGGCCTAACATTGAAAGAGCCATCTCCTGGGACTAGCACATCTCTTGGCAGTGAAATAGAAGGGCCAGAAGATTTCAGATGTTGCTCTCTTTCAGGACAATGTGAGTTTTACCCCTTAAACAATGGCAGCATCCCTCTGGCACAATGAGAGTGATGCAACCATTTGCAAATACATCATAACTCTTTCTTACATTTTTTTCGTGTTTCTTTTCAACTTTCCAGTGAAACAAGAAGAAACAATTTTTTTAATTAAATCTTTTTGAATTTTATAATATGGTGTGTTTGTCACAGGATAACTTGTCAAGGAGGAAATTCCAACTCTGATCATCGCGGCTCTTCCCCTAAGCTCTGACACTGGTGCAACCCACCCACCTTCACTTCCTGCCTCCTCCAGCCAGAGCAAACAACTTTCCTCTGAGCTTTGTCATTCCTTCCCCAAACAGACACACTCAATCCAGGAAGTTTGAACATAGAAGTGTTTGGGGAGAGGCAGCATAGGAGATCCCACCCATGCCACATGGTGGTGCCCTGTCCTGCCACCATCGAAGCATCCTTGCTCCCTTCATGCTTGGAAAACCAGACATACCAAAGATGGGTTAGTGAAAACACTTATGCCTTTTAACAAGCTGGATTAAAAATAATAAATCTCATTAGGAGGCTCAGTTTAATTGCTGGGATTATGCCAGCAGTGGAAATGTAAGGGGAGGAAAGTCAACAGGAGATGTGTCCAGAAGTGTGTTCCCTTGACTTCCCTCACAAACCAGAGGAGAAAACTGGCCTGTGATTCAGTTTTGCCTTTGATTCAACATAATGACTAAATCCTGCAAAGCTAATTGGTGTTATGGCCATTTGTGTTGGCAGCGGTACCTCAATATTTTTAAAAATCATTATCTCTTAAGACTTTTGCAAATACACAGCATGGCTGGCAATGCCTCATTAAAGCAATGAAGAAGAAAGTCATACATTTTATTGCCTCAGCACTACATGTTAAAATCATAATGTAACAGATCTGTTCTGAATGTATAAATTTCCTCATCACTTCAGCAAAATCTTGTGTTTTTCTGGACAAGCTCTTGAGAAGAACATAAAAAAGAAAATGCCATCAGAACTCAAACACGGAAGTCAGACCAGCTTCATTTTTTTTCACTTAAAGAAAATACTTGCTCTAACCATGCAGAGAATATATATTAAAATGCAACCACATGGAAGCATCAGACAGATACTATTCCTGCAGCAATTTTAGGCGGTGGATTTATCTATGGTACTTAACCACCAGCCCACTATTTCTCTTGATGCACATTAACACATACCGAGGTCAGTGGAAAGTTTTTCATGGCCTTCCTTCAGTTTCGCTTCAAACTCTAGATCAGTACAGATAGATTTTTATTATAATAAATACATTTGAGAAAATTGAGAATAAATGTGTTAGTGGTTTAGAAGATCTATGCTGCATTGGCTTAGAAAAAATGGGCTATTATTAATAGAATTTGAAACAGAAATTCATATCCTATAGTTCTGTGTTCTAGGGACAGGCCTCTAGTCTGTCTTCAAGAACCTGCTGTTTGCTGTTTAATATTGTAAATCTGTATGTATAAAAAAAGAGATATTATTAAGAGTTTAATTCTGTGAGCTTTCCAGAAATTTAATAGTATTTGAAGGACAAATCCCATCAAGTGAGTCACCTGTCTTCTTCCACATAAACCTGGAACTGGACTCTAGATAAATGAACATAGATAAATACTATTTAGCCTAATGAAACCTGCATGAGTGGGGATCAGTTTCCCACTTCCACTTTGTTTTTCCTCTCTGCAGGTCTCTGGATGTGGCAAGGGATTTCTCAGGACATATATTCCCCTTGATGGGCACGTCAGTCGCCGATTTGTGTGACTATGCATTTGTGTGCGTATCCAGGGGAAAATAAATTGTCTTTCTATAGCTTCTCAAAGGGAGTTAATCTGTTTAGGATTGAGCCATCTATTCTATAAGACCAGAGATGGTTTTATTAAATGACATGGATGCTGGAACATCGATGTGCTGGAGTTTCACTGCCACGCAGTTGTAGTGAAGGAGATATAGAGCAGGGACAGTAAGATGACAGTATCAATGTAAGTCCAGATTTACAATTATCATCCCCAGTGATTTAATTCAAGAGTATGATATCATTCACTTTGAGTTAATGCAGAAATACAGTCTGTATTTCAAAGTCTTCATTTCCATATAGATAAAAATACCACTTGCTGACAAATTGTTCATAACCTTTTCTTTCTTGCTGGAGCTGGATTTCACAGCAGCATCCTGGGAGGCTCTCCTAACCCCGCAGGAGAAGGACGTTTCAGTTAATAGCCTTAAGCTATTAACTGAAGCTGGGATAACAGATAGTGGAAGGAAGGGAGCAGGAAGGGGATGTACTGATATCTCTCAGTCTCCCCAAAATTTTCACCTGTTCCAGGAATGACAGAGCCAAACACAAGCTGCAGGCTTGTACCTGGCAGTCGGATACCCACCTTCCACAGAGCCTCTTCTGTGGGGTAGCATCTCTCTGCTGAAACAGTTGAGAACTGTCTTAAAAAGAGTGATATTAAACAAACACACATAGGGTTTGTCATTTTAAAGGCAGGACAAAATCTAAAAAAAAGAAAACCAAACAAGGAATCATAGGAAAATCTTACAAAAATGCAAGAGGCCCCTGAGTGTTTTGATGGCTGAAGCTGTCCAGAGGCGTTGCCAGATTTTTTTTCCTAGCATGCTGGAAAAACTGTACGCTGGGATAGGTCTGCTTTGTCGAGCCTTAGGAGAGTTGGTTTGGCCATGCTGAAGCTGAGGGGTGGAGTTGGGAATGAAGCCTGCTTCATGGTCAAACTCTGGCTTTGATCTCAACTATGGAGAGACTAGCACCTCTCACCATAATTTGGGATCTGCCATAAATATCTAAACTTCAGACTAATTTTTTTTTTCCTTCCTTTTCCATGCTTTAGTTTTATTTTCCTTCTCTCCTTGGACTCTCTCATAATTTCAGGAGCTTGACCTCTGAGCAATGTTGGCAGCTGTGTATGCCAATGTTGACATCCCAACCATGTACAGCTGCACAGCACACAAACCTCTGCAGTCAGAAGGTCAAACCACCTCAGGAAAAAAGGAAAAAAATAAAAAGACCTAATAATTTGTCTACTCCCAACACCTTTCATTTAAGAACCTTAAAGCTTCTAAGAACACAACTAGGGGTTGCTCAGCCCTCCACCAGACACTGTACCTCTCACCCTGAGTGGGCAGATTAGGAGGGACAAAATCTTGGCTCAGGCCCCCAGCTGCTGGTCAGCTTCACAGGATGCATCAAGGCAGGGAGCTGGCTCTTTGTAATTCCTCTTTGGACCAAGAACTAAGTTATATCAGCAATCAGCCTAGTTCTTGCCTTGTCCTGGATGTTACACCACTATGTACTTGGTGAGGGGACAACTCAGCCTTAGAGATAAAGTCAAGTACGTTCTTGACATTCAGTTAGTGAAAGACCAAGCCCTCGAGGGTAGTAAGTGCAATATACAGCACCTACAGAACATAACTGTGGGATTTAAACCAGGAAAGAACTCTTTCAGTTTAGGCTTGGAAATTAATATCTTGTCCTTAGCTGCACAGTTAAGGGATATTTGCAGGAGAGACTGATGCTATCAAATCACAAGCGTCTCTTGTGCAGCACCTTAATTTCTTTAAAACTACTCTGCCCAGAATAGGGGGTTACAGGACACCAGAGAAATCTATAGCATGGTATTGAAATAACTGGATAATTTCACCAGTACACAGAGATGATATTACAATTTTCATTACATTCCTATTACAGCAGCATATTTCAGTGCCTTCTTTTCTCATCCAATGCTGCTTTTCAAACCCAGGTGTTCCCTAGAGACTTCTGCCATGCTTCCTCTTGCAGCCGCGGTGTACTTTGAGGATTAGAAACTGCCACAGGTTAAACCATGCGAGTTAAGGCACTTAACACAGCCAGCGTACAACACAGGTACACAATGATGGGCAGATGTAGGAAGCTGGGATCTCTGGTACTGCTGCGAGGTGCCATTCTCTAAACTTTATAGCAGTGAGAACCAAGTACCTCCAAATGCTTTATAAATTGACTCGCCAATTCAGAAAAGCCAAAGGCAAATTAAATTTAAGGTTAAGCGGAGAGGTCAAAATGACCTGGTCGCAATAGGAAGGAGTGAAAAAAAGCCTGGGCTTTTCGATGCTTGTGCTCTGGCTGATGCGATGTAAGACAGGCTGGTTTGCTTCAGATCTCTGCTCTTTGGATCCATGCCAAGGGAGGCTCTTGTTTATGCTGGTGCAAACGATAGCAGCGGCCGGAGAAAGACAAGAGGCTCATCCACATGAGCTCTTTAACAGTATTAGGCAGAGCGCTTATCACTTTTCATTAACATGTAAAATGAAGCCAAAAAGGCAGAGCACAGTTTGTTCCATTTCCACTCTAATTAGATGCGTTTCGTTATTTTCCAGATCATTCACCCTTGGTTCAATTTAAGTTTATTTTAAGACGGGCTAATCAGCCTTTTAACTAGAGAATCCTTGGCCTCCCACTGCTCACTTGCATTTGTGCCTAATCAGGTAGAAGGAGTTCTCTGCTCCGTGTAAAGGCCAGGCTGATGCTGACTTTAAGAAACGGCCTGCCGAGAAGTCACCAGAGCTGTCCATCACGATGTGCTCAGTGATGTGGCACAGGTACATCGTGACATAATAAATATCACATTATCTGCACAAAGATCTCTGTCCAGGCAAAGGACCTGGAGACGTGTAGATATGAAGGGAAGAATGAGCTCCATCCACATCCTCATTACAGTGTCCACATTTAGTTATTTCAAATGAGGACCAAAGGACAACCTGTTTTGACCAAATATAGGCTTAAAATACATCTTGTGATGAACAGTTTGGTGTGTCCTCAATTTTTAAGCTGAGCAGAATACATACGGGAAGAGGGAAAGCTCAACATTTGTGAATGCTAGTTCCTGTGCATGCAATTTTTATGAGGAAACCCACTCTTAGCTTACAATTGTTAATCCCTCAGCCCTGTCCTGGTGTTATAGCACTGCCATAGACTCAGACCGAGGAACTGCACCCAGCAATTCCCGCATAAAGGTTTCAGCACCTGTCAACATCACTGCTCCATTTGCTTCCCTTCTGTACATCTATTGTATAGAGGGAAACAGCCAAACCTGATCCAGAAAAAAAATAGGAAATAGGAAAATGAATACTGAATTCAGTAATTTGTCTAAAGTTGAAACATTAAAGAAATTTCTTTTAAGAAATCCTCTTAAAGATGAGTAGATAATAGACTCTATTTCACTTCATATTACCATAGTATATTTTGCACCATGAACACAGGATCTCCCCAGGTAGCTGAAGGCTTTGCTTTTGATCTTTTTTTCCCCAGTCTTCATGAAATGGTGATAGAAATGGAGATGAGACAGAGATGATGGCTATTAGGATTCTGCACTGAAGCCTGAGAAGGGGAGAAGCAAATTATTTGCATGTTTAACTCTGCTCACTTCACCAGGGATGCTGCTGGCCTTGCAGGGCTATTGTCTTGGTGTAATGTTTTATTTTGTACTTTTATGAATGGGCTATTTATGTAGCTTCTATGGAAGATCTTCATCTGGTTAAAAACAATAGAGAGTGAGGAGGATCTGATCCACAGCGTTGCAGGTCTGACACTTGAGGGCCCCATGAGTTCTTCAAAGATAAAGTCCATTGTCTTTAGATTTGAATAGAAGGAATGTTCAAATTTTAAACAAACAATCAATAAAGACATTGTCTAATATCCTGCAGAAGCTTACACATGGTTTTGTTTGTAGGTGAGGAGAAAACAGGTAACTTCAGACTCTTTTTCCAAGCTGTGCATAATCACATAACTAATTTGAGGAAAGAAATACATTGGTTTCTTCAAGAACCCTCTTTCAGGGTCATGCATGATCTCGGTCCTTGTGGGACTGTAGCTTTCCTGCAGTAGGACCTTGGTTCTCACCACCACATCACCATAAGGAATGAGGCTTCATTTCTATCTACCTCTATATTGAGATATTTCTATGTAGTCCAATGGCTTCCGAGTGGGAACATGAATAGCATGAATATGTTCATGTGCTCACTGGGAGGTCTGGCATGGCTAAAGCCATGTGTAATATTCTTCATAATCACTCTGAAGTAAATTTTGCACTTGGATAGCAGTCTTTTTTTTTTTTTTTTTTTTTTTTAACCATATTTGTGCCTTCTTGGGTGGTAAAATATGGTTATTAATGTTGAATTTGTAACGTTGGCATTGGTCAGGTTCCTAGAAGACAATTATGAACACCTTCTTTGATGTCTTACACAGCACAGTCTAAAGAAACCAAGCCAATAATTCTGTCTTCAGCTCATAAAACATACTTGAAGTATAGACTATCTCTCAGGGAGTTATTGTCTTGGTGCATTGAAATAAAGACCTCAAAAATGGAGCCTCCACCGCATTTTCCTTTCTCAGAGACTTCAAACAATAAAAGTGGTGAGCCATCGTCCCTTATGCCCAGTTTGCTCTACTTATAGAACTGGTACTGGCACAGGAAATAAGTGGGAAAATAATCTCAATATCATAAAAGAGGGTTGCTTTCAAATGAAAATACCACTGTCTTATGTAGCATGATAAACTGACCCTTTTGCACTTACCCAGCCTCTTTGTCTGACACCCAGCAGTTAGAAGACTGTCCTTACATCACCTTTCTGCTATGATATTTCTGGTTTCCATTGGGCTTGCCTGAGAGACCTCACAGCAGGAGAAAATCTGGCGGTCTTGTACCGTCGTCTGTGGTAACAGCATGTGACAAAACAACTTTGCATCACTTTCTGCAGCGGGGCATGGGATAATGAAGAGAACAGAAATAAAGGAATTAAGGCTTGTGGGAAGACGACTTTTTCCATCGTGGGGAAGAGATGTTTGTAAGCAGCTTCCCCTCCCAGCTATAGGCTTTTGGCTCTGGGCAGGAGGACTGGGCACTCTTTCCCATGGAGGACACAGCAGCGAAGCCTGTCCCATGGCTTTCTGCTCCTCAAGAGAGGTAAAAACATCAGCGTACCAATTATGAAGTGTCAAACAATGCATTGTGGATATGGCTCTTCTCTAACCAAACGTGCTGGCCTCCATCTACCCAGTGCTATGGGCTCCAACCATATTGTTATCTCCTTCTATTAGTCCGACTCCTGACCATAAGTGGGAAACAGTGTTTTCCCGTTTGTTTGGGCTTACAGACTCAAACAGGCCATGCCAGCACTAAATCCTTCACCTGTCTGGTGGGGACCAAGGCAGAAACACTGGGCTACTCGAAGGCTGGAGCTCCTGTCCCCTTGCACTGCTCCTGCTCCTTCGGTATGGGGATGTCTGTACACCCTACCTACCAGCCTGCTGGGAAAAGTATGAGGTCTTATTTATTCATGCATGCTGAGAGTAATAACAGGCCATACAGTGCAATTCCTTGGCTGTGAAATAACCATACATCTCCAGGAGACGCAGCAGAAACCCTATTGCTTCTGATAGATTAATTTATTTTCTATCAGCTATGAGTATGGTGTCCCTTTCTGACTTCTTTTTCACAACCACAGATGTTTAGCTGCATGTTAAAATTCTTGAGAATAATTATACTGGTGGATCTGAGAGAACAAATAGGACATCTTGTTGGTTTATCATCATTCCTCTCTCTGGGGACACTGTTCTGGTGGCTGAGATTGGAAGACATCATCTTTAACTCAAAAAAAAGAAGGAGCTGATGAGTCATCCCCAACTATGAAAAGGATTAAAATATTTTTAAACAGAAGAGTAGTTATTAATAAAGTGCAGGAAATGATAGGGAGTTATTGCACTTTGAGCAAATAGACCAACACGACTTCCTCCCACATAGTACTTACTTTGATGATACTCTCCCTCCCTCTTAAATCTTATTTTTATTCCCTCTCAACTTTCTTTCAAAACTTGTTTACAAAGTGGCCATGATTTTAACCTTTCTCTGGGTGGATTCTCATTTGCCATGAATGGTTTCTACTTGGCAGCCCTTGAAAATGGCCAAAGTTTGGAAAAATATCTCCACTCGATTTCACAAACATGCCCAAGCCCTCACTCTGCCCACTTCTTGGGAACATGACCTGAAGTTTCAGTACCCTGTGCAAGTGTCTCAGTCCTCCTCAATTCTCCTGAGGCTCCTTTCTTCCCTAGTATCTTGTTAATACAGACAGTTTAACACATGCTCTGCATATAATTTTTTTTTTTTTTTTTATTTAAATAAAAGCCAGCAGTTTCAGTCATAGCAGATAGGAAGAGTGCATAGCTAGAGAATATGGCCCTAATGTTTTTCTGAGTGCAAAATTATTTCTGGGGAAAGAACACTGATAAACATGTTGAATTCAGAATTCTCTGCCAAAATCCCTGCTCTCACACCTATGTAATGCATTCCTTTCAGAGATGTCACCTGGCAATATTTTCCCCATATTCTGTTCTCACCTTTGACATCTTTCAGAAGATAAACTTAATACATTAAATTGTTTCAGAAGACATTTTACACACAGCTGTGAGGATTTTTTTTCCTTCAATAAATGTCATAATGCACCCTATTTTTCTCTTGGTAAATTATGAAGTTAACTCCTTGAAGTATTTTGGCTGCTTTCCAAAGAAATTCAAAACAATCCATCAAAGCTAAGCCAGGTAATGCTGACGTACGCAGCTGAGATAGCTTGAGTGTTTTCTGACAGGAAAGCATTTTTCCAGAAACTGCACCAGTGGTCCTTTTAACTTGACAGTGCTCCAAATCAAAACATTAAAACTGTCCCCACCTAATCTATAAGGTTTTGTACAGCCTTGGCTCTCTAGCTGTTTGGATCACTTTGTTCTGATTTACTCCGCTTCCTTCTTTTCATCGCCAGTAATAGGATCCTGCCACTGGAAATGAGCCCAAACCTCAAGTTTAATTTTAGTTCATGGTGCTTTACTGTTATGATGGTCACTTTGCAAATCAGAATTCCCCTCAGCTACCAGCTCATATTTATTGTTACAAATCCTATGAAGCACAAGGGAAAAATGTCCTTCTTCATCTTGAATACCTAATGCTGAATGGCTGGAACGTGTTAAAATGAAGGAAAAAAAAAAAAAAAGAAAAAAAAGAAAAGAAACAATTATTTTATGATGCATTTGATCCTCATCTAATGCAGTACAGACAAGACACTATCCAGAAAGCTATGAGTCACAGAATGGATTTTTCAGAGGAAATAAAACAAATTCTTATTTTTCTCTCTTTAAGCAGATGCTTGTATTATCACAACACCTCTCAAGACCTCTATAAGAACTCTACAAGATCAAACTCTGTACTATTACTTTCTCTCCAGATTCAGTGATGAGGGCTTGGGGGCATTAAGTTTACTATCCTTGTTTATTATCCCTTCAGTCTCTCTCTGCTATTCTAACTTTTGCTACCCAAGCTCATGTTTCTTTGGATTTCTTGTGAACTGTGAGATGGATCTTTGTTTAATTTTGGCTTTTTCCCCACTGCTGAGATTGTTTTACTTCTTGATCAGCTGTTATAGTGATGATTTTCTGCATGTTTCTCTTTCTTCTATTGGAAACTGTACATCTGCTCTCGGCATCTGTTCCATATCCTTTATGAACACTGAAGAATTCATTTATTTTTTTATTTTTTTATTTTTTTTCCTTGCAGAGGCTGAATCTATTGTCTTTAAATTATTGTCTTTGCCTTAGAAAGCCCACAGCCTCCTTTCCTGTCTTTTTACTCTTTGCATATTGGAAACATTTCTTATTGCTCATCTTCTGGTAGAATCATATTTTCTTCTATATCGTTCTATATCTATATTGAATCATATTTTCTGCTATATCGTTACTTTCCTTGTAATTCCGTTGGAGTCTTTAATTGCATTCACAAACCATTCCAGACCTTCTCTGTTATCTACCTCTTTATTACTTCTTGTTACTTTTTGCACCGCATTGTACATCCATATTTTCATTTTTTATGTTGCTAGTATAAATTTAATGACATCTACAGACTCTAAGCTTACTATAATTTGGCTTTGAAGCAACGGCTTTTCTACACTCTTATTTCTATCTCTTTATTTAATAGAATTTCACCACATTTCTTCTACCTCAATGCAACCACCTTGTTTTTGTCATTTATACTTCCCCACAGGTATGGAGCAAAACAGTTTTTCTGAAGAGTTTTAGCCTCCTTTGAAATATTTTGCTCTTGATAGCTCCAAATCGAGCAGTGAATCCTTCTCTCACTTTGTAGTTTTTGCTTTAGATTTTGCATAAAAGAAACCTTACGCACCCCAGCAAAGTGCTTGACTAATGCCTTTATTGCTCCAACTTGTACATATCTGTAAAGTTAACATCTTTCATCTTGAAGTATTATTACACACTGTTGGCTAGTTGAGTGAAAATGGACAAACACATGCAGTCTGGTTTATAATAGATCTTTAAACAGACATTTTTATGCTTCACTGAAGAATTACTGACAGAAACTTTACTCTCTGGAGACTGCCAAGAACATGTAAAATGCAACAATTACAATACATGCATATGGGGAATGCTAACACAAAGCAGAGCAAACATTTATTAAACCTTTGAGGGCTGTCAGAAACACGGTTCCTCCACAGCTGAATGCAGCGACCACGCAGAGCTCAGGGAGGGGAAGGGGTTCCCAGTGACTGATGTGCAAACTGGTGAGCAATTTGACCCCGAGCAGAACACCAACCAGCCACCTGGAGACTCAGCAGATGTCATATCCTGTGTCTCTTCTGCTGAGCCTCAGAGAAAAAAAGGGTTTCTGCCTCTTCCGCCACCCTCTCAAAAAAAAAAAAAAAAAAAGTGGGAGTAAGTTTTATCCTGCCTCCTATGAGTAAGCGAGAGAAGCCCTGAAGCCAATATAACTACAATACGCGCATTATCAACAAATAAATGAGTATTTATCAACAGTTCAGACAGGCATGGATTTATCACAGGAAGAAACATGAAACTCCAAAATTACCCAATCATTTATTGTCTATACACTTATCAAACTATCGCAAAATGCTTTAGTCTCATTATTCCCATGAATGCATTTGGGAGACTGTACCACCATTTTACTTTTGCAAAGAATAAAAGCTTTCATACAGCTTTCAGTCTGAAGATTAATTCATGACAAAAAAGGCAGCCAATATTAAAAAAAAAAAAAGGCAAAAAAAGGACAACTCCAGAGTTTTATAAGCTAAATGAAAGCTTGCTCTTTTAATTTTTTTTTTTTTTTTCATAAAGAATCCTATAACTATTAAGAAATACTTTCTCCTTAAATCACTCTGAAACTCAAGGTGTTATTCTAATTTACAAATTTGCTCTGTAGGCTACTTTGTAAGATCATTATTTAACACCAAAATCAGTAAGATGTATCCATATACAAATACTTGTAGAGTTGTATGATCTAGGTTTTCCCGATTTGTACCAAAAGTGACTCATTGCTTATATTTAGTAGATCATATATCCTTTGGAATATATTGAAAAATTGAAATGGCATCAGAGAACTCATGTTACAGAAAAAAACTGCAGAATTGTCTACGAATGTTAGTTCCCCTGAATTTCATATTCCCCATTGGGATAATGGAGCAGATCCAGCTAAACTATCACGCTGACACTAAAAACAGTTTATTGTAATGGAAAGAGTTGGAACTCCTCAAACTGCTGGCAATCATGGCTTTTGGTGGAAAAGAAACACTTCCTTTGGGAGAAAGGCAAGAAGACAATTGTGAATGCCAGGAGGCTTATGTTGGGAAATCAGCCACATATAAGCAAAAGGATTTCCACTGATGGTTTTAATGCAAAAATAGTGTGAATAACAGTAAAGTGTTCATTTGGAGAGCTCAAATAATCAAAGAAAATGAAGAACAAAAAGCCAAGACAGTTCACTGGCAAATGGAAAAATGTTTGAAATGTAAGACTTTTGGGGAGGGCTGTCCTATGCAGTAGTAGAGCACATCTAGTTGGATCTCTTCACAAAATGAACAATATAATGCTTGTGAACAGAGTTGGCTCTAGATTCCGTTACTCAAACGTCTTCAAATAAAACCTATCATTCAGATCAGGTTAAAGTGGAGTAAGGAAATCCACATCATGACAAGCCATGCCTGACAATATGAAGTTCTATTTTATGAGCCACAGCAGAAAGTTTCTGCATATTCTTCAGAAATCAGTGGAAAAAGTATTTTCTGTTACACAAAACAACAACAACAACAACAACAAACATTGAGGGTGGCAGAACATTGGAACAGGTTGCCCAGAGAGGTTGTGGAGTCTTCTTCTCTGGAGATATTCAAAACCCACCTGGATGCCATCCTGCACAATGTGCTGTGGGTGATCCTGCTCAGCAGGGGGTTAGACTAGATGATCTTCAGAGGTTCCTTCCAACCTTGGCCATTCTGTGATTGCAGTGATCACTCCTATCCCTCGCTGATGTGCTCACTGTACCTCATGTATAGTGTATTTTTTAACCTTTACTTGGTGCAAATATATTTAAGCATCTATCATTTTAGATCTTTCACACTAGAATGAAAATTTATTAAACAATACATACTTCCATATAAATTTGTGTTATATATCACTACAAGTAGAATTTTATCAATTTACCAATGAAAAATAGTACTGGCTACTAAAAATAAAATTGCTGTTTATAATATGTGTTATTAACTAGTTGAGGCAGCTGCAAATGAAAATTAACGACTAATTTCAATATTTGATAAAGAAGGCAAGAAGAAATCGCGTGTGTAGAGAAATTATTGGTACAGCTTATAGAGGTCATGTATTACCCACCCTAATTAACACATCGTGACATGAGAGACAGAAAATCTCACGACTATGCTGATGATGGATAAATGTTGTTGCTGGAGGTGTATAACTGAGGCTTCCAGGAGCTGGCATTTTGCTACATCACCCAAAGGGGTGCAACATTTGACAAGGGGTATGTGGGCAGGTGGGCTGTCTACCCCTCTCCCCTGCCTCATTAGCAAGTGACACCTGCAGGCTGCAAAAGCCACCTGCAATACGATGAGATTGTTCTATCTAGCAGTGAATCACACAGACAGCATGAAGTTTTTTTTTTTTTTTTTTTTTTTTTTTTTTTTTTTTTTTTTAGAAAAACTTCATAAGCATTCTAATTTAAATGAACTAAACTGTTATCATACCTACACCAGGTTGCTACTAATAAGGCAGTTGATTCAGTGCAAACATAACCATCAGGAAAACATTAAATACACATCTCCTGAGCTGTCCTCTTTGAACTGCATTCTTAAATTTTTCATTAACATGAAAACTCTCCAGAGCAAACATCACACAACAGAGAACACATTTTTGCTAGAGCAATAGATATTACATATAAGTGTACAGACACTTGCTTTTTAAACAACACATTTCATAGATGCCTCTGGTGCAGCAATAGGTTGAAAGGGGGAGACTGACTCCCTGCCTTATATTCCATGCATGCTTGCCCTGAAGCTAAGGGTATAGATGTAAGCAGCAGTGAAAGACTGCTTTTATTTACATTATGCTAGTCTACAGGCTGCAGCATCCTTTCAGCATTAGGATGATGAAGACAGCTCTGTTGATATTTAACATTATCACTTTGTATTGTTAATTAACATAAATAAACTCTTTGTTTACAGAGAGTGGGAAATGTGGTAAGAACGAAAACAAGGAGTTAGTAAAATAAATGCTTTGCAACAGCTGTAGGGACAGAGATGTGTGCTTGGGGAAAGCTGCTAGGAATATGTTTCCTTTGAGCGTGCATTTTTGGAACAGGTGGTATTCACTATTCTGATCTCTTCTACACCTTTTAAGTATTGTCTCTGTTTCATGAACACTTATTTTTTCATGCTGAGTGCTAAGTCTTATATATATTTTACATTTAAATTATCAGCTATTTAATCTGTATTACTGGCAGTCAAGAGAAGTTAAGTGATCTGCAGATACAAACAAAATCAGCAATAATTTAATGTTCTGACACACTCAGAACATTTACAGAACTCTGAAAATCATAGTGTTGACTATCCAATATTACACCTATGGGGGTTTTAAGAGTTTTAATTCAAATTGGAGCTACACATCCCCTGATCTTCAACCCCGAGAGCACCTGAAGCAGAGGGGCCAAAAAGGCATCTGGGCTTTACCAGAGACCAGCAGAGAGGAAGGACTTGATATCTGATGAGAACAGATGTGATCTTATCTCACAGCAATCACAGTAACCAAGGTCCTTCTACTGTTCTTGTGTCATGGTATGGGGGCACAACCACCACAGCTGAGCTTTCCACTTTGGTTCATTATTATTATCCTAATGAACCAAAAAGCCTCTCCATGTCCTTAACAGGATTTTGAGGTGGTAAGGTCAGAAGAAAACAATACACCAGGTCAGGCTAAATTAGATTTCATTTAAAAGTATAACACCCTTTTGTTTCTATTAATTCTGCAATGGAGTTTCATTAAGCGGCCTGCAGCAACATCAGCACACGCTTCTTGTGCAACCAAAGAGCCAGTAACATGCACCAAATATTGGTACTAATTGTGTCGGGGTAATTGCCTTGAACTATCCACTGAACTGCACTTTGTCAATTGTCTACCAGCTCCCCCCTGATTTTCTCTAAAGGTATCCTGCCGCTCTTAGTGTCCTTCACAAACATTGACACCTTCCTTCTCTTGGAATCACACACCTTATCGATGCGTAGTCTCAGCAGGCTGGGGCAGATCTGTCAGCTTTTAGGAGAATAAAGTGTAATAATATTTTTTCCTTCTGTTCTCATCTTTTCTGGGCCATGACAGCCCTTTGGCTTGTACCCCATTGTCCCTCACTTTCACAAAAGCTTTTGCAATTGGCTTTGCCAATAGCCTTTTAGAGACCCCAGTAAGCAGCACCTGGTCCTTTTTCACACATACTTAACTGATACACAAAAAAGAGTAACAGGTATGGATGTTGATCACCCTAAGCCTTAAATGCAGCTATATGACAGTGATTTAGTAATTTAGCACAAAACCCTCCAAAAAGCCCCTCCCTGAGACAAGTATTGTAGTGGAGGAAATTCTGAACAAATTTGAGAAGCTTATATGAGATGTAGCTCAGAACAGGGATTAAGTTATTAGCTAATGTAGCTAAACAACATGGGAAAAATTATACCATTGCTTTTTCATTATTTGATGAAGGAAAAAAAAATAGGGAAGAGAGATAAAGAGATTCTAAAGGAAAGAAGCAGCTACCAATTATTAAGAACATCCTCTGCCCCTTGTACTATAGCAATAATGAACATGAAAAAAACCCAGACAATACTGCTGCAGATGTTTATATCCTAATATAATCTATTATTTTCCTACTCATCCTAGCATAAAAAAAAATTAGAAGAAAGAGCCAAGGAAAAAGACCCTACAACTTAGAGTCCTAATGCTACCTATACAGCTCTACCTTTTCTTTACAGAGTGAAGGTATATACGATAGAAACTTTAATAAGAAAGTCTCCATCTCCTTCTCCCATCACACTTTAACCTTATGGGTATATATAAGTATGGAAATAATTCATGGTGGTCTAAGTTATTTATTTATTTTTTAAAGCTAGACGCATGATGCATATGGCTAATGGGGGTGGTTGTTGCTGCTAACTGGATGCAAGTATCTAAGGTCAGTCATAACCAGAACTCGTACACAGGTATGTTGCAAAGGGACTGCTAAGCTTGCTCATGTCTTCTGAGCTTGTCTAGGGTCAATAGGATGTGTCAGGCATTACCTGGAGTTGTGGGTTTTGACGCTAAACTAGCATGTTCTGCAATATTACTTAACTTATTTTTAACAATGTTTCCTAATGTAAAACAATCTGTTATTTGAATAAGGAATGACTTTCTTTAAGCATTGCATCTGATTAAAGGAATTCTTATGAAAACAACAGTAGTACCCATTATGTAATTAAAACTTTCCTGTTTATGTGGAAAATTGCTATGAGACCAATGCAGCAAGAAGATGAAGGCCTTAAAGGGTAGAACACTGACTTTCAAGTTCTGTTAAAGAATGTGAGTCATCTCTGGGAATGGGATTAAAGCAAACATCTACCTCTGTAGTAGTCTTACTCTGTGACACTCCTTTTCCTTTTCTCTGCCTGTATGATGTCAATCCTCAGAGCCGTGCTAGGAAGAAGAATAAACTGCTGCCACCAAAGAGTTCCTGTAGTAGCCTCTCTGCTGTAGTTAGGGATGAGAGACCTCTCTTGCAAGACAGCCCTGTTAGAAAACTGGTCATCTAGAACAAAACAAAACTGACTTGTGCAAATTCTGCCTAGTTCTATGAACTGAATAAATGTCAATGAGAGCTTAGATTGAAGTTGTGTAGTAGTGATCCTCAAACTAGTCATGCTCTGAAACAGCATGTTCTTGTTCCAACTTTCTGGGCTGGAGAGAGAAGACAAATTTCATGAATACTCTTGAAAAGGGAGATTTTTAACATTTTGTGTCAATCTGATGAGAATTTTGCTATTTTTCTTGTATTGCATTTTAATCAGCACTTGTTTTGCTCATGGTACGTGAACTCTTTATTATTATAAAAACTATAGGCTATATAACACTTGGTGCCAGCAGTTTACTATCTAGGGTAAGACACTCTCAACATCAAAGTTGCAGTAGAAAGGAAATATGAGGTATTTTATTGATCCCTTAGGACAGAGTAAAGCCAAACTCTGAAAAAAATCTGCAAGTTATGACCCCTATAATATATGTAGTAATAGAACAGGGACCTGAACATGCATCTGTAGATTAACTTCTACAATTCACACCTCATTTAATGCATTAAAAATGACAGATGACTCTTTAGCATTTTAAAAACAGGCTGACCTTTGCTATTAGGCAGTATGTTTAGAGTTTCTATCATAGCTGGAGATGGAAGAGGAAACTCAGTCCAGCAGTAGGGATTAGTTGGCACTCCCTCTCTTTGCGCTTGATAAAGGGAAGAAAAGAGAGAGCATCTGAGAGAGCAAACTGAGAAATGAGTGCCTCGTGGTGCTTGGTGTCACTGGGGCCTCTTCTGCAGGGGTCTGAAGAGAAGTAGCCCTGAGAACAGCAGGGCCAAAGGCAAGCCGAGGCCTTCCCTGGAAGAGGAGTTTCCTTGCCAAGCAGAGGAAGATGCCAGAAACCACTGGCACCTGAAAGATTGGGGAGAAATTCTGAGGGAACAGAGGAAGCTATTTCAGAGAGTCCCTTGGGGAAGGAGTAGGAGTGAGAAGGGGTGGGAATAGAAGATAATCACTTCTAAGAAGTCTGAATTCTGGGGGTCAAAATTTTCATTGCCAGTAAGAGGAAGTTCAGAGTCAAACTATCTGGTGAAAGAATTCTTGCTTAAGCTCTAAGACTGTAAGTGATGTGAAAGTTGCTTAGCGTTTTTAAGAAGTTTTTAGAACACTTTCTGCTTTTATATCTAGTTATTTCTGTGTCTAACTGAAAGTAGCTCTGTCATAATGAGCTGAACTGCAAATGCAATGCACTAAAATGTTCTGTAGATAGGACGTGGGGAAGCCTTGCATAACATATTCCTGCACTAAATCTGTTTTGCCATTTGTGTTAACCCAATTGTTAACATTACACCAAGGCGCATATATATATATGTATATTAATATATATATAATAAAAAATCATCTGAGAAAACAAGAAGGCAAGAATTGGAGAGAAGAAACTCTATATTGTGTTGATGCAGAATTATCCTCTAGAGAATATAATGAATAAAAAAAACCCCTAAAGCTAAATTATTTGATGAGCCCCACTTTCAGTATTACTCAACATGTTAGAAACAAGAACAAGAATTTTTAGTCTGGATTAGTAGGAAATAGGAACATGTGATGGATAAATTTAAGCACTTGGCCAAGAACACTTTCCAGCAGTACCCTGAGTGGTACCACATGAGATTTGAGATAGTCTTACAGAGGGTGTATTGTATTAAAAAAAAAAAAAAAAAAAAAAAAAAAAAAAAAAAATGAAGTCCAATATCACTTAAATGCTTGGAATGGGAAGAGCAATGAGGGGTAGCAAACGCTATTACAGGAATAACTCAAATTCTCTTGAAATGTTGTTTCTTTCTACTTGCATCTTGCAGGTATTCATGAAGCTCACATTCTTGTACAATAAAATAACTTCTGCTTTATGTCAGGAATGGTGCTATTTTTCACATAGCCGATCAGCTGACAAACAATAGATTTCAAGTTTCAGAGTTTAAATTTAGAATTAATTATTTAGAAGTGTGAAAGGACTTTCCCATTCTTTCAGAGACCTGTAGTAAATGCCCTCTGTTTGGAGTAGCTAAACCTGTAGTTTTGTTAAGTCCAAACTTTTAGCCAAGCACAAACTACATACAAACTTACAGATGTTGAAGTCTGCACAATCTCTGAGGTCAGCAGGACTCCTGGGAACATGGAAAGGTCTGGGCCTGTCCATGGCACCCTGCCTAGTGGGGGACTTGCCCTGTGGCTAGCACAGCAATAGGCAGGTCAGGGATGCTTCACTAGTCAGGTTGAAACACAGCCAGTAATTGGGCTCTGTATCCTTCCACAAAATATGCTGCACTGATATGGTGGCTCCATCTGCTCTATGGCAGCACCATGGCCATTCCACCCTATTTCCCCAGCAGGCTTCCACCCCTCCTGTGGTTTGTAGCTTAGCCAACTCACAGCAGATCCTGCTCTGTCCTGAGCAAGGTTGGAGACTGAAATCCCAGCTCCCAGTCTCTCCTCTCCATGAAAGAAGGTCATCATTATCTTAGCCATCCATCTCAATCCTTCTCTTGGTGCTAGACCCATACCTGCAGCCAGCATGCAGCTGGGTATCTGCTTGTTCTGCTGCAAGCAGTTTTCTCTCCCAACCAGGTATAGCATTACCCAGGGAGGTATTTATATGCTTCTCTCCTGCCTGCACCAGCTTTTACATCAAGAAATTTCTGGTGAAAACAAAAACAAGCAGTGAGAGAAGAGGGCAAAGAACAGGTGAAGTTATGTTGCTGTACTAGGCAATGTCTGAGGGCAAGTCATAAGTAGGGTTGTGGTGTCATGAGCAAGAAAAAGATGCATTACCATTTTCCTAGAAGCTTCACACAGGGTGCAGGGATGCTTGGTGTTATTCAGAAACAAATGCCAACTAGAGATGAATTATGTTATGCTCAGCCCTGAAACTACTCTAGAATGAATCAATTCTGAACTGCAAAGTGAAAGAAAAGCATATAATATTTATATAGTGTCAAGTCGATGCCCTTGAAAGTGCAGATGCCAGCACTGAGAATTGGTGGGCTCCCCAGCCTCCAGTGAAGATGTATTGATGCAGACCAGGTGAGAGTAGGCAGCTTCATTGGCTACCAGGGAAAATACTCGTTCCCCTGATGAACTAAGTGCTATTTGTCTTTCTCAGGTTACAATCAAGTATAAAGGCAACTGCCAGGGGAAAACAGGTGGGCTTCATTTTTTTTTTTTTTTTTTTTTTTTTTTTTCCAGCTCTGCCAGCCCACCTCACATTTTGGTAATAAAATAGACTTAAAGTATGGTTTTGTGTAGGTGTTAGTCAGGAAGTTTATTTTTCTGAGAAATGATTTATTTAATACTCCTTCATGAACCCAAAGTGCACATGGGTGTTATAAATCTGAGTTCTTCTTTACAGTGCATATGACTACCAGCTGGATTACATATGACAACATTCAGGATAACATTGCTGAAAAAGTTTCTTTTTTTTTTTTTTTTTTTTAAATTTTCTTTTCACTTCCACATATAACCTGACAACATAGCCTGAGACTATTTGCAAGCTATATGGATAAAACCTTCCCATCATCTTTGAAAGCTAGGTAAATTTCTGAGGTTGGTTTACAATATAAATACTTCTGTTAATGAGGTTCAAAGCATACGCAAGTTTGTGCATGACTGGAGATCTTAGAGCTTATTTTTAAGGTGTCTCTGACACCTAGGGTCAGGTTCCTACAAAGAAATGTCAGTGGGTCTTGCTGGCCTTAATTGCTGTCACCCTCACCTGTGGGTGTCTCTGGCTAAGCTCTGCTTTACAGCAAAGTTTTAGTGTTTTAGGGCTCTTCTGAGGGAGGTGGGAAATGAGTGCTTTACGCCATGTGTCAAGTAAAAAGGGTTTTTAAATGCGGATCATCCAAGTGCTAATTAGCTGGTCCAGAAGCCAACTGTGCTATCTCTTCTTCCAGAAGCCACATCTTGCTCCTGCACCCCAGGCCGGAGTGGTTCATGGCCATGGAAGGGGGCAGGCAGGAATCCCGGCTGTTTGAAGGTGTTTAATCCATGCTCCTTGGCATGCTGTTTAGCCAGCAAAGTGGAATCTGTGTCAGCACTCTGGTTTGAGCTGTGTTTTTAGGCATTTAATTATTCCCATCTATTTTAGGAGTCATCAGTGCACTCTTGCATGTCTAGCCCCTGAAGCCAATGCGTAACTACCTCTCTGGTAAATTTAAAAAGATGCATTATCTGATGAAGTGCTTTTTGTGATTTAGAAGCAGCTGTGGGACTAAATGCAGAGATCAATCAATATTGATTATCACAGTTTTTCCTGGGCTTAAGAAGAGTGTGGTGTACTAAGGGACTGCAGGGCTTCAGAGCTTCTGAAGCATGCCTGCCTCTTCCCTGTGAGATATCAAAGAGGGTAATTAATGCTTTTGGCATGGACATTAATTCTGGACTAGCGATGATGATATGGGCATTAAAAGGGGGATGTAGCCTTTCCCATAATGTATTGCAGTAAGTGTATGCACGCAAGGCTGTGGTTGAGTTTGATGAATTGTCTACCTGGGTTCTGTCACTGCTGTTTTGTTAAAGCTCCTTAAATACAAGGCAATGGCAGAGACCTGGCATGGTGTGCAGTGTTTTGTCAGCTCGTGGGCCGCTCACAATGTGTATCTGTGCCCCAGTTTCTACAGCTGTGCCGTAGGAGCAATGGAGACTCCTAAGTACTGTGTGCAATGAAGAGCTGCATTAAAGAGGCAAGAAATACTGCTGCCTCAGTCTTCCCAGGGAAAATAGCACTTGGTGGCTCCTGCAGCGCTGGGTATGGGAGGGGAGAGTTAGACCAGGCATGCTTTTTCTGTATTTGTGCTCTGCTCCTGCTTGCCCTTGAGGTCTGTAACAGCCCAGCCTCTTGCTGCACTGAGCTGGGTGAATAGCTGTGCCTTTTGTTGCTGCTGGCCTGGGGTGAACCCAGCCTTTCTGCTCAGCTCTGTGCGGCATTTGGCCGCTGAGGCAGGTATAGATTTAACACTAATTATCAGCTGAGCTCGGGCAGTCTTTGCATAAAAAAGCTAGGAGCAGAATGGGCTCACCACACTGTGGTGACAGTCTCCCTCTTCTCCGTGTCTCCCTCCTGAAACAATGAGAGCTCATTTGTGTCTTAAAAACAACTCCATAGATTACAGCCTCGTCTGCATGGCAGCTTGTGCGGCTGCAGTAGTCTGAACACTTCATTTATTCCAGAGACTTAATCTAAAGCTCCTCTGACTTGTTGTGACTGTGCTGGAAAAAAAGCCCCCTTTGAGCTGGGTGTAAGGCACCATCACTGCCTCTTTAAACCACCAGGCCTTGTGAATGTCTTTCATTCACTGATAGAGAAACTGAGGCAGAGTTCTCTTTTTCTCCTTAAAGCACTGCAGCTATTGATCAGCAGTAATGCTATTTTTATACAACAAATCATTTTTTCTTGGTATATATCTATTCAGAGTTCGTGGTAGTTGGATCCCCTCCAGTAGGCTAATAGGTTTAAGAAAAGCCAAGCTGACACACCAACTAGACCACCTCAAAAGCTTGTCTCAAAGTTCTCTAAGATGAAGTTAAGGCAATTGAGTGCTGTTCATCCCCAAACATTAATTGACCTACAACCACAACACTAGTTGCTGGTATGACAAATGATCTCATCAGATCTACCTCTGCTTTCATGTTTTCCCAGAGCAAGGTGTCTGGAGATAAAATATTGAAACACAGCTGCTAAGACTTTCTGATTCATCTGAAATAAATCCTATCTTAAAACTTTGGAAGTGTTTTTTTTAAATGTTGCTTTATCAAAATGCTTGTGCCAAGCTACCCTGAGGTTGCTCAGCTTGTATTTGAAGCCTCTTACTAGCTTGATGTTATCAAATTTACTTAATGATTCTTTGTTTGCATATCAAAGACAAAGTTTGCCTTGCATGCTTGCAAAGCCAGATCTAATCTTGAATCTTGTGTTAATTCTTTGATCTTGGTACTTCCAGCAGCGTAAAACAACAAACTGCAGCATTTTCTTTATGATACGCAAGCGATACAATTTCCTGAGAAAATAAGATTTTATTGCTTGATCTTCTGAAAGGGTTGGTGAATGTGAGCTCTACTAGTGTAGTACATAAAAGGGTCAGCAAATCTACAGGGATGCTTATGAAAGAGCACATTCACCACTCGAGGCAACAAACCGTGAAGCTGAGCTACCTCTGTGCAACCTGAGCATTTGCCTGTGTAGAGGGGATGAGTGTGACCTGGGGCCACAGCCACCCATGGGAGCACGTTGCAGAGAGCGTGGGCAGAGGGGGATGGATAAAAGAGAATGTGAGTCAGGGTCTGTGTTGCTGAGCACCCGCTCTAAGGTAGCCACTCCTCAGCACAGGTTGTGCTTTTCTCCATGGGAGCCTGGTAGGAGACACTCTTCTGGTAGGGAATATTTGGCTGCAAAATAACAAGCAGCGAGGACACGATGGGGAGAGCAATGAACAAACATTTCTCATCCCACAGGTCATAAATACAAATGTTTGAACATGAAGTGCCTCAAATCAGATTTGCTGCAGTACAATGTTTCGTAAGCAGTAGGGTATAAATAAATCTTGTTCTGGTGTTTCTGATGAGGAAAATATACACAAAGAAGGAAAGAGAACAAGCAGTGCATGTGTGGAATCCATGTCTTATGTCACTGTATAAAGCTTCTAAAAGAGACCTTTTCCTCCATCTTTAACTCAGGACATTAGCAGGTATTGGATTTTTTCAACCATTAGCTAACTGTGCACTGTCATTCATTACGCAGTTTTGAGGGAAGAAGTCTATAAAAGCTTTCAGGGTCTGGAAAAAGCCTGTGATTATCCTGGAAGTGCCATTATTGGTGCCATTATTCCTTCTACATTAGTTGTGCCACTGATTGAAGCCACAAATCCGCGATCTGTACTGTTGTGCTTGTCCAGTGCCTCACAGTACCTAAACTGGTGATTAATGGTGTCCTGGTGATGGGCAATACACTACAAAGGAGCAAGCCTTCAATTGCTGTCATCCTGTGCCTCCCTGGGAGAGCAGCAGCAGGGCAGGATGGTCAGAAGGAGCCTTTAAGAAGGATTTCTTTGAAGTTTTCTGTGAATGGCCATAGACAATAGGCAGGATGTACCAGCACTGGTGGGCTGGAGCCCAGGATGAGACTGGGAGGGAGCTGACGTCTGAACATTTTTTTACTGATGGTTGAAAATCCTATGTAAATGTGATTACATCGCATTTTGTTGCAATAATGGTAGTGGATGGAGCCTGGGAGAGTAATAAAATGCTACTACTGGGAGCGAGGTAGAGGCAGGGCCAGACAAGATCCATCTGGATAATGACAGGACAGTACATGTGGGCAATGGCATTCCCTAGAGGCTGCTGAGGACTCATGCTTCCATCTCTCCTTTTGCCTTTGGGCCTGGTCCTGCTGTCTTTAGCCATGGTGGACTCCATTGGAAGTGGGGATTTGCTGCATACACAGCCCAGGCTCCCTTCACTAGTGAACCTATCTTCTTGGAGGCTTGGAAATGACACTGACAGATCTGGATCCTTAAGCTCTGAATTTTGGGAGCCAGATCTGGGGATTTTAAAGTTCATTATCAGTTCCTTCACTGTGCCGTGCCTCAGCCAAATTTGCCCTTCCAATACCTGCAAAAAGGGCAGGTTAGGCCTGAAATTTCAGGCTAAGATTCAACTTTTCTAAATAGGCTGCAAACATACTTTTGTCTGCGTGCTGAGCTCTGGTCCTGCACAGATCTTATTTTTGACATGAAGCTAGTATTTCATAAGCTTAAAGTGGATTTGGCAAGCAAAAGAATGCAACATTCATTGTTATTCTGAAGACTGCAAATGAGGGAAGAGGCCGGCATTAACAAGAGGAGTCAGACAGCTTGCCATTTGTAGCTTGCCTAAACGAATCAATGATATGGAATTATGAGCAAGACTTGCCGAGAGGCTGAGGATTTTATTGGAACATTTGAGAATGATATTAAAGTGAGACATATAGCAATGCTATTGATGAAACTGAATTCCTTAACTACAGAGCTGTGAAGCAGTTAATCTCAGAAACCCACTGGATGCTGAGGAGCTGATTTCTGTAGCCCAGATAGGTGCTGAATTCCTGATGTATGTCAGTGTGACTGTGCCTACAGGCCTAGGAGCATGACCTGAGAACTTGCTCGTGTACTGCTCTGCTGATTTGACTTTTTGTCAGTGAATGTTGATTGCTCCGGATACTGAAAATACAGCCTTTCACTGTTTTACCAGTTATCTTGGACAAATGTGACAGCATTCCTATTTCATTGATCAAAATAGGAATAGGACTCAAATGGATGGTCTCCTTCTCAGGATGGTACTTCTGACAGAAAGATGTGGGAAATACTAGTGAAGATGGAGCGAAAAATGGAGCCATAGGTCAGCAGGGGAGGATGAAAAAATATCTGTGTGGTTACTTGTGTCATCTTATGCTAGGTTTGCTTTCCATCAGTTCTTCTGACTGCTGGACCCAGAAATAGGGAAATTGTATCTTTCATCAAAAAGGAATCTCAAGAGCTTCAGGTCCTGGTGAGCTGAGTTGCTCCATGGTGCCACTGACTATGGAGGGAATCAAGACTTCTGTTAGGTTCCTAGAGGTGTTGCAGATACCCGTGCTGCTAACCTGATCTGGCTGGGGAAACCTGATGTCACCTGGCACTGACCATGGCCCTGTGTCTCCTGTGCTGCTCAGGACAACACATTAGCACTGTGCAGCAGCAGAGAGCTGTGAATGGTTTCAGAAACAAATTTTTAGCCCTGAAATTATTCTGTACTTTTTTTTTTTTTTTTTTTCCCTTTTCTTTTTTTTTTTTTTTTTTTTTTTTTCTTTTTTTTTTTTTTTTTTTTTTAAATAGAATTCCCTTGGGACTGAGTCCATTCCCAGTGGAAAGGAGGCTGGCTCCTTACCACTTTTTGAAGCTGAGATTGCTTTTAATATTTCTTCCTCCAGAAGGATTTGAAATTTGAGTAAACTAAAAATGAACATTTTCTCTTTTTAGAGAAGGAAGCTCTTTTCCTGTTGTCTTCTTGCACAGTAGTCCTAAAATGATTGAAATGCCTCCCTTGGAGTGCTATTTCATCTTTGCTTTGCTTTTGTGCCTCCTGCTTATTTATGGAAGCAGCTTTGTTTCCTCAATAAACAAGGGCTACATTTTTTTTCTTGGTTTCATCAGCTGAACAGCATGAGCTGTTCAGAACCAGGTCTGCTTTGCTGCAGCCTCTACCAGAAATGGTGCTCATGTTGAAGCGATGAGGTGTAGATATAACTGCAATGTGGGCACGGGCATCTGTGAAGGGTTGTTACCAAGTATAAACAATTGTTGAAATATGATAAACTATCTGGGAATAAAAGGAAATGACAGGACAGATTTTTTACAGAAATAGAGGTATTTTGTTTTTCTTCCTCCCTGAATCCATCTGACTCTGACATCAGTGTACTTCAAGCACAGAAGCATGGCAAACCTGACCACCATTGGAATAACCCCCTCTGGTTTTATAACAGTCAGAATTTAGTCTAAAAGTTTGTAACCAAATATTGAGATTAAGAAATTTGTCCTTTCCCCACCATTGCCCATGCTGGAGAAGGTGCTGCAGTTAAGATCTAAGATTTACCCTTGGAATGATAATTTTAGTCCCATTTGCAAAAGCAGTAGCAAACTCTTCATTCTCAAAGCAGGCTTAGTCACCACTGCATTCACCAAAATTACAGATAACATTGTTCTGCCTTGTATTTTTTCCTGTGTATTTTCCCAGTTCTGATCCTGTGCAAGTCTTTACTCCTGATCCATAGAGAATGAACTGTAGATATCAGGAATGAAGCCTGATGGCTAGGTGCAGATGACCTCAAGTCCTCCTACCTAGAATATACCTGTAGCTCACTCTCATTCAAAACATAAATCCAGCAGAAAACAAAGTGGGGATGTAAGTGAATTTTAGGCCACCTGGATTTGGTGGCTTTTTATTATTTTTATTATTATTTTTTATTTATTATTTATTTTTTCTTTCATCTCCCAGTGTCCATAGAGAGATTTCCAGGAAGCTCTAAGGAGAGGTTAAAACCAGAGTCCAAAGCATGGCTCAGGGTGCTACCTTGCCTTGTTACCTGAAAGGTAATTTTTGGGGACATTTGGCAGAAAGCTCCATCTTTGTCCTGTAGAAGCCAGAGAGCAACTACGAGGTTTTTCCACATGTGTACACACTGCAAATCTATGCAAACATGCTGCCTTCAAATTCAAGATATCATATACTAATGCCATCAGTTCTTTGCAAGCTTGCTCATGCCATTTACTTCACTCTGCAAAAGAAGATCTAAAAATAAGAGGAGGTGCATTTTTCCATGCATTTGTGCAAGCTTTGTCTCTCCCTCCTGCTTTTGGAAGGTGAAAGTGGCTGCAAGGCAGGGTGGGCTGGGAGAGCTGGCAGGAGGTGCCTGCAGCCTGTCCAGGCAGGTCGTGCCCGCACTCAGCCCCTTTGGTCCTGGCTGAGAACTTTGGCCAGGAGGGGACCTGGAGGTCACTTGTCAGAGAGTAATTTCCTTTGAATTACACAATGAATCATACAAGGCTCTGAACCCCACAATCCAATTTTTTTCCTATACAATCTAAAAGAATTATCTTTCCCATCCTTCCTAGCAGTGGTATTTCACATCAGCCTGACTGTTGGCAGACCCCCAGATACGGGGCCAGATCAGCAGAACTCCATTTACTTCAGTGGAAGGATGCCAGGAAGTGCAGCTGAGGACCTGGCTCTTCTATCTGAGCTGTAATTATAATGCTTACCTAAGCTTATCTGCAAATTTTGCCTGAAGATTTTGAGAACCAGTTTTCTCGCATGATTCAGATATTTCTTGTGACAGGGCGGACTGGAAATACCCTGTAGCAGATGTTCTGGTGGCACAAGTTACTCTTGCATTCCAGGTCTGGCCTGACCCTGAAATAGCTGAGCATATGTGGAAAAGAGGAGGAGCAGAGACGCTTGATGGAAAATTCTCCATCTTCTCAATGGCTTGGTTCAGCAATGGCAGAGCCTAAATTTTCAGAAGAAGGAAGGGATCTTGTTTCTCTGCCTTAGCTCCCTGCTCTTTTAGGTGGTATTAACTCTCAAACTCTGCTGCTTTGGCTTATTTCCCCCTGCCACCATAGATGTTCGTGATGTCCTGAGATTACAGAGCTCTACTTTCCTTATTTTCCACCACATGGTAACGCTCTCCTGTGCATAGTGATACCCCACATGGAAATCCTTGTTAGCCTTGTTAATTACTATTGTACTATTTAAAATCAGTTTAGTATTATTTTTTTTTTCAACCAACCAGAACAGACCTTTGTCATTAGGACTGGCTAATTTACATCAAGTGGGTTATAGGATTGCTGTGCCCGAGGTTCTGTTTGGCTGTGTCTGCTGATGCTTCGGGGAGTTTTGTAATCACAAGTTTAAAAATAAAATAAAATAAAAAAGCAACATTTAATTCCAGACTTTAATGCGCTTCCCATAATACTTATGTGAAGAGTGCTCCCAGCAATGGCTCTTTAGAGTAGGCCTTATTGGGGATTTGGGAAGCGATGCTTGCTGTGGGAAGAATTTCCTTGTACAGATGTAATGTGATGCACGTGTACATTTGGGTCTGCTTATGTTTTAACAATGTATGACCCAGTAATGAAAAACACACACATTCAACATGCAGTGCAAATGATAATCCCACTGCTAAAACCCACAGCCCTGCAGTGGGAAAGTCCTGATTCACTCTCTGTGCACATTACCGTTTTTAATAAGATTTAAAGCTAAAACTGCACAAGATCAAGGCTCAGCTGTTCTGGGGAGGTTTGTTTTTTACTGCTCAGGTGTTCAGCAGTACTTTTCTTATGGACCAGCTTGTCACTGCTTTACATGAGTTGTAATTACGTCTTTGCATAATGTAGCAAATTAATGAGACAGATTCCAACAATAATGTGACCATCAACTGTCTACTTATTAAATATTCACTTTTAGGTATGAAAACATTTTATAAAAGAGAAGAAACCTGTTACTTCTACTTTCTATATGGGGAAAGAAGCCAATAATGTTTTGAATTATTTATGCAAAAGCCATTACCAGGTCACGGCATCATCAGAAGCTAACTCCATCTTTTCTGTACTTCCATCCACGGTGTTTGCCAGCCCTGTGCAACATTCAGGCTATGGCAGTTGAGGAAACAAAATGATGCACTATTAGCCAGTCCTGAGATTGCAGGGGGAGGAGAATCAGGCTGTTAATGTGAAATTTCTATGGCAGCTGCTGCATAACAGATGCTTTCAGTGAATACCTTGCTGAAGGTTGATGTCCTGTCCTTATCACTGAAGTGCAATTTATATAACAAGTCATCACATGACATTTACAAGTAAAAACAGTTTAAATCCTAAATTATTACATTTATCTGTATTTTTTTTTTGGTTGGGGTATTAATGCCTGTTCTCCAATTCTTCCTCTGGACTTGTGTGTGATCAAATAAATGGCCAAATTGGCACATGGTCCTGCCTTAAGCAGCAATGCAGACACACATGTGACATGCAGGGGTTGTTCCTGAAGGGGCATGTGCTCAGCAAAGGAAGCTCTGAGCACCTCTGCTGCAGTTAGAAGGGATGTTTTCCACTCCTGCCATCGGTATGTTTTCTTTACATTGTATGCAGCAACTCCTAGCTCGTAATTACAGGCAAGGAGTTATTTGAGGCAGTTCAGCCCATTTCTTGTTACCTAAAATAGCTTCAAAGTGTGCATTTATGCTCTCAGAATGGGTGTGAGTGTGTTACAAGTATAGCTCTGAATAATCCCACTGCAAAGCATGCTATAGCAGTGCTGGGCCACTGTAATCGAAGAATAAAGTCTGTAACCCTCCCCTGTGACACCTCCCATGGCGGGTGCATGCTGTGACACACCAAGCCTGCTCTTTGCTCGTAACCTCCATATAAAAGGAGAAAACCATTTGTGGCAATTTCATGCCACTGCAGTTATGAAATGGCAGCAGATTTTGAATCTTGGTCATGGTTATTGCAACAAAGCAGTTGTTTCCACCACACCCATGATTGATTTTTTTTTTTTTTTTTTTATAAGTACAAATCCTTGCCCTGGGTAATTCCGACCACATGCGAGTTCCTCTGTACAACAATCTCTGCAAACATCCCTTGAAACACCCACAATGAGATTCATACCCACTTCTGAACTGGAAACTTAAAGCTTACAAAATGCCACTCTCATTTGCTTTAATGCCTGGAATTTGATTTGTGGCTAGAGCATGAATCTCACATATGCATGTCTGGCCTGAAAATGGCATGTTTTTTCCTTAGGTTAATATCAGGGAGCAAAGCCTTCCAGAGACCAACGTGGGAGGGAAGAAAAGAGAAGCATCTTATCTGTGCTCTTCTTTTGCTCTTCTCCGGGACTCCCCACCACAGCGATGTGATGGTTGGCCACTCTGCAAGTTCTTATCTTCCACAAATCCACAAGAATTCCCTTTATGGGCTGTGAAATCCTCCTAGAGAGAATAAATTGTGAAGGCTGAGAAAATAAGCTTGGGTGGAAGGAAGAAACCCATGGCGCTGGCAGGGGGCAGGATCAACGCTGGCTTTCTGGGGCTGGGAGTGGATCTTCATGCAGATAGTGGAGCAGAGGGATTGTTGTGCCATGTGTGGATCATGCTGAGTTTCGTGGTGGTTCATCATTTTTCCTGAGTCCTGCTTTGCTGCATTGTGCTTCCTTGGTGAATATTTTTCAGTGCTCTGCTGCCTCACCACCAGCTCCCACAGGCTGCTGAGAAGGCTGCTTTCCTCCTTCAGGATTTTCCACCTTGCTGCTGTGTGGGCAAGGAGGACAAATTGGCCATTTCACGCCGCGGTGCACCACAAAGGTTGCTCAGCTGGGCGCTCAGGTGTGCCGAAATGACTTGGCCAGCATCTCTGGCATCTTGTCCACTGGGCTGTGCCTGTCCTGTGTGCCTTCAGGGATGCTGCTGGGCTGGAGGGCAGAAACCAGAGGAATGACACATTCCCTGAGGTGTCCTGAGACTGTGGGAGGACACTAATAGAAAAATCCACCAATTCTACCTCTTACTGTGCAGTCACTTGAGGCTAATTTTTACTCTGAGTGAAGTCTTTCTAATAGATTTTTTTTTTTTTCCCTGTAATTAAGATTTTACTTCTCCCTGATATGGACATAGATGGAAAAGTAGCAAACAGAAATTAAATTTGCATTATTTTTGTGCAATCTTTGCAAGCTGTCAGCATGGTGAGGACTTTCAGGACATGTCTCTGCTGTGAGTCCCCCAGCTGCACACGCTCTCTTTCTTGCTAAGCCAGCTTCTTGCTCCTAGGGTATTATTTTAGCTCGTTCAGTTGCAAAGCAGGGTATTAAAAGAAAGGACTGCTGCATTGTCTTAGCTCATTTATGGCAGGTAACACAAAATTTGGAAGGGAAGTAAGGAAACAATCAATTATAAAACATTTTGCAATGGCACTTGTAATTCTGCAGGGTTAAATAGGCCAGGGATCACAGGGTGTTTCCTTTCTTAGCCAGCAGAAAAGCACCGGAAAGGAAAAATAAACTCTTAGAAACTTTATTTTCATAACAGGGTATTCTGACTGCCACGTGAACTGTGCTGCTAAAACCAGCTTTTTTTTTGAGGACACAAACTAATGTGACACTGGATCTGGGTTTAAGAATATATAAGAATAACTTATTTAAGAATAACTTTTCTCCTTAAAAAAGGAGATTTGTGACTCAAGACAACATGTTCCCACAAAAACCAAAGGCCAGATCTTGCTAAATAGCAGCTCTGGGTTTTGCATCCCCTACTTGGCCATAGAAGATAGCTTTGTTCTGTTGAGCAATATTTTGCAAGACCTAATCTTATAGGTGATATGGTCAGAAGATAAAAATGTAAGAAAAAGAAGGAACTTGTAGGGTATTTTTATTTGTGTGAGTAAGTTTGCATGTGAATAGTCCCAGTGGGCAATTAAAAAGATATGATTTGCAGGAGTGAGAATGGAGTTCAGGATCAGGCCTTCCTCTGTCTACCTTCAAAATCCACAAACTCTTGAATGGGTTTATGAGGTGGTGGTCTTGTTGGAGCAGCCTGTTTGCTCACTTTATTTCAGCACTAAAGCTGTTGTAGCAGTGGTCTTGGCAAAGAACATCACAGATTCGGATCATTTTGCAATTTTAAATAATTGAAAGAGCCTGTGCAGCCAGATAATCAATGATCTGTGTAAATGCCAACACTAAAATTAAATGGTTAATTAAGTTTATTTTCCCTGGGCTGTTCCTTCTGCATTCTCCCAGTGTGCTGCTGCAGGACAGACAACTGTTCTTCCAGGAACAAAGGGAGTTTTCTAGGTATAAAACGAAGCCAAGAGACTGCAGACTAGTATGAAACCCATTAAAATGACTGGGAGCCTTTCCATGCTATTTAACGGGCTTTAGCTCATCCTTTTTATAAGCACTATGAAAACAGTTGTTAGCCATTTCTGAGGAGGCCCCTCTCTGGGGTCGGCATTGGCCAACCTCACTGGCAGAACCTGAAGCTGGTGGGCAGCCCCGTCCCACTCCACATGTCTTACACGTGGGAGGTGAGGCTCCTTCAGAAAGAATTACAGCCTCCCCATTCAGCCAGGTGATTTTGTACCTCCCGAGAGGCGTGTGTCAGGGAACTCTGATTTATTGCAAAAGAAGCTGGCACCACATACAAAGCACCCAACAATGTGTTAAAACAATCCTCCGAGTCTCTCTTAGGCAGTGTTGCTGTTTGCTGGCAGCCTGGGGTAATTCAGATGAAAAATTGTCATGCACTCTACATGCTGAAATCTCCCCGTACTCTGGCATAGCTGAGGGATAACTGAGCAATATTAGTGTCCTGTGAGCAGAAGCAGCCCTGTCGGGAGCAGTGATTTATCACAAATTGCTGTAGCTTCAGAGGTGAAGGAAAGCTGCAGTGATGAGACTTCAGTGTAGGGATGTGATAGTAGTGTGTAATGCTTGTGCCCAGGGGCGCTTGGGGTTGGGACTTACCTAGAAGCTACTTCTGGAGCTGGTGCCCTGAGGGGCAGTGGACATCACCCCCTGATAGGGGTGATGTGGAGGTACAGCTATGGAGGCAGTGGATTTGGTGTTGCTAGTTCTTCCTAGAGCTTTTTCTAGGTCTGCTTTCTTTTTGGACTTCACATTTTGGGTAGTGGAAATTCCCATCTGGTTAGAGGTAATCTAAACATGTTTTCCTGTCCTTGCTTTCTCCATGGAGCTTTGCCTGTTCGATGGGTTTGAGGAGTAAAAACATCTCACTGTAAGAGCAGTAAGCTGTGTCCAGGTCTTCTTGGGCTTCTGTGTGGGCAGCTGCTTATTCCCTTGCTGCCTCTGGTCACTCTGGTGATCCACATGCCACACATTCTCTCCATCTCATTCATAGGCTCTCTCTTTTTATTCCTCACTCCTTCCTAGCCTCACTGGATATCCTTCATCACATTCACCCCAAACCCTTGTCTCCCTGGCAGTCATATTGCTTTGGTTATGGTTTCTCTCCTCTCTGAGACAATTTTTTGAAGCAGCCTCTTACATCAGGCTTGTGGTCAAAGAGAAAACCATTGCTTCACAATGATGTTGGGCTTCCAGGTCCACGTGGTCACATTCAGATCTGGGTTTTGATGATTGCCAGCATTTGCACAGTCCTCAGATCCCTGGGACATCTTCGTCATGCACGAAATCCCCCAGCAGCACAGACCAATTAATAGCTCCCTTCCCAGGTCTGTGTGAGTTCTGGTTGCTCTCAGAAAAGGCACGTCATCTCCATCCCCACGGCTGCTGCTGATGGCTCCTTCCAATTTACTTTCAGATGCTCTCGCTGCAGGTTGCACCCCCTGGTTCCCCTTCCAGAAGCAATGAGCTGTAATTGCTTCAGGTTCTTTGGAGATCATATATCTCAAAAGGCTGAGCCACAGCATCAGCAGCCGTGAGCTCTCCATGGCTATCATGTATGCAAAATGCATTTCCTTTTGCTAGAGGCTTGAAAACTCTTGTGCACCTGTTACAATATGACTCTGGTGCATCTTTTGTGGTGTTTTATGTAAGATCAGAGCTTTTCTACCCTATTTTTGCCTGAACTAGGAGGATTAGTTCTCATTTTCTTCTTATATAAAATTTAACTTTATGACATTTCATGCTTTGAAAAGTTTCTCTGAAGATGTTAAGAGGAGGTCTATTACTTAGGTGCTATTTGAAAAGTATTTAAACTGCCTTGGCTCCATTTTCTTCCAGACTATTTGGATGAGAATATCTGGGATTAGTCTTCTGTGCTGAAATCCAAAAAGCCCAAAGTTTTACCTGGAGAAGTGACAACCAGTGGTGGACAGAGCAGTTTCCAGGGTGCTGTGTCTGGGAGAAGCAGACTGTACCTGGCCTGTTTTGAGGTGGAACCGTGAAAAAAAAGTACAATTGCAGGGTGCATTGTTTTTAAGGAAGCATTCTAATGCAGCTTTTGGTTTGGTGTAACAGCAGCTGCACCACAGCCCCAATATGTGTGGATCCCTCATTATGGCTCTTTTCTAACCTGCATCCTTTGGCAAATTTCAGGTATTTCTTCAGTTCTATTTCATAATATCATATCATAGAATCATCAAATGTCTTCAGTTGGAAGGGATGTTAAAGACCACCCAGTTCCAACCCCCCGGCCATGGACAGGGATGCCACCCATTAGATCAGGTTGCCCAAAGCCCCATCCAACTCGGCAATGAAAACTTCTAGGGATGGGGCATTCACAACCTCTCAGGGCAGCCTGTGCCAGTGCCTCACCACCCTCTGAGTGAAGAATTTCCTCCTTACATCTAATCTAAATCTCCTGTCTTTTAAATTAAAACCATTCCCCTTGACCTGTCATTGTCTGCCAGAGTAAGAAGTTGCTCTCCATCTTTTTTATAACTCCCCTTTAAGTATTGAAAAGTTGCAATGAGGGAGTCTTCTCTTTGTACGTTCATCTGAAAATGAGTCAAGCCAAGATGACTGCTCTTATCACAAGGCCTGATCTGTTACCTCCTTGAGTGGCCTGACAGAAGATCTGGTAACCAATTTTCTATGCTTCAGCTTGCATTTCATTTCATGTCTTACAAAGAAAGTCCTCTGTGGGCTTTGTTTGAAAAAGAGCACTTTTCATGCTAAATTTTCTATTTGGAGCCAGCTGGAAGTTACCATTCATTTCTCTGCTAAAATTAATTGAACTATTTTCATGGAAAAAGCTGCACTGTGCAGGAGCCACCACTCCACGGCACATTGCATTGGTTTGAAAAATTGTTGTGTAAAGCCATGCGGATAATGGATGGTGCATCGTGCAGCTAAGTCAGTAACTCCAAGGTGAGACCTCTTTGCTATGAAAAGTTCATACTCACATGCCGCTCTTATTTGTAATTTGTATTTATTCCAACTTCTAATGAGAAAGCTGCATTCTTCCACTGGGAGATGGATGCAACTGGAGCCCTGAGGTGTGTTAATAGAGTGAAGGTAATCTTCTCGCCTCTGTTGATTCAAACTGCAAGCCTTTTCCACCTTGAAGAATTACTATTCGTTTGGTTTTCCAGCCTTGCTAGGAAACGTCTTGTATCCTTTGAAAACAGGAATGTTTGAGTTGCCGTTGGCATGGGCTGAGGAAGCCTTTGTTAAGGAACCGTCCTGGGGTCCTGCAGTAACCTTCTTGCTCTCGGAGCAGGAGGCACTCGTGGGCATCACCCGGTCCATGCAGGGCTGAGGTGGAGCCCAGCTCCTCTAATACAGCCACCCTAATTCAAACCATCTGGCCACTAATGACATGACCGTCGTGCCTGGCTGTGGCAAGACTAGGAGCCTGGAGCTCCAGCTAGTTTGTTTATTGATAGTGAGAATTGCTGTAAATTTGCCTCGGGGTTATTTTTTTTTAATAAAGACACATTTGTTCCAATAAGACACACTTCACTTCATGCAGCTGAAGCCAGAAGCAAAAAGGAATGGTGGAATTTGGTGCATGATGTTATTTACACAACTGTCTTTCACATTTCTGTGGTTTCTTTAACCTGGAAAAGCAAATTTGCCTGTGTTTTCATTTTCTAAGAGGAGATAAGAACTCCCTGGAAAAAGCCCACTGAACTGCTGAGCCTTGATGTGTGCTAGCTTATAAAGCACGGCTATATGTAAACCACATAAACGGGATGTAATTGCCAGCTTCTGCTCCATCCTATATATACAGTGACCAGACAGTCTGCTCAGCTATGGCCAAACCGAGGGTTTGTCCTGAGGGATGTGTAGCTGTCTGGGTGTATGGTCACTTCTCTTTGCCCCTGCTCTGCCCATTCCCTGCCTCCTTCCTTAGCCGTGTCCCATGGTTAGGGTAGCCCTGGTGCCTTGGAAGGGGATGACAGCTGGGTGAGGGATGGAAGCACCGAGGGATTTCTCTTTGCAAAATTACAATCGTATTTTTGCTGCAGCCTTTCTCAGTCTAGCACCTGTGGGATATCTGCAGAGCAAGGGGTGTGTGTGCTCGGGGTCTGGGGGAGCAGAAAAATGCTGCCTGTGTTTCACCCCCCCCCTCCCCCCCAAACTCCAGCTTTCTTCATGTTTCTCTACTCTGAACATGAGTCCTCTTCCCCACCACCAAATACTTGGTGGCCAGAAAGGAGATCCTGGGCTTTGCCCTGAGGTCTCACCTTAGATCCCAGTTCCTCCATCTCTATTCCCAAGTGTTTTGAAGGTGCTAAAATGCTTACCTGGTCACCGTGCCCTGCAATTTGCACCAAGCCCCCATGATACTTCATCTTCCTGTATTGCTTTGCCTTGCAATTATTTAGCTCGTGATTATCAGGAGCTAAACTCTTTCTTCTTCTTCTTTTTTCTCCCTGCCAAGTCCAGATTTAGCTTTCTCTTTTGTCTCTGCTTGCAGCTTGCTGGAACGGCGATTTTGGAGAGCCATGGCCCCTGCAGGAGCGTGTATTTAGCTGCCCTGCACAGCACGGCCATGGCACTGCCAGGCTGACCCGAGAACGGAGCTGCAGCCACCCCATTCCCGCGTTAAACCACGTCCTCAGCTTCATGTTTATTTAAACTTTGCAAACAGCACCTTGAGCTAAAACCTCAGGGAGGTGAAGCATGGTCAGGGTTTCTCACTGTCATCCCCTTCTCGCCCCCTCCCTGCCAGCCCCTGCCCTTGTTGGCATTTGTGGGCTGGCAGCTCATGGGCTGAGTTCGTGCAGGCCACAGCAAAACCCCTGGCTTTTAGCTCCTGAACTGGATTTGAACTGGGGCAGACCTATAAATAAAAGACCCTCCAGTCCATTACCAGTCCTCCGCAATCCAAGCCTGCCAGCCTAACTGTATTTATGAGGTAGCTACTTAAATATACTGTGTTTTATGGACATGTACACTCAGACTTCCACGTCAACCATTTAGGATCATGTGAGCCTTTAAAAGCTTTCACAGACTCGAGCTGCCCGAGCTGATTACACAAATCTGATTTGGGTGCTGGCTCCCGCTCCAGCTTGCTGCCATCCAGCCATTTTTCAGCCCAGTCCCTTCCAGGTTAGAGAAACCAGATTAAAAGGGCTTCACCAAGACACCCAAGAAAACCTGCCTTGCCGAAGCTATTAGCCATCTCCATAGGAAATCTGATTCGCAGTAGTAATTAATCTTTCCAGCAGAACTTCTTGCTCAAAAGTTGAGCTTTCACTTCACCCAGATGTCAATGTACATCTCGGTCACCTCAGTCCTTTGCTGCCCTGTTTTGTGCATGTCTTACAACATTGAAAATAACATCTGCTTCTATATGCAAAAAAATAACAACTATATTTTACAACACAAAATCACACAGTTCTAGCTGTATTTCAGTAAAAGAGACAAATATAAGATAATTTACATTTGGCAAGCGCAGAGATAATGAAAGCACAGAGATTTGCAGGACTATGAAAATCAGGTAGTGAATTTTAGGTTGTCAAGTAATGAATGTTTAATGGCAGAGGCTTTTTTAATGGGAGAAAATTTGCATATATTCCTTATATACAATGTACACCAGCTAGAGCTGTCAAAGTGTGGAAGAAAAGTGTTGGGTAAGCATTTTTTCCCCTTATCGACAAAAGACAGCTTTACTCTTCCATTTTGCTTTAACTTCTAAATCTACCATAATCCCCACTTCAACACCATCCTTAGGATCATTTCTGAGTGGGATTTCTCCTGTCCTTTATTTTACCCACTTTCAGCCTCCCTCATGCTCTGGTTTTGGGGATGAAGTTGGGATGTGCTGGTGGGGCTCCCCCAGACCCAAGGATGACCGAAGGTTGACCCAAGTCACAGCCAGAGCTCCCTCACACCATGGCACCACATGAAACTGTCTTCTGAAGGATGGTACATAAAGGAGCAGTAAAGGATATAAACATTATTATTATTATTTTTTTTCTCTATAAATCTAGGGAGATTTTAAAGTCATTGGGAAAATGTCCAAAAAAACAATGAAGTGTTTAATGGTGTTATTTTTGTCCTGGGCTCTCTGCAGTCCTCATGTCTTCTCCCCTCCTCCCTTCTGTTCTCCTGATTTACATTTTGGGATTAATAAACAAATTCAAGTGCAGATTTTGAACCCAAATCTTCTTTCTTTTAGATGTAAGAGCTCTGCTCCTGACTTTATAGCCTGAAGTATTGTTGGTAGGAACTGCTGGGAGGATTCTTTTAGACAGGGGTGAGACCAAGGCGGGGTTCCCTGCTTCCTTTCCTCCCTCTTGCCGAGCTACTGGGACTTTCCCTGCACGCCTCCTAACAGCCTTGCCATGGCTGATGGAGAAAGATCTGTCCTTCCTTCATCTCTTCTCATCTGGAACAACATTTTATTGTTTTTCTGCTTCACTGGTTCTTACATTTCAGATTTCAGCCACATGAGTGTTTTCTCCTTTGTGCCGATACCATGCATGTTAAACCCTTTCCCTTCCTAAGAGTATTAATGAAAAATATTAAAACTAAAAATATGGACTACGATAATCGTACAATCAGTGGTGCTTTTTAATTTTTATTTTTATTTTTATTTTTTATTTTTTGAGAAGGAGCAGATTTGCAGATCAACCCTGAGATGTGCCCTGTCTGCTTTGCTTTCAGGTGAATCCAGCCTGGGGCTCTGCCATGAAAAAAAAACCTGCAGGCTGGGCAAATCCCCAGTTGGAAAAGGGGTGCGTCCAGCTCCCAGACTGGGATGAGGAGGATGTGCCTCCTGCTGCTCAGCTCTCCTAGCTCTCCAGAGAGAGCCCAGCCCCGGCTGCAGTCAGGTCTCTGCTTGTTCTGTGCATTGCTCATATTGCTCAGCAAGTTCCTACCAACAAAAGTGGCTCAGTCACAAGCAGATTATGTGACTGTCATGGGCATGACTGGAAGCTCTCTTCTTGCCTGGCTTGTAGGGCCTGGCTAGGGTGAGAAAGTAAAAGTACTTTACACATGGATGTTGGTAAAGGTACTTGGAGCATCCTGGTGTGCAAATTGTCACAGTGAGTTGGTTTTCATGGCAGAACTCCTCTACTGCGTTGCTTGGAGGAATTACTAACATGATGACAGAGAGAAAAATAAAGGGTGCCATAGTCCAAGAAGAGAACATTTCTTTTATTTAAATGAATCTCAAGGGCTTCTGGGGATTTTATTTTCCTGAGGTCCCTCTTTCCCAAAGGTCTGCTGTTGCAGGCTCTGCCAGCAAGCACATCGGCATCCCATGCCCTCAGGACAAATCCAAGGCTCACATTTATTTGCTCTGGCTCATGGACAAGAGCCAGAACCTCTCTGCCACAGAGACCCCATGGAGCTGCACGAGGACACGATGTTCTGCTTGTCCTTGGGATCATCTGTGAGCATGGAAGATGAAAATAGCCCTCAGTGGGCATACCACCAGCTGCAAACAAACAGTAATCCAGACACTGTCTATGGGTGCAGGTCTTGAGGTATTCATCCCATGCGTGTACCTGCTTATTTGCTGCCAGTGCTTTGCCTGTGCTACTACTCAAGAGCTGGTCTTTACTTCTGAGAGAAAAATGGAAGTAAATGGAAGTAAATCCAGCAACAGCTTTGCTCATGGCTTGAAGTGAGGAGCTGTTTTTCCCCTCTAAGCTTTCTATTTTTAAGGACTTTTCAAATAAATGCTTACAAATCCTATCACCTTTTGTTAGGAGGTTGACGTGGGAAAACACAGAGTTCATTTGGAGGCTGCATCCTGGTTTTGCTGTAAGTTACTCTATAGCTGGCATCAATTTCAAAGCCTTGCTGTAGCATTAAAGCTTCTAAAGGACCTAGGTAAATTTCTGATATATTTATAGCTGAGTATACTTTGTAAATTTGGAGTTTTGTTCTTTGCTCTTTACAGATTAGACAAGAAGTCAATAAAATAATTCCTTCAGCCTGCTTTTCGGCAGATGTGAGTATTCAGATTGATACAAATCAGCAGCTCATGTACTTCACATTCTGCTTAGAGCTAACTTGGGCTAGATTAAGATTCAGGATAAAGCTTAATGCAATGTAAGAAATTATAGAGTTAGGAGACACGGCAATGAGTATCCTGTCTTTGTGAATTTATTATGATTTACAGTACACTTCAAGATATTTCCATGACACCACTTTAACTGATGGATTTTCCAGCATTTATATTTAGTGATAATTTTCTAGTCTGGCACTGTGATTACCTGGATAGTTAAGTGTTTGGGAGAGAAATAAAAGTATTTTAGTTTCAGGGTAAAAACATCATCCTTAAATAATGCAGGTACTTTTTGCCAAGCTTGTTGCAAATTGCCTCAGGGGTTGAATATTTGAGTATTCCTCTTTGAATATTGTTAGGAAACTAATTAATCTCAAAGACGCAAGTAGAAGTATAAAATATACATGGAAAATTATGTTGAGAGCCAAAGTTTTAACAGGAGTTGCACAGTGTGTCACCATTCCAGTCTGTTATTGTCCCATGGAGCATTTTCTGTTGGCATCTCTTGGCCTTATCTTCACTTGGCTTCAGTTTTGAACTAGAAAACCCAAAGAAAATGTCTCCATGTCTGGGTAATGTTTTGGAACTTGCTTATCTTAATGCCACAAAAATCAAATACATTTTCTCTGATTTTTTTATATAATGTGATGAAAAAAAAGAGAAAAGGATATTCACTGCAGAGATATCAAATAACATTTTTGTGACATTATTTATCCTCCCCTAAAATATGCTTTGGAGATTGAATGGATAGAAACCATGCGACAGCTCATAATGTGTGACAGTGGCTGCACCGGCGAGCCCAGAGGGACCGGTGGCTTCCTCTCTTCACCTCAGTGATGGTTGTGGGGGGATCCAGCATCTTGCCTTGGCTGTCACAGCCTCAGAAGTCCTCCAAAACCTGCCAGGTACCATCCAGCTAGCCCTGCTAGCTGGGACATCTCCGGGGTTGAGGTCATGTTTTCCTATGTAGCCCATGCTTTGATCTTGTGCTTATTGTGATCCAGAGCAGAGTGACACAGCGAGAAATCCTGCAAAACCTTAAGAGCTGAGAGCCTAGGAGGACAGTGCTGCACCACCAGGGCTGTTAACCTTGTTTTCTGCTTAAATGAGCTCTGATTTTTCTGAAACATGGTCTGTGTTGGATGGAGCAGGGTGAGGATGCCTTACAAGGTGCTTTCTTCTGTGCTTAAATCAACATCTGATCTCCGGGGGTAATGTAGCTAAATAATCAGGATTTCCTCTATAGCTTGGGATCAAAGTCACTGGTGCTCTCCAGCTGCTTTGCACTGTGCTGGTAATGCAAAGCAGCCATAAACTTGGCTTAACGCTGAGACGTTAGGTGTGCATGCAGCTTTGTATGGCCGGCGAGAGCACGCCAGCGAAGCTGGCACCATGAAGCACTCAGCGGGCTCACATTACGAAGAGAAAGAGTTGCCAAATCCACGTGAAGGATTTCATTGCCCTGAGCAAAACTCACCACAAAGGAAAGAACAATCATCATGATTTGATGTCTTCTGAGCTTTCTGAAACACAACACAGGATACAAGGCCTGGGGAATGAAAGCTCCTGTGTTTGGAGTCAAATACTGAAAACTCATTTAAATTTAGGCATGAGCACTGCACTTGAAGTGTGACTCCACAGTGCATTTTTTGAAACAACTTACTTTGGCTCAAGTGTCTATGTGAATTGCATATTATATATTAATTTAGGTGACAATAAGAGCATTTAGGTGGTCAGCATCCACTTAAAATAGCAATTGTAATGACACATGATTCTTCTTCTTTTTTTTTTTTTTTTTTTTTTTTTTTTTTTTTTTTTTTCCCCAGATTAAATCATAAATCTCAAATAAATAAAACACAGCATGTAGCATTTCTCAAGAAGTTTGGAACAAGAATTTGTTACATTTCACAGAAGAAGATTTATGTCATGAACAAAGTGGTTTCCAGTGAAACATGAATTGGTTATTTTCAGTTCTCTACCTAGGGCATGGAATGGCTTTAATTATATAAGTGAGCTACAGAAAAAGAAGACTACATATGTGTTTTCAATGCTTGAACAATTTTTCTACCTTCAATGCAGCTGTAGATGTGGGACTGGGGTCCTCACGCTCTGGCCTGCGGAGCATTTACAGCAGCACATGTTTGCACAAGTCTCGAGAAAACAGTTGCATAATGGGAGTTATTGAGTTTTCCTATAAAGAGCAGTTTTCCTCTCTGAGAAAAAAAGTTTTTCATTGCTAAAGGTCCAAGTAAATACAATTGTGTTTTCAGAATTTATTACTTCTCAGGGAAAACATTTTATTAGGACTTTTAGTCTGTTACTTATGTTGAATGGGGATTCTAAAAGAGTTGTGTTTGTTTTCTGAAGCGTGCTTAATTTCAGCTTAACCATTGGCCACGACTTCTTCATTACCATTCTCAGTAATGGGCTTGCATATATTAACATTCATTTCTATGTCCCAAAGAAGATTTTCAGAAAAAAATGAACATTGCATTAAATACTCCATTTTCTACAAGAAGAAAAAGTTATAGCCAATTAAGCACGTAAGCTCCCTGTTCCCACTGATGTCAGAGGGCTGGGGAAAAAGGAAAATGCTTTATTTGACATAAGTAACTTGCCATTTCTCAGTTTTGTTTCTCTCTATGAATAACCTGAAAGTGCCTTCATTTTTTTAATTCAGTTTGTAGTCAGCTAATTACCTCTGCAGAAGAACAGCTAATGAATATAAAGAGGGAGGTTTTGAAGCCTCTTGTGGGAAAGTTCAAGTGTTACTGATGAACTCTGGAGTGTGGAGCTCTGCTTCGTGCTGCAGCTGGGACGAGCACAGCTCACGGCCCTCCTTCATCGAGAAACCTTGAAGATCAAAGTACAGTCATTGACAAACTAATATACATGTTTGCAGAGCACAAAGGACCACTACAAGAGGTTTTAGAGAATTTCTCCTTTAAGTAAGCATGTGCTACTGTCTGGTGTGTGCTGAAGCCCATAGAAAGTGTCAAGGGTGAGCGTGAGCTGTGTGCAAGGCCTTGGACTCTGGAGAAGAGTTGGCCAAACCCCAACCTGTATGCCAAGGGCTACTGTCCTTGGAAATGGGAACTGGGCTTTTCCTAGGTAAAAATAGAAATCTGTATCTGGTGTGAATCTGCATTGTTTCTACGACTTTTAATGGAAGTCCTGAGTTAGTCTTGTTAGATTTGTCTCAAAACCTGGACACAGAAGTAGTCCTTTAGTTGTGTGCAGGGTGAGCTAGGGAGGAAGCCATAAGACACACGAAAACATGGGGCTTTCAATTCACTGGGGAAATTCACCCATGGGACTAGTTTCACAGAATTTCATGGTCTCCTCCAACTCCAGTTCCTGGGGTGTTTCTGGACCCAGCTAAAACACTCACCAGTTTGCAGTGTGCGCTTATCTGGGAGTGATGGCACCCTGATGTACCTCAGAGGAGATGTGCTCATCTTGGCATTATCTACTTAAAAACCATTCAGTTTTCTCATAAGTGAGATTTTCTGTCTCCCAGTTCAGTAGTGTTTGCTAACAAGAGTTAGAGAGCATTTAAGCAGAGAAAAAAAGCAAATTTTGATAGGCTCATTGTGGCTGTGGTTGATGAGACTGGGATAGGGAACAGGGAATGGAAGAACAATGCTTTATTTCCACTTCTCCATTGATTCAATCTCACTGTGAGGTCTCAACGTCTCATTTTCTTGACTTGTAAGATATGGGTCTGCTACATTGCAGGGTGCTTTGACTTACAGGAGGCAGAAGTGAGTTTTCTGCTTGAAGCTGCATGGAGAAGCAGCAGCACACATAAAAAATGTACCTCCTGAGGTGTACCTCCCGTGTTGTCATCTGTATGCACATAAAGCCATACTAAAGCCAATGGGGAGGGCTGAGGAAGTGGATTTGCTTCAGAATTATGTTGTTAACATACATTTCACAGTCTTTAATTCTCTTTGTTTGTTTGTTTTCTTACCTGGGTTTACTGTACCTCAGTACCTTTGACTACTGACTGAGTCAAATAATCTCATCTGCAAGGGATGAAATGCTATCAGGCTAAAATAAGCTAGAAGATAACTAGCCTTCGGAAGAGAGCTTCAGCCTTCAGAGCCACCTGCAGGAGAGAGCCTAGGGGTTTGTATGAGGGAATCCAATGTAGGGAGGCAAAATCACTGCTCAGCACAGAGAGCACTGAAGGGAGAGCAGGAGCAGGAGCTGCTGCTTTGGAGATTCAGAACCTCATTTGGAGTGGAGAGAGAGCTACAGAAACTGTGTGTGGAAGGAGAACAGAAGGAGAAAATCATTGAATCTGATGCAAACAGAGCAGGAGAGTGTGCTGAACACCCTGTGAGCTTCTCGCATTCTCTTTCTGTACATGGTGGCAGAGCTGTGTGGTGGGGGGAGTGCTCTCCTGAGGACGGTGGGACATGTGGCAAGGGGAGAAAAGATGAATGTAAGAAATGCACTTGACATGAAGGAGAAAGCTTTGTTCAGTAGCTGAGAAGAGGGAAAAGGCTTAGATTACATGGAATCCTGCCTGGCTCAGTCATGCTGTGGTGCAGCCTCTGGTCTGTGAAGCTGCCATCACCTCCAAAATCCCCCTCCTCTTGTGCGATGCGGCAGAACACTGTCATCTGAGCTGTTTCCCAGAGGAGGCCAGTAATGATACTCTCAGATTAAAAGTTCATGTGTTGGAAGCCAGCAGTTTTCCAAAGTCCCGTAAGGCGCCTGCAGGAGCAGCAGGGAAAGGCCCAGCTGCTGCTGGGTGCGTTTGGCACTGAACCCAGCAAATGTGTCCTCTTGAGTTCCTGGCTCGGCCCTGCAGACTCAAGGTGCTGCTGGGCTGGGGCTTGTGCACCAGTTCCAAAGCACTTCAATTTCTTGAGCTTTCTTATTGCTGCTCTTAAAACATGAAGAGCTGTTTTTTTTTTTTTTTTTTTTTTTTTTTTTTTTTTTTTTTTTTTTTTTGTTCTGTTTTGTTTTGAATTTCAAATAAAACATGTCTGTAACATGCCCGGCCAGAGACAGCAAGCATCTGGCTCTCTTCAGCACCTCAGACTTTTCTGAAGGGGAATTATACTCTGCTAAGTGGGTCCTTGTGTTACTAAAAGCATGTAGATTTTGCTTTGAGTGCACATATAAATAAGATGGATTGAGTAAAAAAATCCCTGTTCCTGCGACCCCTGCGGCCATACAACCTCCTCCAACATGGACACAGCTGAATGGAGGTGGAAAGTCAGCCTGTACTGGGGTTCCCTGTGCAAGCAGGCACAAGCTGAAGCCCAAAGTCTTAATGCAAGTTAATTTCTGAGCAGTGCTGCAATATCTGCGGTGCACATCTGGTTATGACAAACAGTTCTAACTCACTAGACAAGCAAAATAACTTGTCAGCTCTGTTTTCCTCTGGGGCAGCTTTTATTTAAGAGACATCATTTTTCTGTAATTAAAGTTTTACGGAGAGTTTTAGAGTGGCATGCTTGCAATTCACAAGAAGAGCTGAGGACACAATTCTACATGGGGAGCACAATTAGGCGCAGTGTTGGAGCCTAGGTACCCACGAGGAGGGCAGCCAGAAGGAGGACTGCGATGTGATGGTTAGCATGCCAGAGCTGGGAGGTTCTTCTACAGCTCCCATGTAAGGCAGTCATGACTGGCAGCCTTCTGTTATCACAAGCTGAAAAAACATTTGTAAAATCATCAAGCATGAGATACTCAGTGTGCTGGATTTGTCAAGCTGATGTCATCAGATACTGCTGATGTGTATTCAAATAGCTGGGATTTCAGGATTTTTGCCACACACAAGCCCTTTGGCAGCTCTTCTCCAGCCTGCAGGATGAACTGAGTGCTGGTAGGTGGGTGCTGGGTACTCCAGGGCAGCCTGCCTGTCCCATGAGCTCTGGGGGAGCTGATCCCAAACCGAGATGGAGCAGCACAGGTAAATGCTGAGCCCTCTCCTGAACAGGATCCAGGCCCATTGAACTGAAACTCACTTTAAAAATACAACTCATGTTATGAATGTCTCAGTGACATTTTAATTAACTTGAAGATGTCAAGGGAGCAGAAAACATGCTGCAAAATTCCCATCCTTTTATCACATCTGTGATGAGTTAATGCCATGTGGTGTATGCATCATGCATTCAGTCACAGCTTAGTTCTGCCGAGGTCAACCCACGACACAGCAGTTAGTTTTTGGAACTCATTCAACCATCATAACTATTTGCCGAGGAGCCACCACAACCCCACCTACGTGGGTGAGTTCAGCAGCTGCACAGCTCTCATGTGGCGATGTAAGGGGGCACCCACGGCACGGGGACTTCATGGGATTGGGAAGCCCCACTCTCAGTCATCCTACCCTGCTTGCTGTCTCTTCTAGGGTTGGGAAAACAGTCACAGGACTTTCTTTTTGGGTGCAGGATGAACAGGAGCTGCATCCAGCACCTTTTCTGTGCTTGACATGCATGGACAAGAGTAATGGGAAAGTGGGAACCCACCCTGATAGAAACAATTGTTCTGGTCTGATTGTGATTGCTTTAAAAGCTGCTCACAATTTGTCTTTCCTTCTCCGGCAATTCCCCTGAGGTTAATTAGTGCAATATTTTTTTGTTAATCTTGTGGCGGGGAGGAAATTTGGAAGAGATAGCCAGTAGTGACCTCAAATTCATAGGTTCTCAATAAGTAAAAAGAAAGAAACTAAAGAAAATAACTTATTTTAAAACAAAACATAATATTTTCCTCATTCTCTTTGCCTGAGCTGGAAAGTAACTTTAGACAACTGCTGATCAAGGCGACAAGTCTTGTAAATAGTCTGTCATAAATATCACATTGAACCTGACAAAAAAAGCCACCTTAGGATATCGATGCTAAATCATTTACATGGGAGGAGAACACAGACTGAATGAAGTGAGAGTTTTCATGATTTCAAGGCTGATAAATAAGGAAAAAGCAGCACAATGAAGCATCTCCCACCTAGCATCTGAGAAAAACAGGTTAAAAATAAATCATATGTAGATAAATACAGAGATGCTAACTACAGGAGGCTGTTACTGGGCCTTTGTAGCTGTTGGCTGCAACAGGAAAAATCACAACATAGAGGCAACGTTTTAACACCATGCTGTTTCAGCCCAACTACTGAAATTACCAAGTATTTTTAGAAGGTATTTTGCACCACAAGTAGCCCATTAGAAATAAGGTATTTGCAATGATGCCAACTAACTAAGCCAGACTTGAGCCTATTCTTAGGGGACTAACTTATCAGATGTGCATCCAAGGGATGCTTTTGGGGAATGCCCTGGCTGAAATTTGGGCAATGAGGAGTCGCGATGGTCACCTGTGATTCTGGATCAATATGCTCCACTTACCACAAGGGCTCAGAAGAAGCTATAAAATTTAGAAATGACCCTCAAAGCATTTCAGAATGTCAAAGTTAAATGCTGAAATTTAACATCTTGGACTTAAACATAACTGGATCTTTTCTCCCCAAAGAACCTCTCTTGATACCAATCCCCATGCAGTTTTCATACAGATGGTGGGGAGCCATTCTGGCTCTGTCTATGGCTGGGGAGAATCCAAGACAAGAGATGCCCAGCATCTTGTTTAATGCAGCTTTTTTCACACTGGTGGGAATACCAGCAGTTTGGTAGCTCTGTTCATTTTCAGAAAAAAAACAAAAAAAAACAAAAAAAACAACACCACATTTTTTGCAGTGTTCCTTTTCTTGTTTTTCTACTGTCTGCAAATACATTTGTGTCTCAGTAGGGGTTAGTTCATATGCACTCACAACGTCGGGGTCTGCAGAGCCTACTCGGCCGATGATCAAAGGATGCAGTTTTGGAGACCAGCCACTCTTCTGCCTCTTGGCTTGTCCTCTCCAAGTTCACAGTCTTGCTGGTCATTTAAAGGCAAACATCCAAATTCACCACCTTTTTGTGATGAGTTATGCACTTATTTATGCATAGACTGCTGCAAAGATAAGACTGTTTGATAACACTTTAGTAAAATCTATTAGCTTGCTGGGATCCTACTGCAGACAGTAAGGGGTGATCATATGGGATGTTGCGAATTAAAATCAGCAATTTTCTTGAAAATATCCTGTAGAAAAAAGTCCTTCAGTCTCTGCAGAGGCAAGGAAAACCCTACTACTTCCAGTATTTCACAAAAGACTTTCTGGTTATTACCAAAGATGCAAGATTTTTTAAATAAGTCAGCATGGTTCACATTCACAATGCCAAGTGATGGAGACATGTAATTGACCTGAAGATTAAAGCTGAAAGCCCTATTTCTCCCAGTGCCTGGAAGGTTACAGAGGGAGCACCAGAGTGCTTTCACCATTGGGAAGGCCAAGGGGGAATATTGAAAGTATTTGTTTTCCTCCACTGGTAATTACTGCCCTTGGAGTTTCCATTTAAGAAGGCAATTTCAGAATGGAGGATTTTGAATACCACGTGGAACCATAACACTGGGTAACATTATTTAATTGCAGAGCCATAACAATGCCCGGTGTTTCAGCAGCCTTAAAAATGTAAGTCTTAGTTCAGTAACCTTTAAGATTTGTTATTCTTTGCCTTATCACTGAGTCGTAACATTGTTGAGGTGGTTATCTCTAAGAGGTTTAAATTTCTAATCTATTAAAGTAATTTTAGCAATTTATTATTTCTAGGCCATTGAGGAAAGGTTAAAATGAAAATTACACTGGAGGGAATAAGTTCTGTTCCAAGTACAGGTTGAAAACATCTCAGCTGTAGAAAGCAGTAAGGTTTCAGGGGAAGAAGCACTTATCAAGGGAAATGAAATGACTGATAACTATTGATTAAAGCAGCTTGAGTGAGGCAGTGTGAAAGGATTTTTTCCCCCAGTAATGTAACAGAGAATTTGCAATGCATGATTTAGACAGCTTCTACCTTGGAGGTAGTTTTGCACATCTGAGTTAGACTTTTAGCACTATATTACAAGAACGGAAAATTTCATTTTCAGGAGTACACAGAAAGACCAGCATCCATCTCTGCACAGCCATCCACCCAATTTAAATAAATCTACATGGTGCAGGAGAAGCTATGAATACTGATGTTTGGGAGCAGGAGAGAGCCCAGAGATCCTCACATCCTAAGACCTTGTGGGAGCCAGCTGGACAAATCACTTTCCCGACTCAAATCTTTGATGGGCAGAAGAGGCAATGCTCTACCTTGGCCACGCTGAGTGTGACTTGATCATGGTTTAATGACTGCTCAATGCCTGTTGCAGCACTGGCATTTTGGTCATCACTCATTGCTCTTGTGTCTCCTACTGCCCTGCATCCCATGGCCTTGCTCACTGCTGAGCTTTGAGGGATCCAAGTGCATCTGGGTTTCTGCCATGCCCTGTGAGTGAGACCAACTTGAGGGGAACAAAAATCACTTGTCTCTATGCGCAGAAACAGCAGCAGCAGGAAAACCTTGAAAAAAAGCCCTAGCCTTTAATTCTAGCTGTGTTTGTTTTATTTTATTTTATTTTTGTACAATAGCAGCAGTTGATTTTATTAATTTTTACAGCACTGTTGGGAGATTTAATAGTGCTATAAAATCTAGTCTAAAACCCCTGTAATTGTCTTATCTCTTCAAATTAAATGCATACTCTGGGAGTTTTAAAAATAGAGACTATCAACTGGATAGGCCCATTACTATGAATAATTTCCCTCTTAAACAAATACTGAGTCCTGACACAATAGACAATAGCCCTCCCGATTTGTTTGGGGGTGAATATGCCAAGGCTCACTAAAAGGGGTGTTTTGTTCATTGACACCCGTCTGCTGAGGGCTTCTTTTGAGCTGCCACATGTACAGAGCAAATTGCAAAGCACCATGGACTCTTGTCCGCTGTGTGATTGCACAGCAAGTTGTTTGAAAACAAATAATTCAGTCATTTAATGTATTTTCACATAGTAAAACTGTGTAGTCCCTGGTACGGATGAATGGCATGTTCAGTAAAAGGAACAACCCGCCTGGGGGCCACTGGAGGTAAGTCTCCAGGAGGTGGTGGCACGTCAGGTTTTATGGGAGGGCACAGACTTTTAAGGCACAGTCAATTTAAGCAGAGGAAAGAGGAAAATTGATGCTTTCCATCAAGCCAGGAGCAAACACTCAAAACCATGCTTTTCCTGATGGCGTCTAGAAGGTCATTGCTCTCCCCATCAGCTGGACCCAGCTTTATCCCAGTGTGCCCTCAGCCCACTGCCCCAGCTCAGGGCTTGCTGCCACCACAGTGCTGAGCTTCTGCAGTTCACCAAGTGTGGGTTTTCCTTGTTGATCATGTCCCCAGTAAGGTAGATTTGCTTCTAATAATGTTTTTTTGCAGCTGCTATTTATTTTTATTTTTATTATTTTATTTTTGTTTTTGTAAGGAAAATGAGACTTTGCAGGCAGTGACTATAATGACGAGTTTTTGCCTTCGGGGATCATCTCTACCACTGGCAGAAGTTGCAGGATGGATATGTTTTATGCTCTTCTGCATAAAGAATAATATAAAAAAGAACGAGAGCACCGGATCCAGCATGGTGTTTCCATCTTCCTTCCCTTGATCAGATGGCTTCCCATGCAGGGATGGTGCCAGGGTGCTGTGCTATGGGCAGGAATTGCAATCCATATGCAAGGACATGGAGCCAACAGGTGACATGTTGTGTGTTCAAAGAGGACATCCAACACTCGTCCCATAACCTGCAGGCATTCTTCTAAAGCCCCCGCAAAATACCTTCTCTCAAACAAGCACCAGATGGAAATGGATTTTTTTTTGAAATGGATTTTTTTTTTTAACCTAATTGTGTGAATGGCAGGGGTGCTACTCATCGTCCTCCATCCCCCCCATGTGCTGAGCACCCGATGGCAGGCACACGCTGCACGTTTTATTTTCAGAACGAAAGACGCCATCTGCAGCATATCCCCCTGTTTATGTCTGCTGTATCTCTGCAGACTGAAAACTGTTGTGTGTGTCAAAGCAGAGCCTCTCCAGTTGATGAACTTTTTCTTTTATTTATTTTATTCTTACAGGGATGACTCTCATAATAGTGCAGAGAGAAAGTCAGTTCCAATCACAGGGCTATCTCTGAAAGCGTGCTTGACACCAGTGTGGAAATCTTGGCTAAAGGTGGTTGGTTGTAGTGGCATGAACAATACCCAAAGGCAGACGTCCTGATGAATTTCTGACAGAGAAGGCTGGGAGATAATTCACCCAGCAGCTTGAGAAGGACTCTGCACCTCTCTTCCAGATAATTGAACTTTAATTTATTTAAATTTAATGGGAAACCATATGGAGAGGAACAGAAAGCTAATTTAAAGCAGTGCTCAAAGCAATCAATATGTTAACAGATTCCTTCAACTTTTCACACTTGGTTGCTGAAAAATGCTTAAAATGTATGTTTTTTTATCTGGTATTATGAAAACACAGGGTTTCTGGCATGTTGTAATCAAAACTCAGGAGCCAAAATGAGCCTCTGTTGTGAAAATGAAAATATAATTTGAAAGCACAGATCTTATTAGAAGTGAAAATAACAACGAAGATATCTTTTATCAAAAACTACACATCTCTGAAGTCTCCTAAGAAGACAAGTATAAATCCTAGAGGGTTCAAATTGCTGGCCTTCATATGGCACAGAATAAAAGCAATAAAATAGTTGTGTGAATTGCATTAACATACTGAAATTGGCAGCAAAAGTATAGTAGAGAACCCTTGAATGTAAATGGAGTAAATACAGATTGTGGCAGGAGAACACAAAATTACCAAGTATGCACTGTAATGATGAGAGAAATTTTTATCAATTTTCATATTTTCCTTACACTTTTGGTCCATTTCAAGATTAATTTTTTCCATACTGAGTTTTGAAAAGCGACTTTCAACAGATTTTCAGGGGCAGGATATCTAATACTGTGCTTCTGCTCTTAGACGTTGATCTTGTAACACTGATCCTCTTGCGTCTCATGTTCAAATGATTATATTTTTTTGCTCACAGCAAGATACTAATTGATTTAATTTTGTTATATATTAAGCATACTGTAGACATCTTAATATCTGAGAAAATAAGAAACATTCTCAGATTTTATCTAATAAAAGTATAATGGTTTAGTAATGTCAGTGAGCTGTCAGTTTATATAGGTAGTTTGTAATTTATGTTATGGCTTCATCTATGCAAAGCATGAAGAGTACAAGCTGTACAGAGAAAAGAAGCCTGTACTTTCCTAAAGTTTATTAACTTGGGATTGTTAAGAAGTCTAGAAGCTAAAAAGAGCAGATACTCCCTGCAATGAACTTTTAGCAACCCGTGCAAAGTCTTATGGAAATTCTATAAATAGTCTTCAGTCTAACCTCACTCAGGGCAGGTCTGACTTCTCTGTGGCTTTTAAAAAAATTAAAAAAATTCTAAGCAGCATTTTGCACATTACTTTTTTTGTAAGCAAATGATCCTGCAGCCTTTTTCATTATCTGAGGCCTGGAATTCATTTCAGATTTGCCAAGTCCTCTCCCAGAAACTTATTAGTGAAGTGGTACAGCTCCATGAGATTAATAGCTCCAAAGGAAAAGGAGAAAATAATGTCTACAGTATGTTTTTATTTTCATTTTTTTAAAATATTTTATTTATTTATTTATTTATTACATATTTTAATAATGTAAGACTATGTTCCTTCTATTTCTTTGCACCTTTTCCCCTTGGATTTTTTATATGCTGGGATAGTCTTGACTATAGGTCAACAGATAATAAAAGTTCCTATGTCCTGTAAATACTGTTTATTTCTTGCAAGATCAACATAATAGTAAAATTCCTGGATACCAAGTGAAAATGAAAGACTCTTTTAAATAAAATACATTATAAAACTGATGTAATTAAGATGTTTGTCTTCCAGTGGCTAGTCTGCTGGAAGCAGTTCACCTGCAGTGGAATACAGAGGAGCTGGAAATTACACTTTCTGTGAGTTTCTTAAGGCTTTATGAAAAAAAAAAAAAATGTTATGATCAGTAAAAATTGTTATGGTCAGGCCTTAAAGCCAGCATCCTGAAGGAAGAAGATGAAGCCCGTGTCTGCGTCCCAGGATGCCTGCAGTAGCTGAGTGGTTGGGGTGTGAGATGCCCATTTGACAACAAGTGCGGACCTCCCTCCCTCCCAGGGCTCTAGGGCAGTGCTGGAGGGGTGCATGTTCCTGAGCTCAGGTCTGGTAGCTGGGGTGACTTTGGCCTTCTGCAAACTGCACCTTCTGCTTCCCAAAGAGATTTCTGAATACAAGTGGGGGTGGCATCTCACCGCTCCCAGCATCCCAGCTCAAAGTGTGAGCAGCCTCTGCTGATTTGGAAGAAGGCAAGCAAAACCCCTAAAGCCCAAAAGTTCTTGTGGTCTGCCAGGCCACTGGCTTCTAACTGGGAGGTCAGAAGAAGAGAATTAATTAATAGCACAAATATGGTACAATCAAATTCATTAACAATTACTCAGCAAATCTCCTTTCAACCTCTCACAGGGAAAACCACCCTTCAGGGCCTTTAATTACTAACTTGAGGATTCCTTCTGTTCTGTTACCAACTGCCACCCAGAGAGCTGCCAAAATCCATCTTTAAACAGTTTAGGTTTCGTCCTCCACCATGCGGTCTGGTGGAGGGTTTCAGAACTGCAGCACAGTGGTTAGAAACCTTCTAATTCCACCCTCAAATGTATTCAAGACCTATATATATCCATTTCATCTTGTACTACCCTTCCACTTAAATAATTCTGGTTATCCCCAGAGGATTTTTATAGAAAATTATTCTAGCCTTCTCAGTCTTTAATCTCCTGACTTTCTCTGTGATACCTGAGCAGATAAATTGGTTAAGCCACTGGCTTTGGCTGCAAGCTATAAAACACTCTGCCGATTTTCCTTTACACTCTTCCTTCCAGAAAGTGGTTCTGTTAGGCCAGTGCCCACAGTAACCTCCTAAACTATCTGTGATTATGGTTTCTGGGGAAAAAGAAGGGAAGTGATAAGGGACAATCAGTGAGAGGACATTGCTTTATTTGCTAGGCAGAAACTCCATGGCGGTAATGGTGATGACTTCATTAAATTAATGTTGTAACTTGCTTAAATTATGAAATGCAGAGCTACAGAAAGGAGCAGGCAATAAGAGGATTTTAAACAATTAACATGAGATGTCCAGGGCTTGCTCATAGGGTAAATTGGTATTTGTATTTTTATTGGCTGAATAGTGAGGTTATTTCTTTTACTGACTTGAGACTTTCTATGAGAGACCTACATCCAAACATTGGCCTGTCCAATAATTTAAGACACTCATCTTTGGAAATTGTTTCACAGCAGGAACGTCATTAAACATCATTTGTGATTGTCACTGAAGTGTTTTGAAATACTATAGGTCTCCTTGCCTGTTATTTTTAACCCTCCTCCCAGCTCAGCTGTGTAAGTATGCCAGTGGCTGTGGCACTTGGCATGGAGAAGGTACCAGGGGAGGGCAGATGTGGAGCCACACATCGTCCTGAAGGCTAAAATCCCCTGGGAGATTCCTGCTTTCCTGTGAAGCAGCAGCTCCTGGGGGTGAGATGGGACTTGGCTGAAGATGGGCCACATGCTACATCTCTGCTCTTCCCACCTTTCTTTTGAGCACCATGCTTGTTGGGGTTTTTGCTCCCTGCAGCTAAGGAAATAGCTGTCAAGCAACCCTCCTCACCCTTCTCTTGATCCTTGTCCTCATCCTCTGCAGGTGGGGTTTGATCACTCCATGAAAACAGGATTTGTTTTATCTGCAAAGCAAGATCACATAATGACATGCAGACACCGCTATTTTGTACTTGAGACCTGATGAAGACAGCTTCTGGTTTAAAATGTAATTTAGCAACTTCTCTCTAAAGATGAGCCCAAAAGATCACTGAAAGGAAAATCCCAAACCTCTAGTCCAAAGTATCATGGGGCTGTCTATAATTACATAGCTTAAAAGAAAATGCTAAACATAGCAATGTTAAGCCACACAAAGTATGGGATCTCCTTTCCCAAAATCACAACCAGGACTGTGGTTAGCTCTCCAGGCATTTGTTCAGAGGCATGGCTAGCAGGAGAGTCTGCATCTTGTATGTGTGATCATAGCACCATGATGTGAGCCCAAGGGAAAAATGTCCGAGACTGAAGTGGTGTTTTGTGGAAACAGGAGGGTGACTGGGGGCTCTGGGGGGACATGCTGAAGAGAGGAAGGGATAAAGAAGCTTTAACTCCTGCTTGCAGGCTGTGTGCAGCACCTGGGAACCATGCACCTTGAGGTGTGGAGCTGTAGCAAAGTAATCTAACCTGCCTGAGTGTCTCCAGAGGGGCCCCAAAATACTCTGAGTTTAGTAAAAACACTAAAGTCTCTCCAGACTCACTCAAAAGGTATGGATGACATCATGTAATGCTGCTAGTGACTTCCTTAAACCACACATGGGATTAGAAAAAGTTTATGTGCATGTTCTCCTGCGTTATGTATCAGAAGTAGAACACATGCAAATCTCATTTACAAACTGAAGGCAACACGATGCCCCAGTGCACCAGGTCCCGCCAGGGCTATGCCATTTTTTTATGCTCTTGTCTGCTTTCCTATAAAGTACGTCTGACACAGGCTCTTTAGTATCCTAAAGGCCAATGTTGCACATTATTAAAGTATTGAAGATATAATACCAGAAGTTTGCATTTATACAGTAGTGTCTGTAATTTACATAATTAAAACAAAGAATGCAATATAAGAAGCAGCGCTAATGAACGGCTCACCTCACCTTTTACAACCAAGACCCATCCATCACTTACAGAGGAAGCTGGCTTTTCAACTGACTTCACCTTTTATTAGAATTTATTATTTTTTCTTTCCATGGCAGCAAGTCTTTTCTGGTTCCCAAGACGCAATTCAGGATGTACAAATCAAGCAGTACAGAAAAATGTCAGTTGTCTGTTGACTGGAATAAGGAGTGTTGCCGCCATGAGCCTTTGCCTGAGAAATGCACATATCTGGAAAATATTGCTGCAGTTTTGCAGAGCACAACACCTGGAAATCCCAGCCCCAACTGAACCTCCATCTACAACATTGGTTGGATTGCCTGCAAGGAGCAAATCCTTTCCTTCTGCAGGATTTCCCTCCCATGTTCTGAACCTTCAGTCTCACCTGGTCCTCACCCCCCCATCTGCACTCCTTACCGAGCTGTCTGGAAATAGAAATAACAGCAGTCCCTCTAGACTTCTCCAATCTCTATGGAAAGATTGGTTGGTTCACTGTGATTCACTGTTGATATTTTCATTTTATTTATTTAATTATTTTTTTTTTTCCCATCCTCAGCGTGGGTGTATGTGTTAGACATTACCTGGCACAGAGACAGGCAAGGAAGGAGAAAGGGTTGGGCTGTGGGTGTGAAGCTGGAGCAGGCTGGAACTCACTGTATGTGGTATAGGGACAGTGTCCGTTCCTGGGGCTCGCCCTTCAGATGCTTCTGGTCCTACGGGAGAAAGGGAGAAAAGATAAAGAATCTGTTGTCTCAGATTGACATATTTGCAAACCATTCTCATTGAATTTTCTGGGGATAACCCTGCCAAGCAGAGCATCTGTCCTCAAAACAGGCAGCCAAAGTGAAGCAATGCTCTCTAACAAAGATGATAGGAGTGATGGGTTCATCGGCAGAGGAAACTTCAGATCATGGCATCCCTCTCCCTGTTTAACAATGAAACCTGCTTCTACCTCCTTTTGTTCTTCAGTCTCTATCCATGCTACCTCAGACTCACACTCCTAACATATTTCCTGTCACATAGCTCCTTGCCCTTGTTTTAAGGATAGGGAGTGAATCGCAGAGACAGAGATCTGTCCTGTGAGAACTGTGGGGATCGCTTTGCTGACCTGGACATGGGTGACATCCTAAAGACGGAGAGCAGGGAATCAGACCTTGTCTTTCAAAGTCCCCGTGACCAACACCACAGACGTGGCACAGATCAGAAATACTCCATTCACCATGAGGCAGACTTTTACAGAATAAACACACAGCCACAGCTTTCTCCAGCACCAGGAGCTCCACGTCCCTGTGCTAGCATCTGTGTAACATTTTAATCTTTTTTCCATCGTCCGTTGTGTATTTTGTTCCTACACCCTTTTGATCTTAAGTGTTAGAAATGGGCTGACATGGGTAGTCCTATATCCCTTGCCTATGTGGACTGGCTGCTTCCAAAGGTCCCATGAGTGTAACTTTTCCATCGCTCTTCGAAATACCAGAGTCCTTCACAGCCCTTGATTTCTGCAGAAAGAGGCCGGTTCTTGTAATACACAGCAAGAAATTCCTGTGGTGGTGTTTCAGAGTGCCAGCACATGTGGACTGCTTTCTGGGTACATATTTTTACTGTTTCCATTTCAGCATGATTTAAGGCTGTGGGGAAAATAGTTACAAAGGGGCTAAAAACAAAACCTCAAACTCCCTGAGAAGGCTGATGTTGGGCAGCTTAATTTCGTACTTAGCAATCACGATCTGCAGTGAGATAATTAGACTCAAAAGTCGAAAGAAAAGAGCCAGATGTTTTCAAACCTGTTCAGCAGAGATTCTGCCTTTGATTGTGACAATTTAGCATATGAAATAAAACTATCTATAGTTGGAACTGGAGTTTAATTTCTGAGGAAAAAAAAATCTGCTTCCTCAGAGGAAGCTATCTTGGAAAGGAACAAATAGCTTGTGAAAACTAGCAAGATAAAAGGCACAGTTAAGTCAAAAATTAATGAGTTTTGCCCTTTGTAGAGCTTAAGCCCAGGCTACAACAGAAAGGCCATTGGAGTATATGATAAACTATTACTGCACACAAAGATAAGGATAAAATACTGTCCTTTTGATCTGTTTCCATAATAACAGTAACTTTGAGAAACAAAAGAAGTGCATGGGACATCCCTGTCTACCAAAGACTTTAAAAGAATACGTATGGAAAAATCATGATACTTGCAGTTTTTGAGTTGAATTTTCCAAATTTTTATTTTAATACTGGGCGAGAATGAAGTTGACAATGACAGTTCAAGTTACACTGGCTGAAGATTTTCTCCCATTTGATTTTTTTTGTGGACCTCAGCTCCAGCTTTCAGAAAGCAACCAAGCAGATTGCAGGACAATCGAGGAAGAAAAAAAAAAAAATTATGAGAGCAGAAGCTAATTAGGATTCTAGAGTATTGGAAAGACCAAATGCACACAGACTGTGAAAGGTCAGGTAACTAAGAAACATTCCAATTAAATTTACTTTCCCCTTCGGCTTTCCAAGAAAACCTCCACAGCCACAGGACATTTCAGACCCAAAGGAAAATTGCATGGAAATACTAGGTTAACTTTAGAGAAAGTTTTTTATTATTATTATTTTTAAGTGTTTTCTCAAGAGCACTGGTATATGGCTGTAAACTACACATGACTTTGAACTGCAAGTGTAGAAATCAGTAGAAAAGCAGCACACATAGCAATTATCTGATTATCCATCCTTATGTGGACATGTAACAAAAACAGAGCTGCTCGGAGTCCACTCTGTGGCTGACCTTTCATACTGCAGAGCTGTAATCCAATAACTTCCAATATTTAATGTGAAACGTGTGGTCATGAATAAAATCTCTCTGGACTGGTCAGGAAGAGGAATGACTGTAACTCTGCCAAGAGGAAAGAAGTTACCATGTTCAGAAATCTTTACTACATTATCTGGCTGTCTCTGAGCAAACTGCTGGGGGAACCAGCCGTGCCACAAGCGGTGGCTGTTGGTGTCAGAGATCACCCTCTGGCCACCAGGCACTGGTGTGGCTGATCTCCATGCGTGTGAGCTGTATTAATCACTTCCCAGTTGGAGTCATTCACTGGGGAAACTTAATCCATTGGTTCATGGTAGAATCACCTATTATTATATGATTTCCTTTCTAATAACATCTGTATTTCAGAGACAATTCATATTCAATATCTTTTTTACTTGATATTCTACTGAGCAGTTTTTGCATATGTTCAAAGTTACATAGAAGGATTTTTGTAATAAATTGTTGCACAATAACATAAAATTTCTTAGAGCTACAATTAACCTGAATAGTTCAAAGTCCTCAAGCAATTTTTCCAAAATTGTTCCTACTCTCCAGCCTCCCTTTCATAAAGCATGTGAAACTGATTTCTACGTACAGGCTAGCAAAGTCCATCTGAGGGCCAACTCATTCCCTAAGCAAAACTGACAAAGATCTTAATCTAGCTGCTTCTGTATATGCTATAGTGATGAAATTTGACTTTTTGTGTATGCTTGTACCATCAGTCCCTCTTCCTTCAGTCCCTCTTCTTCTCATCTTTTTGTTCCTCTCTTCTCTTTAGCTCATGGTTTCCTGCCAGCCACAACAATCTCTCTCATGAATGTTCAGTGCACCCATGGTCTCCTTGCATGTGTGCTCTCAGTTTCATCACTGTCAATGCCCCTTCTCATGAGCAGGCACAAGTGTCTTACCCTTGCCTCGGGAGGTCTTAGCAAATTGCCCTCAGTGCTAAGATAAGCTGGAAATATTAACCTTTTGCTAATGTTATCATGTTTAATGATGAAATCCCCAGATCCCTAGCAAAACTGAGCATTGTTCCTACTACAGAAGAATGTAGGTGGCACACCCTGTGGATCGCTGCAGCTCTCAGATAAAGATGGCCAAGAAAGATTGGTGGATGATAATTCTTTCTTCATATATAGCTGAATGAAACCATGCAAATAGAACAAAGTCACTCTTTAAGGCTTGCAAATAAGCCTTTTACAATGTGAATCATGGAACAAAAAACATCTGCAGAGGATGTTCTCTTTAGGTCTTTGAAAAATAGTCAGCATTTTATGAAACTATATTGCTACTGATGTTTATGCAGTTCTCTGCTTTTACAAATAAATTTCCCTTCTGCATTTCTTAGATATTGAGATCAATACTGATTTTTTCCAGAGTCTGAGGGATGGAATTTTTTCTTTTATGGGTATTTCTTTGTTGTTCTTCAGACTGATATCTGCTCAACCAATTTGGTCAGAGCTTGTAACTTACCTGTGAGGTAAGAGAGAATTATCCTCATTTTTCAAGGAGGATGTCTGAGTTTCAGAGATTGACTTACCTAAGGTCACTCAGTGTGACAAAAACAGGTACAGAAGCAGATTCAGACCACTTGTTGTCCAAACCTATATTGAAACTGTCTTTTCTGGGAGCAGCAACTGGACTTATATCTGCAGGATATCCTGTTTTATTATGGGCTAATTGACACAGAAAAATATTTTCAGAGAAAATTAATGTTTAATGAATTAGTAAAATGAAAAGTTGATTTAAAAAATGCTTCTGACTCCAATCATAGTAGGAGATGAAGATGACATGCTGGCTTCTTCTGAAAAATCTTGTTTTCCTGTAGTTTGAACCACAACAGAATTCAGATCTTGCAGGAATACGGCAAGAGATTAAGCATGTCTTATTTATATGGCATTTATTATAATAAATACTTTTTAAATCCTCACAAAGTCCTGTCTTCCTAACCATCTGCTTCCAAACAGAATCCACACAAAATGCTACTTCAGTTATTAAGATAAATGTATGTAGGTGCTTTCTGGCCTTTGCTGATCTTATAGGCAAAAAATAATTAGATGAAAAAGTGTCCCAATTTGATTAGGATGAAAATAAATCTCTATATATTCTGTTATTTGGAAGAACGCATTGAAACGTGGGTCACCATCAGACACAGGAGAGTGTCATTTCCTGTAGTCTGTCTTTCAGTGAAAGGGAGTAAATTTGCATTTACTTAATGCAAGGCTATACAGATATATTCTTAGTAATACTACTAGGATACAAATTCTGATATTCCAAACTCCAGGGGACAAAGACATCCTTAACATATGCTTTGAGGCTTTGGTGTGTAGGGACAAAGCAAACACAATGGGTTGCACACAAGTGAAAACAATCCATGTCTAATTTAGCTTCAGATACGAAACATTTATTTGTATTTAAACACATGCTTTAATACAATTAAAGCATATGTTTAAATACAATTCCTTCTTCATACAAATGAAGCAGAGTAATTTCCCCCCTGGGCTGTTTCCACCATCCTTATCTCCCACTGAAGCCTAAACCTGAACTCTTTGGTGAGTGTTGGTCACCTGAAGTAGGAGAGAAGTTTGTCCTTGCCAGGGGCAGAAGAGCATGAAGAGAGGCTGGACAGGCAGCACTGGGACTGTCTGGCCCAGTCTTTAATTGTGAAATGTTACTGTGCTGTAGCAGGTAGCCTGGATGAGGCCTGAAGGATTCACGAAGAACACAACCTTGCCCACTGGGGCATCGTGTATATGGAAAACAGAAGAGCAGAGGTGCTGAAAGCCTCAGGAGCCCTGATGCTGTCCTCTGATTGCTCTGGTTTAGTGACAGAGAGCTGCAAGGAGGCCATCTCACCTCAAGCATGACTCACTTGGTGGGGACAGTGCTATCAGGACCCTTGCTCAGAGTGGGGCCAGTGACTGTGGTGGCAGAAATTGTGTGGGCGGTGAGTGTGTAGTCAAAAAAATCCCCAGGTCTTACACTGCCAGGAGCGAGCAGTCGGACAAAAATGGCTTTTCCGGGGACTGGGTTATGTAATTTGTTCTTGTGATGTTGAGAGTGTGGCTGTGACGTGGGGAAGCAGATGCAAGAGAGGGCTCATCACAGGAAGTCTGCGCAGCCCCCAGGGGATAAGCTGTTAACCGGGGGGGTTGTTATCATGAGAGAGGAACAAAAAGCCACAAATCCAAACCAATGCTCCTACACTGCCTGGGTGCAGTGGGCTATGTTGTGCTCATCTGCTTGGAGAACGGCAATCCCAAAGTTTTGCTCCTCTAGCACTCACCGCCTAGCAGGCAAACATGAAGGAGCAGCATGAAATGTGAGCGGCATTGCTCCTCTGCCCGTTTTTGTCTTCTCCCTCTAACTCTCTATGTATTTTCATCTTGCTTTTGCACATGTAGGTTTCTTATTTCTCTTTCTCCATGCTCATACATATTAGCATCAAACATCTCTGAACTTAATTCTCACTGTACTTTTTCTCCAGCCCAGATTTGACCTCTTCTTGCATGACAATAGTTTGTTCATAAAACTTGCTCTTCCTAGCCACCTAGCCAGTTCCTTATTCAGGCAGCTGCTCTTCTCTTTCTGCCTCTCTCTCACCAAAAAAAAAAAAAAAAAAAAAAAAAAAAAAAAAAAAGGGAAAAAAAGAAAAAAAAGTTTCAGACTGTGTGTAATGGCAGAAAACTTTAGGGTTCCACTTTTTATTTTCATATATGTCAGTGCCTTCTCTAGGAAAAGGGGACATGAAGGACACTGTACAGCCTCTAACCTTCATGGGATCACCCAGTCTACCCAATAGATAAAGTGGATTATCCAATCCTTCCATTTGGAATTCAAACTGGCCTCCTATCTTGAGAAACTTTGGTTCCTTCCTCCCCAGAATGATCTCCATGTGGGGTCCCCAGTTTTGGGTACTATATTGCAAAGACACCTCAGATCAGAGGCTGTGATTTCCTCTGGAGGTGGCAAATAAACCAGGAGAGGCATGGCTGAGATGGGATGATCATTCAGGCAAGCACGAAAGAGAACATAAAACCAGTTAAAAACATAACGTCCCTGGAAAACAGCTCAGATTTTTAGACATCATTGATTTGATTTTTTAATCTCTTTTTCCAGTCTGAAAAATCCCTCAAATGAGAAATGTGTCTCAGGCAAACCCAGACATCACACAGCCCCACCGCCACTGTGTAGCAAGGTGCTGGACAGCTGAAGGCTGCAGACATGTGAGCTGTGCTTCGGCCAGGAATCACCCTCAGTCTCTTTCCAAATACCCTTTGCTACCACAGACACCACGATCAGTGCAAACAGCACGTTTTGGCAAAAGTGGAGTAATTCCTGCAAAACAGATATTAAATATACTTCTCAGCTAACACAGAGTGCCGTCAGCACCCATCAAGGTAATGAGGAGGGAAGACGTAAGGAGATGGCACTGGGCTCTGCAGCATTATTCACATTTAATTGGGTAGCAGGAGTCCAAGCTCAAGGCTGGATTCTTAGTTTTTAAAGAGGTGCATGGAGAATTAAGCATTAATAAGGATGGGAGTCATCATGAAGCAAAACAAAAAGACTCGTGTTCCACTAGGAAAATGTAAGTTTAAGTATAGCAGCTGCCAGCAGAGAGATAATTGGGTGCACTCCTGGCCTTCTCTGCAGAGCCTACCCTGCAGCCAGCCCTTAAAAGCCATCTCCCAGTGAAGAAGAGTGCCTGCCTCATATTAAGCTGTTTAAATGGTGCACTGTAATTATGCTTACAGATGTTTTAAGAGTAGGTAAGTAGGAAACTGCAGGTCTTTAATTATAGGTCAGCCTGCAGACGGTGCGCTTGGCTCGACTGAAAGTAAAACCTCTGCTGCCTGGGGTGACCTTGGAAAGTGCCTGGGCAGGAGCTGGAGCTGGCTCCCTCCTGGCTTTCAGCTTCCCACAGCAAATACAGCTTCCCATGGGCACATCCAGCTCTGAGAGTTTCCCACAGTAAACACGGGACACAACAGCAGTCCCTGCCTGATCTGGGGAGAGGCACCGAAATAAGGCTGGATTTTCCCAACTCAGCCCCAGAGCTCCCTGAACTGGGTGCCCCTGGTTTTTCATCCTGTGGGATGTGGCCACCTCATGCAGGTGCTGTTGATGGGAGCTGGGTGACAGTGGGGTCTGAGACGGATCCTGCCCGCCCTTCCCCTCCCTGCTCTTGCTTTCTTACCTGCTGGAGCAACCCAGGCTGCAGAACTGAGGAGCACACCCAAGCGAGAGGGAGCACTGCTAATTACAGGGTGCATGACATTACTGTTCTTTGCCTGATTCCACAAGGAAACACTTTCTCCTGCTCCTTATCACTACCTTGGCTTCTTGTAACCTTTCCTGTGACGAGTGCCTAGGGGCAGTGACCCTGTGTATGCACAAACATGCAAAACGTGAGTGGAACTGAAATGCACTGGCAATAGCAACAGTGCCAGCATGCTTGAAAAGCTAGTTAACCAGGAGTAACAGCCGTGTAAGAGGTGGCAACCCTTTCTGCAGTGATGCGCCTCGTACACATTCAGTGGCAGCTCAGCCATCAAATATCCCACTGCCCTTTAATTAATTTTTACTTCTGCTGCCCTGGCAGGGCACTGCTACCTGAGAAAGAAAACCAAGCTGAATTCCTCCTGGCATGCTGCTTGGCAGCTTGCTGCTCGAGCTGAGCTCACTGCTGACCAGCATGGTGCCAGCTGCTTTGATAGGAGCTCAGCTATCCCTTGGTGACTGGTTGTACCCTGCTCGCACATCTGCTGCATGGTAGGGGACAGGACAAGACTTTCTCTTCACTATCTCCTTGTTTTCCAGCTGTAAACTTAGGGTCTCAGCAATTATGACTTCATTAAGAAGTTTAAGCACTTTTCTATTAAAAGTTTTGAAGAATACCAGTACTGCAAATACCAGTCAAGTGTCAAAAATGTACTGCTCGTACTATATATATATATTTCCACACAGAAAGTGCTCTGAAATCATAATATTCCCTCTCCTGGGTTAGCTGTGTGGCTCACAGATGTACCAGCTCCTCTTTTATTTTACCTGTACTTCTCTTGACCTTGCCATCGGTTTCCCCATCAACACTGCAGGGAGAAATCTGTGTTTATTGGGGTGTTTTTAGAATCATGCTCCCCATTGCTGTGATGCTGCAAAGCAGGAGATGAAAACCATTTCCGGGCATTTCAGAGAAATGGGTAAATAGAGCAGACAGGTTGAAGGTGGCGTTGGCACTGCTGGGTGTAGGGACACCCTGGGGACCTGCCAGTGCTAGTCACCTCTGTCCCACCACAGAACTGTCCCTGCTCTGGAGGATAAATACTGTTCTGAAACCAGCTTCCTTCCCCACTTTTAAGGCTGGAATTGAAATTACATGAGGGATCAAAAGCTGAGACTTTATGAAGACTTTATGAAGACAGAAGGTTTTGTCAGTTTTGTGTTTTTATTGTTCTGAGGCAGTAGGAGTCCTGCCTGAGGCTGCGCAGGGAGAGAGGAGGCAAAGTGAGGAACCTGCTGCTGGGGCAGCAGGTATAGGCAATAAGCAATAACTAATATAGGCAATAAACGTGACATGAGAGGATTTCACACCTACTGAGAAATGTGTAGCAGGTTCCCATGTCAATAGGAGCAGTACCAGTGGCAGCTAGCAGCGACGCGCTTAGGCTCATAGTATATCCTTTATCAAGTGACTGAGGCCAGGGAAAGGCATCACAGCCATCCTCAACTTTTATTAAAAGAAAGCAAACTAATAAACAGGAAGGAGCTGCATGTGGAGAGACCACAGTCAATGGAATGAAACGGGAATAAAGGTTAAAGGATGGTTAGCAAATTTAAATGTGAGTGTTTCCAGACTCTCTTGGAAGCGGATAAAAGACTCTGATCTCCTCCAGGCTATTCTGAGAGGTTTTGGTTCAGGGCTGAGAAGAGCATTATGTAAAATATGCTTTCCTGCAACAGTTCCACTGTTTCACCGTTTCCTGACCTTGAAAATCAGAATAATTTAACTATTTCAATGGGTTTGACATAGTGACGTCTACTGATAACTTGGAGCTAAGAGCTTGCCCACACTTAAAGCTTGTCAGCATGTCAGCATGGCTCTCTCACTAGTAATTCTGGATTTTACCAGCAAATGCTTTTAATGGCAGAGATATGTCAGACATGTAGTAGTACATTGAGTCATTTGTGTGAACAGAACTTCTCTCTCAGTGCTTGAGGTGCAACAGAGGAAGGTACGTTCATACAGGACAGAGAAAAAAAAACACATGCCTCTGTTCCTCATACACTCAGAAATACAACATCAGTGTCTAAACACTTATGATCCAGGCCTTATTTTTTATTTTATTTTATTTTATTTTATTTTATTTTATTTTATTTTCATGTTGCTAAAATTTCAATCTTTTAAATACTTTGCTCTCTTGTCTGTTCCAGCCAAAAGCAAAGACTTGAGAGAGAGACCTTGCTGTTGTGTGGCTCCAGCACCAGAACACACTTTCTTTGTGTGAAACGTCTGTATTTGTCACCTCAATCACCCAAGAGTGTCAAGTTTTACTGGTCAGTGATGGAGGATGTGCCCACAGAGGACGGTGAGGAGCAAGTCTAAATGGCAAAGCCACTGGTGGGACACAGAAGTGCTTGGGTTAGGCAGAAGACACAGATCTCAAACTGGCTTTTATATTCTTACTCGTCCTAGTCTACTTTACACGGATAAGAGCTTTCTAATTTGTACGAAGACAGTGCTTACAGCTCATTTTAACCTGAGAAAAGTTAACTCCTTTACCCTGACAGTTTTGGTTTTCTTATTTCCCCCAACTGCAGCTGACATCAGAAGATTATACATGTGAATCGTGGAAGTGGTTTTGAGATGAGCCCTGTGTCTGTTCACCTGCTTTTGCAGAAATTGGTGACTACCACAGAAAACAAGTTCAAGGACAATAGCTATGAAACATTCCTTCCTGGCTTCTGGGGAGGGATTCTTTGTGATATCACAGAACTTATGAGTGAGACTGGGTTGCATATGAAATCAAATAAATAGGTGGGCATTTTACCTACCATATCTTGTCTTTTAAGATATTCTCTCTTGTAAGTACAGATTTCCTGCGGGCTACAGATTTCCTGAGAGCTAGAAATAGTTCTCTCTCACCCTCTTTCTCTCTCTGTTTTAGTTTTGACTACCAGAATTTGTAGATAACTGAGGAGTATTTCATCTAGTGTTACAGTGAGCCATAAATTTTTTTTCCTCTTTTTTTTTTTTTTTTTTCCCTGTAGCTGGACAATAGAGATTTGGAAAAGAACAAAACAAGACAAAACAAAAACAAACAAGCAAAATAAAAGCAAAACCAAAACAACACATCATTACATGCCTACAGACTTTTCTGTGCAAGAGGATGCAGTAATGCCAACTCTGCTCATTAAAATATTTATTGATTTATTTAACAGATATACTAAAAGCTCTGGCTGTAACAGAACATCTACAGATTCCTTGGCAGACAGTGCTCTGAAGCATTTACCTTTCTTGGCACCAGAAGGCATGTTCAGAAACTTCCTATGTTCAAGATTTTATGATCACAAAACCCTCTGCAGATATCTGTAAGAGTGATGAACTGCTTGCATGTATCTGCTGTACAAAAGCATGATTTTAAATGCAGTGATAAGCTGGAGAGCTGTCCAAGCTATACACTGCATAGTCAGGAGCCCCACTTAGAAGATATTTTTGCTTTATTGGATATTTCTCCTTGGCCTGCTGATGTGTACAAGAAAGTAGTTCTCCTGCTTGGGAAAACAGGTAGTTCTTTGGCAGTTCACCCTATGTGTAGCTTTCCAAATTTTAGATTAGAGTGTAACTAAACATTAGCTTGAAATGAAAAGTCTCATCTGGGCTCACACTTCATCAAAAACAAGGAGCTAGTCCAATGGGATTTTTAATTTCAACTCCACCTGTAATTTTATCTGCAAATCTAAAACTCATGAGTAATGAAATGGGAAAAATCATAAAATGCCTACAGCTTTTCAAGCTTCAGCCTGTGATTTTCCAACACCATCTGACTTTTGTTTATTCTCACATCACTTTTCATGAGAGCTACTTAAACCCTCACTTAAAGAATTTCCAGAAGCATCAGAAAAATCCTTGTGCCTATGAGTGAGGGTTCGTACTGAATGAGATAAAGGGACTAGAGCTCTAATGGAAACTTCAAAGATGAGTCACCTCCTACAGATACCATCTCCAACTGGACTTTTCCTGTAACTTCTGTCCCTCCAACACTTGAATGCAGGCTGTAGCCAACTTTAAATGAAGACTACAGCCAGGTTATGTGATAGAGCTATGACATTTCTCATCATTCCATATAAACTTAGTTCTCTTTGGTTAAACACATTCTCTTCTTGTCTTGGTCATCATCTTTGCAGTTAGCTATGGTGTTTTATAACCATGATCATCTAGGGTTCAAGTGAAGCAATAACTTTTAGAAGGAGAAAGTTTATCTCCTATTGGATCACTGCAAAAGAACAGATAAGCACCCAGGCACGCAAGGACAAATGTTGAGAAAGGAATTGCTCATTTGAAAGCTTGCCCTTTCTCTCCAGCTTGGTCAGTTTGTCTAAGGAAAGTACTTTTCCTTGCCAGACTTGCCTTAGCCACCCCTGAAATGCTACACAGTAGTCAGGGAACAGCAGTTTGGATTCCCTGTCAGGAAGTGCTCATAGACAATTTTTGAAGAGCTGGAATGCCAGCCATAAACATGAATTATCTGAAGGTCTCGTGGACTTGGATGGGAGCTGTTTTGGGATTTTTGGCTGCAGATGCTCAAGGCCATTCCTTGGCAGTGTTTCAGGAACAATATTTATACAAAGATGAAGCACAACTTTGTCAAAGCATTTGCACAAATTAAAAACTTTGTTTTTCCTTGTTCTTATTTATAATAGTACTCTAAAACAAAACAAAACAAAACAAAGCAAAACAAAGCCACAACAACCCAAAGTTGTTTTCCCAATGAAGGAATTTTAATTGGTTTTCATGGCAGGACTCGGTGACACTGTAGGTCCTTTCTCATGAGCACTGGGCCAGCATTTCCTTCTTCTTCAGACCCAGGGGAAGTAACCTGCTCTAATTTTTATCAGAGGAAAAACAACACTAAAGAGAGGTCAATCTTGAGACCTAGAATACTTCATTGCCTTGCTCTAGCTACTTAGACAGCTTCCTTTTCATCTCAGTGTTAGTGCAGTCCCTCGTACAATTTTTCATACCCATGGTTGAAGACACTCCATGGATATATACCAATGATAAGCTCTTTGGCATCACCCTCTCAGTGGCTAGGTCAATTCAATGAAGATCTTACTCAAATATTTATACAGCTCTGATGGGCAGGATGTGAATATATCCATGTGTAATTAAGCAGCGCACTTCTAGTTCAGCCTTTCCACCACTACAGGAGCCTGCTGCAATAGCTATTCATTTAATCTTTCCTCTTGAATATTGAAATAGAAATGCTTTTAAATGCTTAGGCATCACCTCGTGTGAAATGTGGGAATGAGGAGGAAGAGGAAAGAACGTTTTCCTCTTATTGAGAATTCTGTACCAGTAGCAAGAAACAGAGGCTTTAATATAGGGAATTTATGCTGAGCAATCTGTCTTAGCTGAGCTGTAGAACAAGCTGTTTTTCACCCATAATATGAAACAAATTCATTTTTGGCTTCAGGCTGCTTCTTGAATGCATGATAATGCAGACAAGGATTTCTTGAATTTTAACTTCAAATTTAAAAGAAAAAGGAAATGTCTGTATTTAAAATCTGTGGTCACATATGGACACCGGTAAAGTCTGCTGATGTTGAATACTTTGCTGGCAGCAGCTCAGTACCTGGGAGATACACTCTATGCACCGAAGAACAGAAGAATAACAATGAACTGCTAAGTTAACTCTCGTGATTGTGCTAGGAATGAGCACAAGAGAGAGAGATTACATAGCTCTCTGAAATGAATGATCTCAAAGATCTCTCACTCTGAGAAATAGATTTGTATACCTGCATAGACTCATAATAGGTGAAAATAAGATTTTATTTTCAGATGTCTTGGTAGCTGATTAGAGCTAGTTAGAAAATAGCAGTTTCATTTTGTAGGCAAATGCTGGAATTTCTTTATTTCTTCTCACTTCAGACTGGAATAAAAAGTTAACATTTGCTGATGCAATAATCATCAAGAAACTGTACTGTAGTACTGTAGTAAAAAAAAAAAAAGAAAGAAACAATAAAGCTAACGTCTTATTAAAATAAAATATTGAAAATATTGACAGTTTCATTAGGCAACTAGTAAGTGTAGTAAAAATTGATATGTCATCTCAGCTTGCTGCTTCAAAACTGTAGATCTCCAGGTCCTGCTCCATGCCTATCTTAGCACAGGCTGTAATAGCTGCATTACACATCTGTGACTGTGTCCTGCAGCTTGCTTTTCTCACGCATTAACAGCATTTTAAGAGAATTTTCCATGAATACTGTTGAATCTGCTGGTATTTAAAGCCCTAGTGCCATGGTATCCCATGCAAGAACAAGCTGTTCCTTGTTTCTACCCCAACAGTGTCTGAGGGATATGATACGTAGTCAGCTTCATGCTGATGTTCTATTAGTGAAAAAGCATATTTCTGGGAGCATAAGGCGTCTACTTTCTAATCCCAGCCTCACTCCCTTGTTCAAAAGACAGCTCTCTCTGCATTTGCAAACGAGTTATCTCACCGCTTAAATTCTACCTTGCTCTTGCAATGAAGCAGTAGTAGAAATGGTGAGAAACGTTAGGGAATCATGTCTGATAAAGACAAGGGTGAAACAGGTCCCAGAAACCCCATTTTGCTTCAGAGCTCTTTTATGTGAAAAGCTTCATGCATTTGTTCTTGCTGACAGAGTTAGAAATGTATGAGGCTGTCAAAAACAAACTCAGAAGCAATGTTATGTCTGTCACCATGTTGGTGGAGTTTAGATATGACTGAGAAAAAGAATTTGTTTCCTTGGTAGCAGAAAATTGCTTATTTTACAAGGTGCCATAGAGAGTGTTATCTACTTGGGATTTATGGAGCAGGGGCTTTAATAATGCATTTCAGCAGGAAAGGAATATTTGTTTTATGACATACTTTCCAGTGTGGTGGTTGGCTTTTAGACACACTGTGTCTTGAAAATTGATAATGCACATATCAGAGAGCTGGGAAGTCACTTGCCACAAGGGCAGGCAGGATTCGTGGAGCTGGAGCTCAGACTGACTGGGTAGATCCCAAGGCTCAAGGCACCCTGGTCGGCGGACACCCTGGTGGGACAACATCAGAAGTGGAGCATGAGCACATGCATCAAATGCAGTTCACCATTTTGGACAGCACCTCCTGGTGTGGAAATGCCATTAGCAAGAGTGGTGGTGTTTAAGCCATTAAAAGCTGTTCCTATATGGTAGTATCGGGATTTGGTCCTGTGGAACATGCTTGTTGACATCTGAAAATAATGATGAGATAGCACAAGACTTTGAACCAAATTCAAGGAGGATAAGAATAGTGCTGTTGCTTTCATATTGAAGTCAGAGGACTGGAAAACATGATATAATTTACAGTTATTTGGCATGCAGCAGCTCCGTCAGCTGAGTGGAACTGACACACCAGGCTGGGTACGGAGGAAGGCACATCGCGTGAAAAACAGCTAACAGAAGGATAATATCAAGTAGGTGCCGAGAGTTATTTGTTGCTTAATGAAGAGCCTCTTGAGGTTGAAAATTTACAGTCCTTTCACAGTTCAGTTTTGTCAGAGTACAGAATAAAAATAACCATTGACTAGACCGTGGAGATGTTTCAATGCACAGAGGAAGTAGCGCAGACCTTGTAGACCCAAGGCACAAAATTATATTGACAAGGGAAGGCAGACCCAGAGAACAAGCCAGCAAAGGCCAGCTAGGGCATAAAATGGGGGTGGTAATTAGGCCAATAATTAGATTCTTAAGGAAGGAAGAATGCTTTTCAGTAGAAAAAGGAAGAAAAAAATCTCGGCACACTGTCAGACAGGCATGCCCTTTCCCCCAGGACCAATCTGCCTCATGATTTCTACCACGAGCCCAGTGCTGGTGGAGATGAGAAGAGGTCTGAGCAGCTGGCGCTGAGATGTGAGGACCTTGTGCTAGAGATAGGCACATATTCACTGCAGAAAAAATGAAGTTTAGATCAGAAACTACCATGACTCCTCCACCCTGCTTGAGGGAAGGGGCCTGGTCAAACAGTCGGGAACAAAACTGGGATTTGGTGAGCAAGGGCTGTGGATGGAGGGTTCAAGGCAGGAATTGTCCTTTGCAAGCCAGAATGCAGTGTCATCTTGTAGGTGATCTCAGTGAAGTAAATTACAAATGCTGAGAATGTTCCCTGTAGAAAAACAGGTCTCCAGTGAGTTCAAGAAGCTGAATTTATGTCCTACAAAAACCTGAACTTGATTTTCTGAGATGGTTGGAGTCCCTGCAGAATCACACACATTTTTGACCTGTGCTTTGCGTCATCCTGACCCCCCTTCCACTTGGTCAAGTTTATAAATCACACTCATTTCATTATATTTTTCATTTTCAAGGCTAGGAGATCAATAGTCTAGTCACACACAAATATAATCCAAATCCTCTCTCCATACCATTTTAGTTCTTATCACAAAAATGGCTCACTCTGAAAAGAACTTTTACAAGATTGTTGATTCTGCCAGAATGGATGAAAGCTAAATCTGTAATATGAAGAGAAGAGAGAATTCAAATAGTAAGAAAAAAGTGAAGGCACCTGGGACACAGAATAAAAGTGTCATTTTAGCTGTGGCTCTTTCACCTCTGTTTTATTGTGTTCATGTTCTTATTATTTGAAATAATGTCTCAGATTTAAAATAAGCATAATACCTGAAATGGCAAAATGACCAGAAAAGCTATTCAGAACCTTAAAAGTAAAGTTAATATAATTTAGAAAATAACTAGTGGAGCAGTGTTTTCAAGGTACATATGCAAATGGTGTGGATAGTGGTGCTAGTACTGCAGTTATGATCAACCGGTTGGGCTGAGCCTCTCCCTGTGTCTGGGACCATCTCATCATGTCCCATATCAAGTGCAGCCTTAGGAGTCTTTACTGTCCCATCTCTTCCCAGCTCTATATCCCACCCACGGGGTGTCAATGGGGATTGCTCATTGCAGGGCAGGAAGCGGCAGAAAGGAGTATTTTGGTGAACACTTGCCAAAATACCCTCTGTGAACAATGGGAGCAATGATATTATGGATGTCCACTGGAGAGCAGACGCAGCCTTCAACTCCACTGAAAAAGGTTCCTTACAGAAAAGTTATGCTCCAAAAAAGTTGAAGACTGGTCAGTGGAGCTTGCATCTTCCTGACAATTCAGCTACTTTGGTCAGAGATTGTATCCAAATAATCTAAGATCATATTGAGGCCAATTAGGGCCACTAATATTTGTCCTCATGCTTTTTTTATTTTTATTTTATTTTATTTTTTCTAACATTGGGCCAGAAAAGGGGAGACTTTGAGACAGAGAGGTGACATCTGGAGCAGCTAATAACCAAACAGCACCCCCCCCAGATGCATCTCCCAGTTGCAGCATGTGTAAGACGGTGTTGGCCCCCAAAGCTAACCAGAGGTCACCTTTATATCTTGCCTACAGCAGAAAGCACCAGGAGCTGTGGCTCAGCCGGTGGTCAGTTGGAGAGGAAACCAGCTTGCCGCATGTCCCGCAGCAGCAGCTGCTGAGGCCAACGGCAGCCTGGCAGTGGGAAGTCTCCAGCCGTGCCGTGGGGACACGGTGTGCACTTGCTGTTGTGGACAGCCCAGGCGGAAAGGACAGGACAGCTCTTTGTGTTCCTTTGTGTTGGCAACACCATGCTTTTGTGTGGCTGCAGGCTCTGGAGGCTGGGTAAACAACTGAGCACACAGCTAGCCACTTCTGAAAAAACAACAACAACAACAAAAAAAACACAGGGACAAACCCAGATTCTGCTGCACAATTGGAAATGAGGAAGAGGAGCGCCTGATCTTGGCAGGATGTGCCCGGGGCAATGCTCCAGCCGTGGGTGGAAGTCCCCATCGCCAGCAACCCAGTGCGAGAAGGCAGCATCCTGCTGCAGCCCCGGAGGAAGCCTTCACTATGACAACAGGAAACGGCTGACAAACATGAAATGTTGGAGAGGAAAGCAAATATTGCAGCTCGGGACGGAAATGGTGATATTTTAATCAGTGCTGTCACATCAGCTACGGATCGTTGTTGTTTCCTTGAAAGAAGTGGAAGATGGAGAGGAGCAGAGAGTTTTATCTTGTAGCACAATTCCCGCCTTCAAGAAATGTGCACAGAGTGCAGAGCGAGTTCTCAATGCCCTGGTGACTGCAGAGTGCCCCGCGAAGTTCAGCGTCAATACTTCTCTGCTACTTGCAGGTCGTAATTGACAGTGGCAGTTTAATTAAACAAAAACAGCAAGGCACTTTCTTGCTAAAAGGGCAGGCCATAATCATTTTCTAGAAATGGACTCCTCGAGCTCTTGCTGAGGATAAACACTTGCAGCACTTGCAAATTCTGATAAGTGAGTTCAAGCGTTCATTGTTATCTTGCCTTTTTTATACTGCAAAATTGTTGGGAGGAATAAAAGATCCAGGAATATTTATTACTCTTCCTAAGGGACTCATTGCATTCTACTTTGCAGTGCTTTGTCATATTACCAGTTGTCACTGTACACACATTTAATAAATACTTAGTGTTACAAAGATAACACTCTCATCACTTTAATGACTTTGCACTAGTGCAAATGAAAATGAATATTAATAAAGTTAGCAGCAACCATGGAACAGTAAAAAATGGTTATTTTCTTTTACAGATCAGCGTAGTCTGTTCTACTAAAAATATCTATTCAGCCCCAGTTCTTCCCTGAGGTGGTTCTGCTGCCTATCAGCACTGCCGTGACTGAATGAAGACACCATATGTGCATTTCTCTGCCAGCAGGTATACAGGTCTTTGGGGTTTCTGCAGGAATTCCAGCATGCGGGTCAGACTGACATTTCTGTTTTGATCCAGAAGAGAAATAGCAATGGTGCTACAGCAGCCAATGGTGCTACAGCAGCCTTTCTAGACAGTTCTTCATTGTCTCACCCAAGCAGCTTTCCATTTATTTTCTGATCATCTTCCCTACCATTTGTATGCCAGCAGAGCTGCCTTACCTACCTGAGCTGCTGCTAGAGCAGCTTCATCACGGCTTGGCCAGGGCTGCACATGATTTCGGTCTTGCACTGTAAAATAAAGCAAAGCCGGGGTCATGTCTGGGGACAGCCCCACGCCCAGGGAGCCGCAAGCTTCCAGGAAGGCTCAGACATCCTGTCTGCGGGTGATCTGCGAGGGCGCAGCCGGTTCAGGCGGTGTGGGATGTGTCCGACCGGCCGCACGTCTCTGGCCCAGCTGCACAAGGCACGAGCAATTAGTCTAGCATGGCCCAGAGGCACTGGGCTGGCTCTAAAGGGTCTGTTCACTTGATCTCTGTTACTGCAGGAGACATATCTATGATTTTTAGCGGTCTTCTTTTTTTGGTATGAATCACTGGAAGTTGTGGACAAGGGGAAAAAATCTTGCAGTCACAACCTACCCGAAAATAAAAGTTTGTGGAAGCAAATGCATTGTAGTACTCATTTATTAAATGAGTCAAATGGAAATTTTTTCTCTCTTACATTAGGTCATTTCACTTTTATTTTTATTCTTTAATAGTCACCTCCAAACAATCAAATACAGAGATTTTTCCATCCCTGTACATTTCCCAAACATTTTTCTTTGTTCATATGAAGGTTGAATTTGAGATTGAGAGCACATGAACTGAGAACCAAATTTTTTGCATGATTTTTCTCCAGTATACTCTGTGCTGACCTAAAAACAGCTATAGAAGAAATTAATACCAAATAGTAGTATCTTCCACAACAGAGAGAATAATCTATTCTGAACAAAGAGCTCTCAAACACATGGTACTTAGTCTAAAATGAGAGTTAAGCCAAAGTGCTGAAAGTGCAGTCAGAAGGAATAAAGCTATTGCTAGACTTCAAATACTAAACATGAATATCTTAAATTCAAAAACCAAGAGCTTATGTAAAGTTAAGCTTTGAGATTTTTATGTCTACAAAATCTGGTAATTTTAAAGTTATTGTCCTTACTATACAGAACTCTCACATTGCTCATTTGCTTTTACGGTCGATGGACGTTTTTACACATTGAGGCATAAATTTAATAGAATAAACAGTAGTGTAAAATACTACAAATAGCAACTGTACAACAGCCAAGCATTGGCTCTTATAGATGGCAAATGTCAAACCTGATGTTGCATTAATGTAGCTTCCTTCAGTGCAGTCTTTTGATGGAGGGAAGCTTGAGGTCAGATTCTCAGAAAATCTGCATTAACTGTGCCACTACATTATCCAAAACACTCACTGTGATAATAATACCTTGACAAGACGATATTCATGTGGTTATGCAGCTCATCTGAGATATTTGGGCTTGGCTTTCCAGTTTGGTGAAGGTATCTGGGATTTACAATGGGATGGAGAATATCAGCAAACCACTGGTGCCAGAAGTGATGAGAGATTCAAAATGAAGGAGAACTGATTAAACTCGATAGCCTAGAATAATATATTTCTCTATTTTGACTTGTAGATATAAAGAAGTTAGTAAGAAAATGTGGTGTATCATTGTGGGTTCTTGTGCTAATTCAATGACCTGTGAAGCACTTAATGAATAGTGCAAGAGTTTGACCTAGCTCTCAACATAGCTCTGTTTTCTGCACCATTATTACAGTGTTACTAGACTTGGGTATAAAGGAAATGTCATTGTATTTTACAGGACAATGTAGGTTCCAGATTGTTCATTCACCTCTCTACACTGGCATTACTAATCTGTCTTTCTGCACCACTCTGATTTACCACAGTCCATAAAATGCACACTAAGACCTCTCACTACTATTTATGTCACTGTCATTTTTCTTTATTTTGTCCTGCTGTTATGCTTTCAAGCAGTCAGAAGTTGGCAGCCACTGTCTTAAGGATAAAAATGAATTGACTAAATTAATAATGGCCACAGGGTATTGAGACAACCAGAGGTGTCTAGAGAGGTGGCCAGGTTCCCAAACAGTGTTATTAAATATAGCAATATAACCTTGGTGAGTCAATACAGCATCAATTGCCCACAACTAACACAATAATTTTACCATCCAGAAACACTCCAGGGAAATAAACATATCTCAAGATTGCCAGGAAAGCCAAATCATTAATGAACAGAATGATGATGAAATGCAGAAAGTCTTGGTTCTTGAGCAAAGCACATTAGTTTCGGGGACATGAAGCTCATTTGTAATGTGAATTTAATTCATATAATCAACACAAAGACTCTGAACAGCAAAGAGGAAATTTTCTGAAATGAAGATTGATTTCCTTGCCAGTACTTTTATGTGAAACACACTCACAAATTGCATTTCTGTAGCCAGGAGTGGATATTTAGATGCCTAAATATCCATTTGTGTATACCAATGGGCAGTTTGCCTCTGCAACTAGAAGAATAGCAATAGAGTTGCAGATTCTCCAAGTCTGAGTTCCCCAGTGGTGCTTCTCGACTCTCACTTTGAGGAGAACTGGCTTGATGTGGTTTTCTGCCCTCAGTACTTCTGGATAAGATTCAGAGGACATTGAAGTGCTCCATAGCACCAGTCCTAGCTCTTTGTACTGGGGTGAGACTGTCCCTCAGTCTCATCTTCTGTGTAGTTATGCTTGACATTAATATTTCACTTCTCGCTAGAAGTTCTCAAAGCTCTTTTCAAACCTAATTAAGGTTCACGTTACATTTAAGAACGAGGCAGATATCCTAATGACAGGAAAAATGAGGACAAGAGAAGTGAAGTGACTTATTCAATACCACACGGTTGCAGTCTTGAGACTGAAACACAAAGATCTCGTTTCTTGGTAGTTTGCTCTAACCACTAATGAATAATAATTACTGACCATATTGAAAATTAATAGCACTTTCACCGTTCTTAGGACATTAAAAGTGCTGTTGAAATACTAATTCATTCACCCTCGCTGATCACTGGGGGGTATGCAAGAGTTTCTTCCTGCAACTTGATCAGCTTTGCACTCGTGGAAAAGCACTGAGTTAATCAGATTGCTCACCAGTGGAAGACAGAGCATGGAGAGAATTGCAGGATGAGGAATGAGAGAGGATGCTCACACTGTCTGGCTTTGTGTGTAAAACTGAAGTGTCTGACGTAAGAGTGCTTGAGCTGAGAACTTGCCTCCCATGCCATAAGCAGAGAGAAGCAGGCTCCATTAGAAGACATTCAAAGCGTCTGAGTTAGAAGCTATTTCTCCGTGCTGAGCCTCTGGAGAGCCTAACATCAGAGATCTCGAGCTAGACATTTGAGTCCTCTCCCTTAAGTGCTTATTATTATTCCCATTTTGCAGGTGGGTGAACTGGAAAAGACAGGACTGTGCTAAATTAGGTGAGCTGCCTGCAGAGGAAAATCTCCCTCCCTGCCCCTCTGTAAAGCCCCTGGAAATGTGTATGTGAAAAGGAATGCAAAGATGAATAAATCTCTGGAGAATATGTTTAGGCTGTAAAACACAGAGACAGTATCAAGATATCTGAAAGTGCTCTTAGAATATACGGTGAGTCACGGGCATGGCGCTGTGTATTAAATGGTCAACGCTTATTCAACAAAAGTAATTTCTCATGCGAGACCACAGGAGTCACAGAAATTGGCTTTGCACCAAAGTGCCTGATTCAGCAAGATATTACCAGTGTGCAGAAGATCTGCTGCTATGTTTCAGCTTTTAGGCACTGGGAGACAAGAAGGAACCAGTGTGAGGAGAAACCAAGAGACTCCTTACAGATTTGAGCGTGGCAGTGTTTTAACTATGTGAATAGAAACTTATTGCTGAAAAATATGTAATAAGAACAGATAATATATGTATGAAATTCAGCCCTCCCATGCTATTTCTTTAGCTTGTATAAGGCAGATTGAATTTTACTTCTCTGTCTTCTGCTACCTCTAGCACTCCTCTTGAAGTCAGAATTCAGTTGCAACTACGGCAGACATTAAAAATGATAAAATAAAAAAGTGTTTACCAGTTCTACCACTGCAGGTGTACTGGAAGAATGACTACAAATTGAAATGACTCCGTAACAAAGCCTGACATAGGGTAAAAGGAAAAAAAAAAAGGAAAAAAAGGAATATTCATTTTTTTCCCCCTGAAATTAACATAAAGAATAGCACTTGAAGAAAACATTTATCAGCATGTCAGCAAGGAATTATGTGATTTATCTTTGTAATAATGGTTTTTGTAACTTAGAAGGTAAAGAGTTGATCCAGCTTGTTATTTTTCATATGGCATCTAGGAAGTTAAATGGCTTTATTTGTGTTTCTAAAAGGAAAGCTAATCTAGCATAAGTGTGCCTGGCAATGCATCACCCCGCAGCTGGACAGGGTCAGGGCCATCGTCTGGTCCTGAGGGAAGGAAGCCTGGCAAGAGCCATCATTGCACAACTAAACCCTCTTCTCCTAAAAGAGGGCTGATCTCATGCGTTGACCTCATCAGTGACTTCATGCCTATGGGAACAGCCCCTGACCATGCTGTTCCCTGAAGCAGGCACCCTCAGGGAATGCTAGCTGCCTGAAGCTAAAAGCAGAGCCTGCAAAAGCTTGAGTGCAAGTCCGGCTTCAGATTTTGGCCCCCCTACCCTCATAGTGGCCAGGTAACAACTCCTCACTAGGTCAAAGGGACCCCTGGAGACCCCCTTGGATCCTCTCTTACACAGGTTTTCTCCCCATACATAGGATTTCTGTTGCAGCAACAGGCCAGTCCATACAGTGACCATTCACCCTATATACTTTATATTAACAAACCAGCATAGGCAATTGAAATATTTACACATTATGGCTAAAGGAAACAGCCCTTCCCTTTCCTTCCCTCCTCTTCCCTTCCCCGCACTTGTTAGAACACATTCTTGATCAATTTTTAAATGCATCTTTTGGAATTTAAAAGCTAAAGGAAGAAGAATAAATGACACAAGAAGAGAAACCCTGGGCAGGGGAGTGCACAAAAAATGTCCCAGTGACCTACAATTCCTTACCACAGGCACGGTGGTGAAATATGTGACCATACAGCATATATCCGGAAAGTGACATTTTAAATGTATGACACAGAGGGGTAAAGATTGCTCAGTATCAGAAATTAAACACCTCCAAGGACAACACTCTTCCTTCCTCCTTCACGAGAGCAGAGCTTTCATTAACTTCAGAGGCAGCGGTGTGTGCTTTGAGCCAGGAGCTACATGCAACTGGTGCCAGAGAAACCACTGGAGAGTTTTAGTAGAGATCTGTGGCATCTTGGAGCATCTTTCCCTATTTAGTCTGCCTTAACCACCCAAAGTCCTTCTATAATCAAAGCTCACGATGTGTTACAGATTTCCAAAGACTTTTTTTTTTTTTTTTTTTTTCTGCGTTAATATAAATAATTCAAATAAGAGACTGAACCAACCTAATGCCAAGCCCCTTGGTTGCTGGCTCACATAGATGTTCCACAGCTGCAAAGAGCCCTCGTTTGGTGTTGAGAGTTATTGGAGGAGCAGTGTGAACCCCCATGGCCATCAGCACACGTGAGCTATTTCTGCTGCCAATCTGAACCCATCTTCATTTGTCTTCTAAATCATAACCCCTCATTTGGATTCCTTTAGGGAATCACAGAGCTGTGCATGCACCAGACTGAAAAGTGTTGCCTGCCCTAGGAGTTACACACACATATTTCCAAAAGCAGCAAGCTTCAATCAGCTCCAAGCCTTCTTGTTGCGTGTGGTACCACGAAAGCATTATGGTAATTCTGAGCACTGAACCATTTAAAACCTATTTTAATTGATTCCTGGCTATTTTGTGATTCCAGCATATTGTTAAATGGGTGGTAGATAAAAGTAGCAGGAGGTAACTTCTTCTTTTGTATTGCTGCAGGGAGATCATGCCTAAAATACAGCATTAAATTCTGGGTACCTCATTGCCAGAGTGATGCAGACAAATTGGAAGGAATTCATAGAAGAGCAATAAAAATGATTAAGGGTCTGAAGAGACTGAGTTATGAGCGAAGATTAAAGGGACTTAATATGTATCACTTGGCTAAATGATGACTAAGAGGGAAATGATACCCTTCAACAAGTACTTGGAGGGCATAAATATCACAAATAAAAAGGAATAATTTAGGGTGCTGAAGGACATACAACTTGGGATAAAAGGATGGTGTTAGGCAAAGGGAAACTGGCTCTGAGTACACATCATTAAATCTAACAGATCATTTGTGGGAAAACGAATTCTGACACATTTATCTAATCCTGTTTCAGTATCAATTATTGCCTGTTCTTGGAAAAATCCTGTTGTCTTCAATTAAAGACTGAGAAAGGACTCCCAGATGCAATCCAGGGATTTATGAGCCAGGAAGCAGTGGCAAGTTGGGAAAAGTGCAAAAAAAAACCCAAATTGTTCAGAGTATTTGAAGGTTGATATACCCTTTACCCAGCACCAAAGGATGTATAAAGACATGAAATCAGTGATCTGAATTTTAAGAATGTGTCTGTTGCCAGGATACCACAGGGAAAATAAAAGTAATAATGCATTTCTTTACAACGTACACATTCCATTAATTCCAGCGAGAACTGTACCAACACTTTAATGGGAAAACAGTCCACGAAGAAGAATAAATCTTTCTCTAATTTTCTCATAGCACCAACTTAGAGCTCCGAACCCAGCCTCAGAGCTGGAAGAAGTGCTGAAATGGTCTCCACAAGCCTGACAGCGCTGCAGCCCTAACCCCAGTCTGTCTTAGAAAGCAGCTGTGCATTCAACAGAATTGAATGTCTGTGTGAAATTAGGTTTTGCCATGCCCGTGCCCAGCAAAGCGGATCAGCAGCATAGCAGTGTAATGCCTAAAAGTGCTACACATGCCGTATATAGCACCTTGTGGTTTTTTGGACTTACTGCATGGAAACTCCCCGGCACCATTCAGAGGTTCCCACACAGGACATGATTTGCTTCCAGCTCCTGCTTCTCCTTTGCTTCCCTGTGTGGAACCTGCTGCCTGGGGGGACACGGCTTTTCTGTCTGCTCCTAGCAGCTCACAGCACAAGGGGGATGGCAGCTCTTTGGGGACGTTATTCACTTTTCCTGTCATAACCCACATCAGGTTCTGGTGAGATAAGAATTTAATGTTGAGGGCATGAGTTTGTGCCGGTACCCTGTGGAAAAATCCCCTGTGAAAGCCTTTGGAAAGCTGGGCCTGGGGGTGGGAGGTCATGGGAAAAGGACACCCCAAAAACAGCAGGAGTGGGAAACAAAAGTCTCTGGGGTAGTCGTGGGGAATGGATTTCTTCCTCCAGTGCTTGAGGGTGAGTGTTTGAGGGTGGGAGAGAGCGAGCACCAAGCAGACGCATCAGCATTTCTGCCCTCTTTGTGAGAATAGCCTAAAGATGCTGATGCTGTAGCAGGCACACAGAGGAAGAGCAGTCCATTTCCCCGGATTAGCATCCCATTACAGCTGTGCTCTGAGGACACAATCTGATTTGTTTATCCCGGAGTTAACTCTGGCTGTAAATGTGCAGTTCTGCTCCTGTCAAACCCAGCCACCAGACCTCTTCACCAGGGTTCTGCCCCTAACTGTGATCAGTAGCAATAAGGCAGGACTCTCCTGCATATAAAAATCACCTTTTATATTCATGCATCTGTGCTCCCATGTTTCTTCTTTCTTTCTTTCTTTCTTTCTTTCTTTTCTTTCTTTCTTTCTTTCTTTCTTTCTTTCTTTCTTTCTTTCTTTCTTTCTTTCTTTCTTTCTTTTTCTTTCTTTCTTTCCTTTTTTTTTTTTTTTTTTTTTTTCCCACTTGATGACTTGATAAGCCTGCTTAGAGCTTACAGATATGTTCAAACATGTCTTAAAAGTGAGACGATCCTTTCTGTGTTGCAGAGTGAGCATGACAAGCAGCAGAAATTGTATCTACAGAGGTGGGGGTCAGGAGCTTTTGTTTTATGAAAGCCAGTATAGTCAGACAGTTTTCCTATGATTTCTCTGTTTAATCCCTTCATTTCTTCCCTCTTTAAACATCTTAAATCATGAGACTTAAAGTACAACCTTAGTTTTAAGGATTATTTATTTTGACTGCTCTTTTTTTCTGACCATAATTGTCTGCGATAACACAATTCGTTGCAGGAGAGGGATTTAATATGTCAGAACATTTTGGATTTCCCTCCACATCTCACTGGGCAATGTTGAAGATAGTTTTCAAGTACCTGTGAGATGGGTAGATGGAAACTTTATGGACTGTCTGGAAGCTACTAGTTGTGGATACTGCATGAAGATATTTGCTCCAGCTGATTGTTGGTGGGGAGCAGGGTGAGCAGATCATTCCCCAGGGAATGAAGATCTTGTTTTCATGACAGTTTTTTTTGATTATTTTTTTTTCTTAAATACATAGAAAGGAAGGAAAGGAGTATAATTATGCAGAAATCTGGCTAAGCGTAATTGCTATTCAGAGCATCCCATGAGGCCTAAATAGGCTTTGGAGGGCAGCATATTTAACCTGGAGCAGAAACACTGAATATGTGTGAATATTTCAGAAGTCCCAGGTTTCACCAGTCAGCTGTTTTATTCCAAGAGGATTTTAAGGTGAGGAATTGGTGAGATTCAGATATGACCTTAGCTGAGGCTCTCTGATCTGTCCAGAACTCAAATATACCATGAAGCAGGAAACATGTGGATGTGTGTTTTTAAGTCATTCTCAGTTATCTGTATGTGATCTTGCAGGTGCATTTGAATTCTGTTTGGCTCCCAGTCACAGCTGTAGTTTGGAAGCTGTTTTGCATTCTACTTTTAAGTTATAGATGGTTTCACTTCAAAAGGGATTCCCCTGATTTTTTATTTTAGATGCTTCTGATTGCTATCACCAAAGTTGGATTTAGGAAGGGAAAATCTCCTAAAAATGAGTATTTTCATACTTAGCTCATGCTTTGTTACCTTGACATGTTAGCAATGAGGTCGCTGAGCGCTACCCATGCAGATTGAAACCCGACAGTGGCTTCCCTTAGTGGCAGGAGAAGGGTATGGAGAGCTTTCCTCCAGCAGTGTGCTAACACCCAGACCTTGGCCAGGGCAGGCACAGCTGCACAACTTCAGATAAGGCGAGCCCTGCGTGCGTGGCACACAGCCCTGCCGTGACACCGCACGCTGAGAGCTGCAGGAGCGTGCAGACGTTGTGCGGACGGTTTAATAAAGCAGACTGCACGTTCAGATAAACACATCTATTTACGTCTACACAGTGGGGTCCTCTTCACTGAGAATGAACCGCGAGCTTTAGGAGCGGTGGCTTTTGCCTTCCTAGCCAGCGTTTGTGCTGTTGCTGATACAAACCTCAAGCTGGGCTGTGGGACCCCCTCGGGATCCTCGGGTCTCCCTCCTCCTGCCCCCAACTCCGCGACTGGGGCCGCCGCCTTCCTCCGGCACGGTCTCGGTGGGACAGCCGGGATCCCCGCAGCATCCCTCGGGAGAGGCCTTGCCGGGAGCTCCCAGCGAGCCGAGGCTGCCGCCGATGCTGCGCCGCTCCCGGCGGGGGCGATGCCCGGCGGGACCCGGAGCCGGCTGGGTGCGGGTGCGTGCGGGTGTGTGCGGTGTTTCTGGGGGTGTGTGCGGTGTTTCTGGGGGTGGGCGCGCTGGGGGGGCACAGCCGGAGCCCCCCCCCCACCCCAGCGGAGCCGAGCACGCCTCCTCCCGGGCTGCGCAGCGCGGCCGGGGAGCGGCGCGGGGCTGCTCCCTCCCTCCCTTCCCCTTCCTCCCCTTCCTCCTCCTCCTCCTCCTCCTCCTTCCCCCCGCAGGGGCGCGGATGGGAGGACGAGCAGAGCGGCGGGCGCGCCTCCCGGCGCGGTGCGGAGCGGTGCGGAGCCGAGGTAAGGCTGAGCCAGGCTGAGCCAAGCTGAGCCGGCTCTGGGGGGGCTCCCGAGCCGCCTGCTCCCCAAGTTTGGAGGCGGCAGCACTTTGCGGGAAGTTGGGCGGCACCGCGGCGCTTCCGCGGGGACACCTCGGGCTGCCCCGCTTTGCTCCGAGGGGAAGGATGGCGAGCCCCCATCCTCCCGGGGTTTTCTGGGGAACACGAGGGGCTGCATCCCCGGGGCTCGACCGGTGGGGAGAAGTGTTCCCCCTAAACGTGTCCCCGCGATGACAAAGAGAGTCCCCGCTCGCTGTCACCCCGCAGGGAGCTGCGCCCTGGAGAGGGAGCAGGCGCCCGGCGAGCGTCTCGCAGGGAAGCTGCACCCAATTCCCGCACCGCATCCTCCCTAGAATTAAGCCCCGGAGGGATGTTGCCACTCGCCGCCGCTTATTTTTCTGTGAAAAGGGGTATTTCTTCAACGCGAGCCGCTGGCCGGTATAAATAGCCTCGTGGCATGCGTTTGCTGAGAATGCAGTCAGGGTTCAGTGGCGGGTTATTATGGTTAGGCTCTTAAGCAACAGTCCCCTCTCTGAACTTTGGTGGTGTCGTACATGGTGAGTTGGTGGCTTTTTGTTGTTGTTTCTTCCTGTGCTGCTTCATTGTGATACTACAGCCGTACTCTGTGGTGAAGTCCTTTACTTGGTCTCAGCCGCGTTTGTAGGTTAATGGGATAGACGGCAACATTGCTGGGGTGCTGCATCTCAACACCCATCAAACTTTCCGATATGGAAATGTATTTCTGTGTTACTCCATGGTTTTGGGCCTAAGGACGTCTTTGTATTGATTTGCTTGCACATGACATAAGAAAGGTTTCACTTCTAGAATTGCATTGGCCGGAAAAAAACACCCAGAAAACATTCTCATCTGAAGAACAAACATGTGCCTTTGTGTTTGGTGACCCAGGAAAGAGCAGAGCAGTCAGCTGAGCAGATTACAGGTTAAACCCCAAAGTTTGCTCGAGCTAGTCATGAAGGGTAAATATTTTTAAGGTTTGAATGAAAATTGTATGTGATAATTTGTGTAAAAAAATGTTTTATTGAACAGCATCATGCTTGTTACTAACTGGGGGACTACTAGGTCTCTGCCAAAAAGGAAGCTTACCTTAATGAGAGGTCACAGCATCTATAGGATTTATATGTATTCTATAGGATTTATATGTATATACTTATATTTATGGTATTTATATAAAGTGATGTAAACATTTGATTTATAAAGAAACACACACATATACATATACGTTCTCAGTCATAAACAGTAAATAGTCATGGAATAGATATCTTAAGGTTTTCTTTGTCGGTGATCGAAATGTTGTCATACATCTCTTGGCCTGAGAGCTTCTCTGCTGCTGGTGCCATTTCACTCTTGGGCATTGAGTCAAAGTATTCATTTGGCTCTTCACATGCCAAAAGGAAGAAAATCAATTTGAATGCAGAAAAGAAGAAACTACTTCTGTGAAGATTTAGCAGTGAAACTAATCTTTTTTTATTTTATTTCCTTTTAAATGGCAGTTATATCCTATGTGTGTAAGTGCAGTCAACATGCAGTTCTGAAATCAATAACAAAATAGTTTCATGGTTCAAATTTTGTAACAGGAAGACTAATCTCAAATTCAGTGCTTTATTTGAGGTTTTGGAACAGGAACGTGATGAAACAGCAGAGATTTGCATGACAAAACACTTAATTCCACTAATGCAGTGGAAGACGGTAATGGATTTTATCTTCTTTGCTAAACAAAAAGTAGTTATCTGGAAACTACAAATGAGCAGGTTGAAGCAGACTATCATATTTGGGTTATTTCATGTATCTGAAGTGGAAGGATAAATTATATAATCCACTAGCAGTATTAGCAAGGATGGGATTATGAAGACATAATCAAAGAGAGGTAAATGAGATACTGCTTATTTTAATACTATATTAACAACACAGCCATTGTGCCAATTATGTCCAGAAGTAGCATAAGTTTGGAGTTGACTTATTTATTTATTTATTATTATTATTTTAAATACAAAATATTGCTATATAGTTACTGTCTAGAATTGATAACTATAAAAATAACATAATCTGAAATAGATTGAGAAAATAGGTGAGAAAAACAATGAAATCATAGTTTGAAATCATAGACCCTCTGGACAAACTAAATACACTTGTGCAAAAATAATCATGAACTGTGATGAACAATTTTAATAATAGAGATTGACAAATCATTCTTTTGCTATTTATCCTCTATGCTAAAGTCCTTTGAGTGCTTGCAAGCACCTCATAACAGTCTTGAAGTGTCACTGAGAGTGTTTTTTTTCTTTTTGTGGCCTGATAACATGCAGCCTGTGGCAGGAGTTCTGTGAGAACTGGGACTTTCAGTGGACAGAGATGATGTTTGTAGCCCAGGTGATTTCAGTGGGCATTGTATGTGTTCTTAAACATGGACTGTGTACTGAAATCTCTCTCTAAGTGTTTATTTATACTTTAAGGTCAAGTTGCTAGGTGGATGACAGCAAACTTCCAAAGTTCATGGGGCTATTGTTAAACATGATGCTACAACTCCCGTCACCCAATAGGGATCTTTTTCTCAAAATTCCTCTGCTGCCTGGCAAGGGGATCCTTCACATTATTAAATACTTTTCCACTACTGAGTACTTACCCACATGTGCAAAGGAGCAAAATTTTAAGAAACTGTAGTTCAGTATTGTGTTACTTTTACATTTTGTGCATTTTGTGTTTTAAAAGTTGTTCAGATGCTTTCTCTAGAGACAAACAAGCAGCAGTAGGCCGATCATGTCTAAATTACAACAATTAGGAAGTTGGAACATCCAGCTGTGCTCTTTCAGTACAGATACATCATTCAGGTGAAGAGAGACATGACTTAAATAGGTACCAATACACTCCCTCTGCCTCCGAAATCTTAATTACTCTTGCAGTTACTATGTCCTTATAGGCTGTATATCCTGCCATTAAAAACTGCAAGGAAATGTGCTGTTAAATCATTCAGTGCTGCTCTGGAAACTCAGGTGATGTGAATTGCTCTGTTTCCAACATCTTGGAGAGTTTTTAGGAACCTCCTCTGGTTTGAGCTGGGCTTCTTAATTGCTTTCTCGAGGCTTCAGCTCCTCCCTCACCCCACCTATTTTTCTCCTTACCTTGCACAGGGAGGGATAACTGAGTTTCCACCATGCTCCTTGGCTGGACTTATGTTGCTCAGCTGGAAGAACCCAAAGTGTGGTGGAAAAATAAGGTAGATTTCCAATAAGAGAACATTTTTTTTTTAGTGCTTTTCCCCACAAATTATTTATTTATGTTTCTAGCTGAGTGCACTGTTTTTCTTACTGAAGAACTGCAGAGCCAGATTTGAGTCTAAATACAGCTATTCACATGAGGGGATGGGATCTGTGAGCTCCTACAAGCTCTTATCTCAGAGCAACCTGAATTACACTGATCTTTCCACATTTACTGCAATTTCCCTAAAACTGACCAGCTATGTATAGCATTGTTGACTCTTAAAGATACGTTATGCTGTATGTGCATCTAGCAGAACGTGTGTTGTAGGGTCGGTCACACTGGCTATTTTTCTGTATGACCTTTTCATTTGTGTTTCCCTGTCCGAAGGACATGATTACAATTCTGTCCTGGTTGCTCGATTTGGTTTTTACATGCGAGGGAGACAGGAAAGCTACCGAGGAGCTGGAGTGCAGCAGACGCGCTGCAAAGGGAGCTCTGTAATCCTTTGATTACCCAGCTGTGCCCGACATGCCACTAAACAGCACTTTAGGGGCAAGCAGTTAATGTAGCTTTTCCATGGAATATTTATTAATTTATGTTACACCTGGCTTCCAGCAGCTGTTGGACATGGCTTGCAAGCACTGCTTTTAAGGAGCATGGAACCCTCCCTAAGAGGATGCAACCAGGTGAAGTGCTTGATGCCTAGCGACAAGAAGCAAAATAAACCCAAGTCCAGTTGGGTAGCAGTGGCTAATGGCAATGATGGGGCAGCTGTGACTGTGATGAGAGATGAGATGTGATGGTGGATGTGAACAAGAGCCTGTGGCAAGCTCTGGCTGACTGACCTCTCTGTGTCCTCCCATGGCAGTGCACTGAGGTTGTGGAATTGCCAATGCCAACCCACAGTCCTGCTGCTTCTCATTCCAAGATCCAGCTTCTCAGTGTTCCCACAGTAGCTTGAACTACCTGAAATGTATGCTTTTCAAGTCTCTGAAGTGGAAAGCCTGCTGGTTTCCAAGTGAGCTTGCGAGAACTCAGGTAGTACTATAAGCTAACCCAGCTCCAGAAGCAATTTTGGAGCTCCTGGTGTAGCAGCCCTTCCTCACGTGGGTTGCAGAAAGTGGCTAAGGCCACCACAGTGCTACAAATGTTGGGTGGAACTTGGCTGCCAAGGTGTCTGCTCCCTTTGTAATAGGTTTCCTTTGAAATGAACTCATTCATGTGATGAAATGTGGTTTTGGGTAGTAGGGAAATGAGACTTGGAATTTCACCCTAAGATGGAAGTGAAGCTCAAAAGGCATCATATCTAATAGGATACCTGCAGTTTCATTAAAAACGAGGCCCTTGCCCTTCCCCAGACTGAAATTCCTCCACAGAGATTGCTTTTGGCAGTCCTGATCCTAGTGCTGCTTTGGGCTTTCAATCTAAGCCCTACAAGCAATTTAAAATGCAGGAGCCAGTGTATGTCCTAGATTACAGACCCCCTAAACTGTACATTTGGAGTGTAATTCCTGCTGTTTTTTTATATAGCAGCAAGTCCATTTTGAGGCTTTACTTGATAGGACTGAAGAATAGGTAGTACGGAATCATGAGATCCCCAAAATTTAGTTATAAATGTTCTTTTTTATACCAAGAACTACTAAATTCACACTTTTTAATTTATAACTTAATGTGCTATTATTTAGACTCATCAAATATGCATGCCACTTTATATATACTTGTGTTTTATGATGCCAACTTTATATCTAGGGTAGCTGTTCCTTACTGTGAGATGCACAGTGTACAAAGCAGATCTGTACCTAAATAGCGAAATATTAAAACTGACTGCTTTTCATTTGCTTCATGTCTTCCAGGATGGAGAAGTGTGCTTCCTAAGGAGATATTTTTCCTGTATAAAACATCAGTGTTCAGTGTGGGTGAAGGTACCTTGCTATCTTACCATAAAATTAGAAAAGCTGATGAGATTGAAAAAGACTTCTGCATTATTATTTTCTAGCATGAATTCAAGCAAAGCTTAAATCTGCCTAGTTTAAGTCGGGCCTATCAACTTCTCATGGAAAATCAGGAAGTGCTTTCCTTTCATATAATGGCAGTCATAGTTCTACAAATGACTTTTAACTGGGAAGAACTATGATATCAAACCAAAAGAGAAACGAAAAAATGAAAGGCTTCTAGAAATACAAAGAAAAGAAAATAAGACTGCTTTGAAAAATGGCAAACTTCTGTAAGATACATAGAAAAAATAATGAAGATTTATATGTAATGTGTCTGGATAAGGGATGGAAGAAGCCTGGTAAACTGTAGTGTCAAATGGGTGCTACAAAAGTGGGCAGTCCAATAGATGGGAGTTTGAAACACTGGATGATTTCAGATGAAGATGATAATGTCCTTATGTGCTCTATGTGTCCAGCTAAAGTTCAAGTCTTGGAGCTAGCTATATGGAAAAAAATAGCTTAATTAAAATGCTTTAGAATCTGGCACAAAATTAGTAGTGAGATACCAAGATATGGGAGACATCTTACCAAAAAAAAAAAAAAAAAAAAAAAAGTAATAGAAATCAGGACGCTGGAAGGTTTTGCATGTGATTTGAAGAAAATGCGAGCTCACTGTAGTGCCTAAACTAGGATATAATGGCCTATGGATACTAAAATTTATTAATTTATTAATCCAAAGAAGGAGGAGGAGTATGTTTGGTACAGCCAGGAGGTTTAACTTTAAAAGGTTGGAAATAGGAGGAAATCAAGAAGGATGGGTTATTAGGTTATTAGAAGTGTTTACCATGTAGTGAGATGGCCTTGCCTGTGAACCCAGCTCTTCCCTTGGAAGCTTCATCCCTTGAAAACTCTTTATCTAATTTTTATTTAATGCTCCTTTCCAACCTCTTGGATTTTGGTTACTTTGTTAGATTAGAAATTTGTCTTCTAACTGAGCTGTATAGATATAAAATAGATAATATTAAGTAGACGTTGTTAATGTTAAATAAGTTATATTGAAATCTGAAATCTGTAGGAGTTTCCAGGAACACTGAAAGCTCAGTAGTTCATAGATCTGTTTCACAGTGTGATGCCAAAGGTTGTGCTCTTCCTCCTTCTGCAATCATGATTAGTGCATTTGTAGGACTACTGCTGTAGAGTTTGTCCTTCTGGCTTGATTGCTGAGGCCTGAGAAAATTGCCTGGACTCATTCCTCTATAAGATTTTGGATGCTATTATTTTGAAGTGGAAGAGGGGCAGGTTGCACTTATACATCAGGTTTGAGCACATTCAGGTCTGATGGCAGGTCAGCTTCATGAAGGCCTATGGGTTCGTGCTGTACAGTTGTGCTTCAGGATGAGGGATTTGTCGCTTGTTTTGTGGCTCTCTGGATTTCTAACTGTGATATTTGGATCATATTTTTTGCATCTATTTCAAGTACAAAGGTCAGAAAAAGTGACTGAATTTTGCTGGGTGAAAGCTCCAATGTGTGAAAGGCTACTAATAACAGTTACTGCATTAGTTAGTTACTACATTACTGCTAAACTTGTGGTCTCTTCATTTAAAAAGACAAAAACACATTCTTGAACATTTTGGCACTGAGTATTACAGCTTTAGGCTGTGAGCAACTTGTTGGACTCATTCATAAAGTAAATAATTTAGATGAAATAAATCATAAATTATAGTGCTATAAAAACAGTATCTCAGGTTGAGGATTAACTTGCCTGAGGAACAGATAAGGATAAATCATAATGAAACCAGTATTGCTCTTGACATTCAGTATTAGAATTACTTTGCAAAGCTATTTATGCCAGCTTTAAAACAGTTTCAACAAGAAATGAGATGTGAGAGGTGAACAGAAGGGAACAGTGGAACCTAAGCTCATCACTCTCATTATAGGAAGGAGGAAAAATTGATTTGTTTAACATCAGGCTATTTAAATGCTGAAGCATTTAACTCTTCAGACTAGGTTTTTAAGCACTGCTAAGGAAAGCAGTCTAAAAATACACAACATAGTAAAATGCAATATATATTGGTAACCACGGAAATCCCACGCGGATTTCTCTTCCGTTAGTGTAGGTCAGGATCAGCTCAGCTCTGGTTTTCACTGATGTAAGGGGGACTAGAATTTGGCACCACAAAAATGTGGGCGCAGAAAATGTTCTCCAGCTGTTTTGGAGAATTTCAATATTGACTATGTGTGTATAAGGAGACGTGTCCCAGCTCACCACTTTCTGCAAGGGAGGGAGCCTTGCTGGGAGCCTGCATCAGGGAGTGCACTGGCCAGACAAGATTTGCCTTGTGTCCTCCCTAGAAGGCAATGTACCCTCTGCTTCCCAGCATCATAGGTGGGAAAATGGGATCTTGTTGGACACAACATTGTGCTTGCACTGAGACAGACCACACAGCTGAGTTGTCCCATTGGATGAAAGCTGTCTCTCTTGCTGATGACTGGAGCCGATCACTGTTTACATGCCCTACTAGGTCCAGCAGTAGAATCGTAGAATCCTGGAATCATTAAGGTTGGAAAAGCCCTCCAAGATCCTCTGGTCTAACCATCCCCCTCCCACCAATGTCACCCACTAAAACCTGTCCCCAAGCACCATGTCCAACCTTTCCTTGAACACCCCCAGGGACGGTGACGCCACCACCTCCCTAGGCAATCCGTCCCAACGCCTGACTGCTCAGTGTCCCAACGTGTCCTCTCCTGCCTCTGCCCTGCAAGGCAAGTGGCCTGGGACACAGGGACTTTCTTGGTACATTTCCTGAATGTTGAAGGAGGATGGATTGGGGTGTTCTCTTGTGCCTTTACACTGCCACATCATGACAAGGAGGAGCTTTTAGTTTGTCTCCACTGCCTTTTTCTTTCTTTCTTTCTTTTTTTTTTTTTCCTCTTTAAACAGATTTCAGTAACTCTTTGGGTAAAATGCATTTTATAAGATGGCTTCAAGTCATTTGCTGCTTATTTCTGCATGCAGCTTTAAGAATTTAGTATTCTTGTTGTTTGATATCATGGTTACACTGTTGCAATAACTCATTTTGGTTTAATACTGCGGAATGCATAAAAAGCTTCTGCTGAGATTTAATAGCTTTGTCTTTTAATGGTACCCATTAAGTGGGTGTAATCTCTCCAGTGGTCTAGGTTTTCATCTAACTATACTAGTACACTGGATAATAAATGACAACAGCAGTAAAAAAAATGTACTGTGAAAATACAAGTAACCATGTAAATATAAACAAGGTTTTTTGTTGGACTATTATAATTCTACATATTTTGCCAATATACTTTTCTAAGGCTTTTTACTATTAGAAAATAAAGTGAAACTTTATGACAATATATAGTTGTGCATTAAAAATATGTGCTTGCTACTAAAACAAGATTCTCCCAAACATAATCACTAAAAATGTTACATTGCAGTATTTTAACTTTCTTTGAGTATCTTTAAAGATAACAAATAATTCAGAAATAACAAATATAATTCAGTCGCATTTAACAACACATTTCAGGGTTTCAAATTAGGTAGCATAAATGCTGCACTCATTCCAAACAGCAGTTCTCAGGATGAACTTCTGGCTTCATTGAAGTCAATGAAAACTCTTCCTGCTGACTTAAGCATGCCAAGATTTTTTAAACAAATAAATTGAAATAGGATTTTAAAAAGTTTTCTTCTTAATGAGTTGCTGGAGTCATTCGGATGTAGTTTTATGTTCTTTAGTTCAGCTGGGAAATTCTAAGGTGAAGATGATGTCTGGTGGGGAAGAGAGTGTATGAAAAGAAAATAATGTTTCCAGTTGAAATAATATAGCAGTGGTTGTGTTATCCCATAGAAGCAGAATATCCTGAATTGGAATGGACCCCCAGGGATCATTGAGTCCAACTCCTGGCTCCACACAGGCCTACCCGAAAATCAGATCAGGTGTCTGAGAGCGTTGTCCAAATGCTCCTTGGACTCCAGCAGGGTGGTTGCCATGACCGCTGTCCTGGGCAGCTTGTCTGAGTGCTTGACCACCTCTGGGTGCAGAACCTTTTTCTAACACCCAGTCTGAACTGTCCCTGTTGTAGCTTCTTGCCAGAGGTCCCCTTTTTGGGGACCCACTTTGGTGCTCATGAAAGCTGAGCATGCAGGTGGACATTCCTGTTACAGATGTTTTGTTTTCTAAAGTGATGAAAACCCTCAAAGCCTAACTCTTAGAGTATTGCATTGTTGCATTGTGTGGGTAGAGTTTTGGCAGGTTTTTTATTTTTATATTTATTTATTTATTTTTATTTTTATTTTTTTTCTTCATCAAGTACAGTATTCAGGAATAATTTTAGGGACATTTTTAGTGTTGGCCTTCTGGCACCAAAGATTTTAAAGTAGCAATTGAATAGGAGGAAGGAATTAATGTGACTGAGTGTTGTCAAACTGAAAATGAAGTTCCTCCTAACTCATCCTTCGAAGAACACTCAATGGCTCTGGATTTAGCCTGCCATCCGCTTTATTTTCCAGCGATATTTTTGAACTTCCTCTGCTGATAAATATTTAGAGTCTGTTTATATTTCATCTGATTTTTTGCTAGATAGTGCTTACAGATTCTTTCTGTAAACACTTATTACTGAAGAAATTGTTATCACAAGCCTTGAAATTGCAGTGATGGCAATTTTGTAATTTTAACTGTAGCTGACCATATATTTGTTAACTATAGGCCTATTGTTTTATAAAAGGGAACTTTTTTTTTTCCTGGCTACAGAAGCTAGAAAGGTAGTTGTAATTGCTTTGCCTGGAGTGCAGAGGACTTGGATGGATTAGATGTGACCATCACTGAGGATCAAGAAGGGATGAAAAGAGGAAAGACTTTCGTGTTTGTTAAAGTTTTAGTCACCAGGATGTTGTTAAACTCAGAATAAAAATCATGGTTATTATTATTTATTTTTTTAAAGTTAAATCTAATGAGAAACAATTTGGAGAAAGCCAAACCTCTGTTAATTTATTTGAGCCCTAGAAGTATTTCCTTCTCAAAATCGTGTTCAGTCTCTCCTTACAGCATGGCTCTGCTATTTTAACTGGGGTTGCCTGGCTATATCTTAGCGCTGTTTTGCTATGCCTTGCTAATTCCTTTTTGGAGTAATGTTTTTTTTCCTGATGTGAATATGACAACCCCGCTTTAATTAGCTAACAGCAGTTGCCAGGGATCACAGTGCCTGAGAGTCTCAGAAGTGTCTGTGTTTAAATAAATAAATAAAACATCTGAAAAGCTTTACAGCTTTACTAAGAAGCAATAAACTTAATTGAAATGGTTAACAGCATTGAAATGACTTGCCTACTTATGTTACAGCATGTAGCCACCAGATGTCACTTATTTTGTGCACTGCACTAGGAGAAATATGCCCTTGTGTGTAAAAGACTTACAAAAAAAAAAAAAAAAAAAAAAAAGGCAACTTTCTCTGAATGGGTTTGTTTCTGTTTGTATTCCTAATTGGCAAGTTCCTTCCTTTATAAATATTTTCATCTTAAAATAGATTGTATAGACTTGTTTCTCACAGACAAGATAGACTTGCATTTTATATGAGCCTTAAATGTCAGCAGTGACATTTTGAGATTCAGTCTTTAAAAGTATAATTAATACTCTTACTAAAATTTCAGAAGGATGAACGTACATTTCTGTACAAAGGACAGTCTTTTTATTATGAGCTGTACGGTCATTAAAGATACTTTAACCTGTGATTTACATATACATTAGTCTCCAGTCAAGTTAAAAGCAATGAGATGAGTCAAAAACTCATGCAGGACTGAAATCATGGTGGAAGGATGTTCAGACAGGAGAAGGACCGCTTCTAAAAGTAGAAACCAGCATCCACTTACAGAACTCCACAATTCATCGTCAGGTTTTAAAGTCTTCAAAGTGAAGTGTAAATACGGATAGATACATGGGGATATCACTCTGAACTGGAAAAGGAACGCTTGGTGCCCAGTGTAAAACTCTTTCTCCAGAACCCAGTGAGAACAAGCTGTCTTGATGAGCAAAATGTAAAGGGTAATTGCTCAGCAGTGAGAGCAAGCAAAGAGCTCATGATCAGGGTTGTGGTGTTCAGCAGTTTCTTCTCTCCATTGCCAGAGATGCTCAATTGACTGATGCACACTTTTTGGTCTGTATGCAAAAGCAGCACTGTTAGAAAATGGAAATTGAATTTTCTGTACTTGAGACAGGAAGATTGAGTTGTGTTGGTGTCATAGTAGCTCTGTTGGTCTTATGCAGAGTGGAGGGCATAAATCCTTATCTCGGAGTGAATGATGTGGTTTTTGTTCTCCGAAGTCTTTTTAGTTTGGGTCCTCAGGAGCAGCTGTTTTGAAAGACTACTTACCTTCATTTTTCATCTGTGGTGAAAAATGTGCTGGCATGGCATTCAGTAAATGGAGGCAGAGTATAGGACACTGTTTTTACTTCCCTTTTCTGTGCTTGAGCAAAACCAGAGGCAAAACATTGTTTAACTGCTAGAAATGGTGCTGACTAACGAACGGAACAAATTGGAGTTTTAGCAGTTAATATGAAACCAATCATATGAATGAGGGCCTTAACTGAGCATTGTTTATGAGCCTAAGAGTTTCACTTCCTCACTCCAGGTCTTGCAGCAATGCTTCTGAAAATGCCACCTGGTGCTGCTGCCATGGCAGGGGCTGGCTCAGCCCTGCTGTGGACCTCATTGCACAACTTGTCCGTCACCTTCCAGAAATAAGCTGCCCTGCCTAGCTCATGGAGAGGCTGTCATTTATCTGGTTTAATGCAGTTACTGGGGGGAATTGAGATTCGGTGCTGCCTGTCTTAGATTTTTTCTCTAGACTGGATTGCCAGTGGCACTCCATCCTGTGCAACACATACCTGAATTTTGGCCAAAGTCCGTCAATTCCCATGTCATGGAATTTGAGATGGTGAGTTAGGCCTGGGTTGTTCTTGGGCTTCCGCCATTTTATGCCCTGTGGTAGCACAGGTAACACATCAGTATGCGCATCACTTTGTCAGCCACAGACTGCAAAGCACGCTGACATCTGCCACTGGGAGTTACTCCAAGAAAGGGAATTGTGTCCGTGCCCTGAGGGGCTGATCCCCATGGACCCTTACAAACCTCTTAGTACCTTTGAACACGCTATAGCATCCTCCCAATCTGCTGCATAGACTTGGTATTTGCAACAAAGACTAATGCCTTTGCTCATTTAATATTTTTATTTTTAAGTTGGACAGAAAATTCTATGTAAAAGATTAATAAAATATTTCACGTATCTTATTTAAATGTTCATGTTTGGACAATAGCTTATTGTCTGTTCTACATCAGTCTTGCTGGCCTAGCTTAGCCCTGTGCAAGCATCCCTTATGAGAAAAAAGTAAGGATAAATTCAAAGCCTAGTTTCCACATGTAAAGGAAGAAAAAAAAAATGTAATGCTTTATTCTGATTTGCTTTTATTACTGAAGTCTAATTTCAATAATGAGCCATGCAAAAAAAAAGAAATTAAAATATATTACTATGTAATTTATTTTTTTCACTTAGTGAGAAGAACTGTGAAATTGTCTGGGTTTATAGATTCTTTAGAACCTGTGAGGGCACTTAATTTGATTATAAACATCTTCGGTACTGAAGGCGTTTTTCAGGATTTAAACAAGTGAGAAAGTTATAAATTGTATTGAACACAGTAGTGAGGCTGTCATTTCTCCTGTCACCCTAGGATGGCTGGTTTTCTAGCTTGCCGAATTTCTACATACACTGGTGAAGAAAGTGTTGTAAAAGCAGCAGGTGAGTGACTTAGAGTGGTTTACACAGTAGGCTTCATTTTTGCCCTCTAGAAAAACTTTGTCCCTTAGAGACACCACTAATGATGGTACCAAACGGTGGAGGGTTTTCCTGGGGAGAGCACCAAGGCAATGAATGATTAAAAATAATCAATCAATCAATCAATTCAGCTGACAATCTCACAGACTGGATTCACAGAGACCCCTGTGCATGAATTGCAAGGCTGCTGGCTGTCCCGGTGTTGGAGGTGTCTGCTGGAGCCAGGTACAGGGGGCAGCAGGGGTGGCTTTGCTCTTCTGGCCCCTCTGCGGTAGGGGTAGTGCCACGGGGCTGAGTGTCTGAGACTGCTCCTGCCAGCTGCTGAGTCACAGTCCTGAGGCTGTGATGAAAGACGTGGCATTTAGTGGCACTTGATTACATGTTGCTGGCTTTGGATGTGGGCGTGGAGTGATCTTTGAGGGAGACAATGATTGATATGGCCTTCTGCAGCACACGCTGTGTTTTGTTAACAGCATTTTTGAGGGTGGAAAGCATTAAAGGAAACTGAGCACAGACTGAATTGTACAATGCTGTATTTTTGAAACCATAAAATTCTTTTAATACCCTTAGAAAAAAAAGAAAAAAGAGTAGGCATGACTCAATAACATTATTTAAAGAGCGGGTCAGTATGGAGCCCATTTTTCCCATTTCTCTGGACTAGAGGCATTGAACCAAGTGCCAACTCTGGAGCTGCAGTTTGATCCATCAGCTGCACCTCATGCTCCCACTGACAAGTGCACCATAACAGAATGTATTTCTACACCGTTATCTGCATAACACTTACGTATTCTATTTATCCTTGTTTTGTAGTAATTGGGTGTCACTTTTGAGAAACGAACTCTGCTTTCATAGAATTCCTGTGTTGTCACTTACTGACAGTTTTAGTTTTTTCATGGTGATGTTATTTATATAATGTAGTAGTGCTTAGAAACCATAAATGGGCTTGGAAGCCATCTCTTCTAGTCTTAAAACACTCTAATAAGCTTTTATTTTGGTGTAGTCTCTGCAGCAGACATATAATAAGGAATTCATTGTTTATTTCACATTAGAATATCTGCTCCAAATGCATCTGTATGCTCTTGATGCCATTTGAGTCTCCTGGGTATCTGAAGGCCTTGAATGCATTAACAGCCTGAATCAAGTTATTGCATTAAGCTCAAGAAATTAAAGAACCATATCCTTGACTCTAGGTAGAGTAAACACTAGTGTAAAAAGAGAAACCTAACAGATGGAAATGCATTTCAATACTTGGGAGGTATTTTTTTGCTGGAGATGGTTTTAATTAGATATGTTAATTTGGCTAAAGTTGGGGTTTATGATTCCTCACAAAGCATTTAGTCGTGTGTATTCTGGAGGTGCTTGCAGCTCTTTGTGGAGTTTTATAATGTCAATACCCTATCTTTTTTTCTGTCATTAGAAACTAAGTTTTTTGGGTTCTCATTAACAGTCATGAATCTGTTTTTGAAAAGCTGAATGCCAACTGTAGTTTTTTGAATTGGTGTTGCTTTAGATTTATCTTTGAATTGCTTCACTAAATGATTAATTTCAAGAAGTGGAAATAGCATTTCAGAACTTCTGTTGGTCTGATTTCAGCTGGGATCTCCTAAAGAGACTCTGTCTTTTTCTGCTTATAGAAAATATTGCAGAAAAGGCAAGGTGGGGAGAGTATATGCCAGGTTCTTGGTACATTCATCATTATGCAGAGTTCCTCCCCTCAGTAAAGAAAGTTCTCAGATTTATGTCTTGTTTGTTTACGATCTACAGCCTGGCTAAGTGCAACATAAAGAATGCAAAGATGCCTGTGGTTGTGTTATTTCCACGTGGAAAGCAAGTACACTGAAACCAAACACAGACAAAATTTGTAGAAATACGTGGCCAAGTCCAGGGAGCCAGTGACCCAGTGGATGATGAACAGGGTTATATTAGTCTGGATTATGTATATCTGGATACTACAGCATTTACTTACTGGGAATCGGTCCCATACACAGCATGACTTTATCTTCAATGTTTCTGTTACAAACTAGGGATTTTGTGCAGTTACTGGGCTAGAGTTTACTGGGTTATGAAAACTGTATCAAGAGCTGTGATTTTTTTGGGAGGATGGTGAAAGAATTAAACGTTTTCCTTCTTTTGAAAGTAGAAATCAGCAAATTAAGATATTTGAATTTCTTCTTAAGTTTGTGGTTTAAGTAATAATCTAAAGATATGAGAGGATGATAAGTGTTTAAGCCATTACCAAATTGCATTAGGTTTCACATCAAGCATGTGCTATGCCTACAAAGATAAGTGTTACTATCAGCAGAAAACAGGAGTTTAGTGATGCAGAAATGTCTTCAGAAAGATGGTATCTTGTAAGCTGGTTAGTAAAAATTTGTTTCACTTTTGTGTAGTTAAAGAGCATGTGATATGGGTAGGCAGTATAGGCTAAGCCCTTGAAATGCTTATGAATAGCATTAGAAGACTTTGGAAATGAATATTGCTTGAGTAAATAATAAATAAAAGTAAATAAATAATGAAGTATTTATTCTTACATAAGATGCAGTAAGTTATTGCTTAATTAGCTGTAGCCAGTAGTTACCTGTAGGAATGTTATCTTGTGATACCATGTTATGCTTAGAGAGTATTTAATTAGCAATTACTTGAGAATACTTAGGCTTAGTGAGGTTCTGCTCTTGGACTGTGCTCTCTGAATTGACTTCACTTTAGAAAAAGTGTGTACATTCTTGATTCTTTAATAGGCTGAGATTTATCTGCTGTGTTGTCACTTAAAGAATGCAAGTTGTTGACTGTTTATAAAAGTTATCGCTATGCTTTTTTTTTTTTTTTTTTTTTTTAATTGAAACAAAGTCACAGTTGTGATTTGGTTTCAATGAATAATATTTGTTGACTAATTTTTGTTTGAATTTACAAGACACTTTAATGACAAACTCCAATACTTAGTTTGTCTCTTCAGGATGCAGCTGTGTATGTTTCCTTTCACCCACTCAGTACTAGATGAAAGATGAAATGCCCTATTCATGAAGAAGTACTTACACAGTAGTTGTGTACAGATGAGATATGTTTTTCCATCCATTTTAATGTATGTCTCATGGATAAGGTACCATATATGAGTCATAATGGTAAATTTCAAATGACAGGGTTAAGATAATAAAGCTTACAGAGAAAAATTTAGTTTGGAGGTGGAAGGAAAATCCCTTTCCAGTTATTAAAAATCAGAGGAAAGGCTGCTAGTATATACCCTAAAATTGTCAGAACAACACTGTGTTTAAAGCAATGATAAGTATCACATCAACAAATTCCCTTCAGTAAGACAACTTATTTATTGAAGTGTGAGGTGTGAACAAATGAATTCTAGTGGATACCATTTTGTTGTATCATTGCAAACAAAAATATTTTAGCAAACCATAAGATAAACAGGCACTGGAAGCATTATATTATGCATATTCTATTTATTCCATATAATAATATTCATCCCTCAAAAGCATCCTTAAATTAGCAGCTGATCTCTCACAACCCACGAGATTTAGCAATTCATACTGTATACCATTTGCAAAGTGGCAGAAAGTATTAGATTTCAGATGGTGGGAAGAATATGTTTCTCACTTTAAATCAACTTGAAGTAGCAGCTGCTAAAATCAAGTAAAATCAACTGTGTAAAAAGAACAAGATGGTAATCAGAGTAACATAGCTGTGAATGCCCACTACTTTGCAGCATGTCGAGGCTGAAAATGCTTGGCAAGACTGCTGGAAATACTCTCAGAACATTTTTCTCCCATGTGTTGGTTCTGGCCCAGTAATCAATACAAGAGACAAAGACCCATGCTGAAAATAACTCTTCATCACTGAAAGATCTCTTCCTGCAGAGTCAGCTGTGCTACACTCACCCTGCATCTCTTTCTTTAATAAGAGTTAGCTGGCACTCTGAATAGGAAGATTTGTCTTCAACACAATGAAGCTTTGGTATTCATCTGTACACCTCTAAGGTGAGATGTCTAAGTCTGAGGCAAGTCACTCAAAGCTCACATTGCAGCCAAGGTAAACAAATAGGCTCTCCAAGGTCATGGGTCGTATTTAGACTGCTTCCTCTGGATGATTTCTCTCTAGGGTCCAATGTGATCATATTGTGTGTAGATCTCTGGCATCTACTTTTCTTCTGATGAATATCATCACTTCTGACTTCTGCTTTTCTGAAGCAGATCCTTATGCATAAATTTCAGCCCAAGGGCAAATTTCCCATTGTTTTTTGAGGAAAACAGAACTGGGGAATTGCCAAATGGATACTCAGTAATAATCTTCCACCCAATATAAATTTATAAAGCTGCTAGATTAAATTTAGATTGCTTAAACACACCTAGGAAGGTGAATTCTCCAAGAATGTGCAATACAAAGATGTTATTTTTACAAGAGCTTTAAGAGCATACTTTTTACTTGCTTCACTACATTAATTATATTCTTGTTTATAAGTACAGTCTGGTAAATGGCATGACACTGTTGTACTGTAATCTGTATTTGTATTTTTTGTATCTCTGCTCTTATATTTAACTTGTTAAACCCTGAAAAAAAATAGCAGTGTTTAGTTGACATAGGTACACAATTACGCTGTGATCTGAGGACAAGAATAGGCCTACCAATCAGCTCCTAATAAAATAATGGAAATCAAAGGGGAAATCATGTTTTCTTCTCTCAGGAATGACAATATTTGGAAAATAATGTGTTCTCTTTCTAGGTTATTTTTGTTGTTGTTTCTGTGTATTGATATTGTAGGATCAGCACTCGGCCAAGGTACAAGTGTGTGAACACAAACAGGAGAGCTGTGCTGTCTGCTCAGGCTCTTGCTGCATGCTGTCTGACTGCCTCAAGAGCTGGATAACCTTGCAGTCTGCTTCTCTTGATGCAAGAAAATGCTTGAGCCAAGCTTATTGCTCAACTTGCCCCCTCACCCTCCACTCTTAATGGCTTGGTAGCACTCACTACTGCAGTATCTGCTAGTTCTGTACTTGCTGCATCAGAACTATTTGGTGTCCTGATTGTGAGCTTGGAGATGAGCCGTGGTCTCTAAATCCCTTTGATCTCCATGTCTCTTGGGTGTGGGTTTAGGGACGTGTAATGGGCAGGCTGTTTTGCTGCAGAGGATTTCCCCATGTTCAGATAAGGTGATGGAAACAAGCATGCTGTCCACACCAAACCCAGTTTTACATGAAGGGAAAAGCTGTATCTCCACTGAGCAAGTTGCTCCAGAAGAGCTATTCGAATAAATTACTGCAGTGTCAGCCCAGAGACTCAACCAAGGAAGCAGGCTTGGAAACCTGAAACTAAAGTGGGATGGGCAGCTGTCAGGAAGAAGTGCATAATGAAAAATAGCCTGCCTTTGTTAAGTGAACTCTGTCAATACTGGAGCAATTCTTTGCCTCCAGATTTTTCTAAAGATAAGTACTTTTTTATTTTTTATTTTTATTTTTATTTTTATTATAGCCTGCCTGCAGGGCATGTGGGAGCTGTTTTCTCACCTGCCAATCCCTCAACCCTCTGCATTTTGTTGGTTAAAAAACTACCTGGAGTGGAAGAGCTCCATCACAGATTCATCCTTCACGTTACGTGTTTCTCTGTTGCATTAGTGCTTTTAACGGGAATGCTATCAATTTGCAGAGTGATGGCGTGGTTTATTGCTTGAAAGCATGTGTAGGTAAAAATTTTCATTATTGTAAATTATTGTGATATACTATGTTGAAAATGAAACTTCATCTGTTTGTTCCTATTAAATAAATAACAAAATAATTTGTGACAAGGACAAAATAATTGCTTCTACTGTACCTGAAGCTGTATTTCAGGTGGTCCCTTTACCTTTACCAGGAGCTCTTTGGTTCTTTTGCTTCATAACAAAAGAAAATAAATATAGCAAATTCAACCTGAGGAATTCTCAGTGACATTAAATCACTGAACGAGTGATTTAACCTCCTTTGTCTGTTTTGATCATATTGTTGACACTGGGTGTCTTTCTGGAGATTTAAGAGTGTGCTTTTTTTTCAGCAGGGGATAAAAGTTAACTGCCATTAACATCAATATTTTATATGTGTTCTGGCTCTTAGTGATTTGGTTGTTTTCAGTGAGGGCCTGACTGTTTTGATAGCCATTAAATAGATGTGATTTCCGCTTGTATTCTGAATACCACAACTTTCAAATCTGGTTCCAGATTTGTGAAAAAGGAATCTGTGAGCCACACAGAATGGACACATCAATGTATCTCTGTTTTTCGTGAGATGACCTCAATGACTGTGTAGAATACGTCAGGAGATTGCTCACGGTAACTATGCGAGTAACAATAATTATAATAAAATAAAGATACTGAACTTTGACCCTGCATAATGCTTTTTGAATCAGGTTAAAAATGGCTTTTCTGTGAGAAGACATGCACTGGTGTAATTTAGGTAAAGGTGAAGTTTTTCTACAGTGTGCTTTTTATTTATTTATTTATTTATTTATTTATTTTTTATAATGTTCAGTATAAATCTGTCAAGCCGCTATGTGAGATGAATAGAAATTAAGTGAAGCAAAAAGATGAATTACTGGAGATGTTGCACACTGTAGTCAGCAAGCTTTGATCAAGAGTTGAGAAACTAGTTGAGTACTGTAGGCAAAATTCTGCTCTGAGTTACCCTTATCAATATGTGAGAACAATGTTTTGGAGAGGAGGAATGCCTTAAATACATTGGTGTGAGCTCCATCCTGATGCAGGGTGAGGGATTCACCATGCCTGGGACGCCTGGTGTCACAGGTCAGGTGGCTGGCAGTGGCAGTTTTTCTTTCATGGCGTTTGGAACTGCTTTTCTAGGGAAGTCATTGCAGTAATGATGCCCCAGGTCCCTAAGCTTCAATTCAGCTTTCATCCTTGACATACATCTTGCACTGGAATTTTTTGGAAAATGACGTTGTGTGGATCTGAGGAAAGTATCAGCATGGAGGAATTACTGGCTAGACCTCATCCCCTACGTTAAATGCAGAACCAGCCCATTGCCTTCTGAACGTTTATGCCAGTTTAGATCTAACTGGGTGACCATGATATGCTTTAGCATTTATCAGTAAGATAGAGGCTAGCTCTCTTTGGACTGTTTTATTTTCCTGTCTGGACATTTTATTCTGCACTGACCACAGAGAAATGATGGGTCTGATTCCAGAACAATTTAAGTCAGGTGAAATGCAAAGATAAAAACAACCTAGAAATAATTAATTTTTTTATTGATTTTTTTTTTTTCCCCACTAAAAAATAACTTAAATTTTAAAATGGGCAATATCAGGCTTAATTGGTATTTTCACATTTTCAAGGTAAAACAAACAATAACACATCAGAACACGCAGACATGGCATCAAGAAGCTATGCCTAGATCATTTCTAGGAACATGCGTAGACTTCAGATATAACAGGCTCCTGGGGAAGGCATTGCCTTGCTGCAGCTGGTCTAGGACAATCTGCTGCTCCCTTTCCCACCTCCCCTCCTTTTTCCTTGCTTCTGATAAGCTGTTTATTCAGGCAGTGTTTATGCCCTAATTAAGTGGTGATTCAAGCTCAGTAACTATTTCCTGAGCTCCACAGGACAAATAAGAGGAGTAGGTCCTTATTTGATTGAAAATACTGCTGTTAATCTGATTTTAGGGGTTTGCTGATTTTTACAAATAGAGGCTATCATTTGTCCCATTCTTGCATTTTCTCTGGAAGTATATTGATGAGTAAGGAGTAGAGTGTGTTTGGATTAGATCTTGAGAAAGAAACCAGCTGTGTTAGGGAATGATCCACAGTTAGTATTTGGGCAAGACTGGTGATTCAGTGGTGATTCAGGAGGTTTGCTTTGGCTTTAAAAGGCTTTAGAATTAGGTTCTTTAAAGAATATTGTACACTTGAAAAGTGTTCAGCTGTTGTTCAACAGGTTGAATGTATAACCATGGGTTATGAGTACACATCCTAGGTTTTAAAATGAAACTGTTTCTCAAGTGATTGCCTTACAAATGTTTGTGGTGGCTTGATATCACTTATTGGGAGCTGGGAGTTGCACTTTTTTTTTTTTAATTAGCATTTTTAAGCAAGTAGAAGAGCTATACTTCAGTCTGTGAGAGGTTGCTGAGCTTTGTAATGAGTCCTGTGGCTTTTCTAAACCACTGCAATAGCATTTTTATTTTATTTATCTTCACTTATTTATTTATCTTGCAAGGAGGTTGCAGAGAACAATGAATCACGATTCTCATTTTTGTGGCAGCTCTTTGATTTCTTTGAGGTAAATAGAAGTGAATTCAGGCAGTTTATTTCCTAAAGTGCTAACTTGAGCAGCCAAATGAGTACATTAAGCAGGATAGAGCAAATATACAATTATTCCTTTCTTTTCATGAGCAGTTTTTTTTTTTTTTTATGTCCACTTTTTATGATTTCTACTGTTTTGTTTATTGAACCAGTACTGCCTACTCACTAACAGGATGAACTTCCTCACATTGCTTGAACAAATACCTTGGCTTTCTCTGAAAACAAAATGTTTGAGAGCAAAATCTTTGTGCAGCCTGCAATCTCGCTCAGTCCTTATCCTTTCCAGTAAGGATAGAACAGAGAAGCAACAGAGCAAGAACATGAACTTCTCTGTGTATCAATAGTTCTAGGTTTTGACTTTTATTGCAAAGTAAGGAGATTCCTTGTGGAAAAAAAATGCCCTTCTTCCTCAGGTGTAATAAACGCATCAGCAGACAAAACCTTAATGTGATGCCAAACATGGGTGGCAACAGGAAAATGGACAGAGAAAAAAAGAAAAAGTAATTTTGTGAGACTGGAGAGCCTGTCTGTGGGAACTATATCTGAGAGACGTGCTTTGGCTGGGCTTCATCACTTCCACCCTGAGAGTCTGTGGATTATTTTGCAACTTGTCCTAGACATCCACATTTTCAGGCTGTGACCTTCCCAACAGAACAACCTTCCTGGGTCAGATCTTCAAATGGCACATTTATCTCTGTCCCTGTCTCCTGTCTCTGGTCATGACCAGTAATAAATGCCTGGTGACAGAGTGTAAAGCAGGTATTTATAGATTTCTCCCAGCCCCATATTTCTACCTTGTGGGGATTAGTGAAAGCAACCACTGATAGATTTATTCTCCATTAATTGTCTAATGTCTTTTAAATGCATTCAAACTTTTGGCCCTGATGAGTTCCACAGTTTAATTATATTGTGTGAAGAGAGGAAATAAAGTGATGTAGCTCCATTGACATCAAACAGAGAAACACTGTTATACATCAAGCTGGGAAGCGTGTTACTGGTCTACTTGAAGTGTGTTTATAATAGGTTCACAGCATGCCACTCTTTCATGTGGTAGAAGGAAAAGCCGAGCATGTCTAAAAGTAACAAGACCAGTATAAAATTTAGACTTAAGAGTACTAGCAAAAGGTCACTTTGTCTTCATTTTAAAGAATTGTGAAAAAAGGAAAGCACATTAAAAATTGAAGCTTGTGACCTGAAAAATAGAAATCATATGCTGAGACGTCCAGAAGATATGTGTGCATCTGTAAAATCTATTCCATGTGGTTTATCTTATTCATTGAGGAGGAGAATTTTAGTTATATGACTGAGCATATGAAAGTAATTTATTTTCATAGTTGTTTTGATTACAGTATTCCCTTACAGTTCTTTAAGAGAAAGAGAAGGTATTATATTAAATCTTTATTTAAGAGAAATAAAACAAATTTTCAATGATCTATATGAAAATATGTGAGCAATTAAAAATCTTGCATGTTTTATTCTTCATGGAATTTATTTTTATTTTTATTTTTTTTATTTTTTTTTTTTTCCCAATTCTGTTATGTGTCATCACTTATGTCCATTCTTATGTCTGCATTTCCTACTTAGGAGATTCCCCCAAACCCTCATTTTTATGAAGAGGATTACCTTTTGGCCAAGGTGCTTGTAAAGGTTTACGTTGATTCCTGATTTGTAAGCTGGTATATATTTATGTACAGTAGAAAAATACTGCATAGACATGATCATAAATAATTCACCATTCATTTCAACAAGAGGAAATTACATGCTACATTATTCAAGAATGTACAAAGATACTGCTTGTTGTGTAAAGAGAGTAATATTCTGCCAGTGAGCCGACAGCAGTTTTGCAACTAAAATAAAAAGACATAAATGGTTTATTACCAACTCAAGTCTCACAGCTTTTCTTCTGTCTGCAACTCACATTATTCTGCTGTCAGTATTGAAATACAAAAAGGTAAAGTATGTCTGTGATTATGACTGCTGGAAATGCTGAGTGGAAGAAAAAATGAAGAGATACTTTGGATTGCTTGATTTTGTGGGATGAATGAGGAAAACATGGGCTTCTTGCACTGGGGAAGATCCCGGCCTTCTGGGTTTGCATTCTTCATTGTACAGTGAAAGACTGGGGAATTAAAACTTCTTGGTAAAGAGAAGGGAGTGGCTGTAGGGGATTATATCCTGGTTTTTATGTGTTTATTACAATTTTTTTTTTTTTTTTTAATTTTTATATTGCATGACCATGACAGTGGGAAATCATATAAAATGGTATGTCTGCAACTAAAAGTTATTTAAAAAAAATAAAAATAAAAAAATGCTCTCTCTCTCTATTCTATTACCCGAGCAATATATCATATTGCCAGTGGTAGATCTTCAAAGAGATCATCTAATAAAACAACCTCTTGTAGTGCATCTGCGTAAGCTGGCAGAATTATGGTTGCTTGTGGAACTTTAAATTTTTTCTTCTGACTGGTGTGATTAAGATCTCAGTTTTACTGGGGCCTAAGCGTTTTTTTTCCCTTGTATCACCTTCCCAATAAAGCATTTTCCTCAGCTTTCAAAAGTGCAGTTAGTAAGATTTTTCCTTGAGTTTGTAATATGTACACTGCAGTTTCATGAGAAGTGTCTGCACCTATTAAGAGTTCAATAAATGTTGGCCCATTTTATTAACATGCTAATGGACATAAAATAGGACTGAGAAGCTTATGCAGTGTTTCTAAGATCCTGTGATCTGAATCCCTCACTAAGATCTATCTCTGAGAGTTATCTCTGATAGCTCTTTTTAAAAGTTTGAGAATTAATTTCAAATACACAAGTTTTGAATTGATTCTGCAAGAATGTCTGGGATAAATTTGTTCAATCCATAACACTGTGAAAGTTTCAGGCGCCTGTTAGAAGAGGACTGGAAAATAAAATAGATTTTTCTGTTAGTATTGCACAGTAACTGGTCCCTCTGAAAATACATAGCATGGGGCTAGGAGGAGACAGATACTTGCTGGGTATCATTGAGTTTGGGGTGGAAGGACTGCACAAAAATATACAAGTAGCACCTAATATGCTTAATTGTACTGATGCTGTAGAGTTCCTTTCGGTTACCCAGATCTTTTTATAGCTACTGCTGTAACTTGCTGCCTGTTCTTTGTGCACCTTTCTAATAAGGTGAATCTTTCAGCTCCCTTATCTTTTCAGGGCCCTTGTTTCCATCCTGTCTTTTTGCAGTCTTTTCTGGGGGAAGGAACTCTCTTGGAATCTCTGTTCCAACCCCAGTGGATGATACCCAACTCTGCCCTTCCTGAGTCTCCTCCTGACTCCATTTCTTTCCCAGTGAAAATCTTTGCTCAGGTGCCTTATTACCTTGCGCTTTGACTTGCAAAGTGGAAACTTTTTCACTTGTCAGAACCTCCCTTTCTCCAGCAATTTTGACTGTCCATGTCATTTGGAGAACTGCTGAGCTCTTCTTACTTTAAACCTTGGATCCTTCTCTCCCCATTATGGTGCTGTTGAGGAAGTGGAGGTGTTGGGGGGAAGGGGATTGCTGCTCTCACAGAGTACACACGAGGATGGACAAGGAGTATCACAGAGATAGAGCCTTACAGCAGAGACTAACGGGAAGTTGTGTCTTTACTGGGTGACAGAAGCCAAAATAAAATTGACCTTCAGAGGCATATGTTAAATCATTTAAGAGGATTTTCTGGATCAGGGTCTTGTCTTGAAATTGCAGTACTGATTGTACATTTCATTTAACTAACACATCTTGCCACTTTTATTGAGTGATATCTTGTCAAAATGTATTTGACATGTAATGCTAAAAGTATCTTAATGCCTTTGCAGTGCATTGCTGGTGGTTGCTCTTGTCCCAGAACCACTTGTTCCAGAAAACAAAGATCCTGATAGGAGTTTTTGCTTATGTCTGTTATTTAACCTCTTAAATTTACTGAATGTTTTACTTGTGGCTTTTTTTATTTGTTGTTTGGCTGTCTTCCCAATATGCTTGAAAACATACTGTTGTCTTATCCCTACCTTGTCCTCTTACCTGGGTTCCTGCCCCATTTCAGGAAAGTTAATTTAAGGTTCCTGTGCACAGATAGAGGGTGAACGTTTAAACCTGTGTTACTGGCTACTGTCCAAAAATGCTTTCAGACTTAAAGAGCAGATTAAAAGCTGTTACAGAGATTAGAGAGCAGGTGATGTAGGTAGAGTAGTGTTACCTGTGTCAACAATTGCTTGATGATGTGAGCAGGTGGGTGACTGAAAAGAAATGGCAACTCACTATGGGCTTGAAGCCAAGAGTTTCCTGGGTTTAATATCATGAGTGCTGCAATTAATATACTTAGCAAACAGAAGGCATCTTTCAAAAGGCAGTGTGAAATTACTTGTGATGGATTGCAGTTTTGCTATGACCTTGAATGAAGGTGAATATAGATATTACTCAGTTTGTTCTTCATATGATTTTGTTTAGGTTGCACAACGCACATCTTTGAGAACATCTCTGGAACAATGAAGCTTCCAGGAGAAGAATTATGGTTTGGAACCTGCTTGTTTTAAGAATATCTGGGAATTTCTACCCATATTTGCTTATTCCAACGTAACTCAGAGGACAATGAATTCTTCTTATTTTTGGCATATTTTCACGCTAAGTAACAAATTCTCTTCTTTCCCATTCTGTTCAATGGGAAAAACTTGAGCCAGTTGTGTAGCTGATTTTTATTTTGCCACATTCCTGAGCCAAATTCTTGGAAAACATGTCTACAATACATCTATTTTTGTAGTTGGATTTTTTTTATTTTATTTTATTTTTTCTTTCCTGTATATGTTGTATTTGACTTTTGGAGTCCTTTTAACTGTTCTGGTTTGAACCTGTCCTTTTGTGTCACTGAGAATTCATAGAATCACTCAAGGTATTAAATAATTTCAGACTTGCAGAAGATGACTCATATGCTTCAGAAACATTTTTGTGGCTGTGCTTGGCTCATTAATACAGGAGTTTAACGGTACTAATATGAAGCATTGCATTAATTGTTGCATACATTTATTACCAAATGACTTGCACAGACAGTGTTTCAGATGCCGTGGACCTAGCCATAATAACCAGAAGTGTCCCGTTTGCAAAGGAGAAAATAAAAACCATTTGTACACTGATAGCAAGCAGATGAAGTTGCTTGCAGTTTTGGAAGTAAGGACTGATCACAGTGAAAGCTGGAATGGATTTTTCTGCTTGAAGAAGGGGAAGCTATGCAGCTTAATATTTGGGTTGATTATAATGACTCTAGTGATGGCATCCTACGTACTGACTGGAGCCAAGCATGGCCTGTTGTTAATACCCTCTCCCTTCCATTACGGAGCTTTTACTAGCAATCCAAGCTTAATGGACAATGAAAGCCTTAGTGACATGAAAGACCATTACCAGCCTTCTAAAATTAATATTTCATATGTAAAGGATTATCCAAGCATTAAATTAATTATTGACACTATTACTTCAAAGATAGAGTTTATAACAAGACAGCGCCCTGATATAGAAGAGCTGAGGAAACAAGAGCCACATGTAAGTATGAGTTAAAGTGTGTCTGAAATTAGTGAATGCTGGTTTATTTCAAGAATTTGGGGTCAATCTTTTGCTAAGATAAAAACGGTGCAGATGCTCTGATGTTCGTATTGTGATTTATACCACCTGGAATCTCCTTATTTATACTAGTTGAAGAGCTGATGTTATAGATCAAGTCCTTCAGAGTCAGAGGCAAAATGGATGGGCTAAATAAATGGTCTTGACACCTGAAACAAAAAATCAGGCAGTCTTCTGGCAGCTGTACACTCATTGAATTGAGAACCTTGTCTTGCCCAAAATCATTCTGAGTTAGTCAGATTTGCCAGTCACCTAAAGTGATAAGTAAGAAGGGAGACTTTCTAACTACCTGTGTGCATTCCTGAAAAACTGGTTATTGCAAACCTTGTATTTCAGAATTAACAACTGGAAGTTAATTTGTATATTGCAACTTTGACTTTAAAAATTAATTCCTGGGGTGGCAGGGGAGGTGGGGGATTATGTATCTTCTGGCCTTAAATTCAAAGGATTTTTATATGTACTTCTCTCCCAGTCCAACTGTTTGCACTGGATTTTTTTCCAGTGCCACCAGAAGTAAGTTAAGTCAATTTCTTAGTTTAAATAGTTTTTTTTAAAAAAAAGGGGGGGGAAGGAATAATGGGGATGTTAATGATAATGTTTAATATTGTGTTCTATCATTGTGATAAGTTAGAAAAAAATAACTGCCACTATAATTTTTATTTTTTTTTTTTTTTTTTTTTTTTTCCTGCCTTGACTGAAATTATTGTTCTTTATTTTGCAGATGTTTTCAGTAATTCCTAATAAATTCCTTCCAAATAGCAAGAACCCTTGCTGGTATGAAGAGTACAGAGGAAACACAACCACAGATCCTTATACAACGAACTCCTATGCACTGTATTCAAAGCGTTTTCGAACCATATTTGATTACCTCAGGAAGGTATTTTGGAACCACTTGTACCATTACAAGGACAAGCACTACCGGCTACGCTGCCTCCCACACTTCTACATCATCGGCCAGCCCAAGTGCGGGACAACAGACTTGTACGATAGGCTCAGGCTTCACCCTGATGTTAGGTTCTCAGCAATCAAAGAGCCACACTGGTGGACAAGAAAGCGGTTTGGTGAGTAAACGTGCCCTACGGTATTCAGGAGAGTTGTCTATGAAGTTTTGACATTACTTGTATGTATCTGGGGTGAATTTTATTAATTTGGTCCATATTGGTATACCTTGAAACAACTGAAGGTGATGGATGTTCAGTAGGTTCTAGACTGATTCTGTTTAATAATGTTTTGGGTTAAACCTTTGAAGACAATGCACATTTAATTTGGTTTCATCAAGGTCCAAATTCAGTTCTTGACTTTATTGTGTGCTTAGTGCTTTCCTCTAAATGCAGGTGTGTATAGTTCTTTTTTCCACCCAAGCTTTGTGTTTTCCCACCATAATAGTGGTTGGGTGATGGTGTTAAGTTTTAGGATGTTGATATCAAAGTTTACAGACTTTTTAGTGGTATTATTGTTTCCAAGCAGATGCTGTTTATTTTACAGTGATGTTATCTTTCCTCCCGTATGTGATTTTCTGTGCTTTAATGCAACCATTGCCTTTGGAGCAAGGAAAAACCTAGCACTGTGGGGTAGATCATTTGATGAAGCTTTTACATCACTACTTACCTGTGGTGCTTTTCCTGAGCTTCCTTGAAATCAGAAACTCTCTCTCTTAATGAACTGCTGTGGCTAACGTTAGGCTGATTTCTGAGGTCCTGGGACACCTGCAGTGCTGCCTCTGTGCTTTATTTTGGAGTTGTACCTTCAATTCATTCCCATACACATGGAGTTACCATTTCCATCTCCCTTCTTTTTGCCTTGAAGCCCTGAAAAATGCTTGAGCTCCTGCAGATGGAGGCTTTGATCATTGCTATTTGGTGAGGAGGGCTCAGTCACAGATCTGGGATTCTGAATTTCTTATATAGAAATGGCTTAGCTGTCTTCTTGGGGTTTATGTTTTTTTTTTTTTTTTAATTTATTTTTTCTTCCTTTGAAAGTGCTATGATAAACTATCTACACTTACTGTAGTCTTAACAGCAATGTTTGCAGTTCATGGTGGAGGAGGCTGTGCACTCATTCTCACTAAAGCCAAGACAGTTGCTCAGAAATGGACCAACTGAAGAGGCAACCATAAGAAGTCAGTTTGGAATGAGTGTAATTTGAGAACAAGGATGAATTCCAGTCTCAGTGCTGGCATTCACAAAACTTCCACAAGCATGACCTTATGGTCAGTCATCAGGGACCTGCAGCAGATCCACAAAGAGAACTTTCTTTGCATAATTACTTTTTTTTTGTTTGTTCATTTTTAAAGCTGAAGAATGAGGAAAGTTTGCAGAGCTTGGCATCTTATGGAAGGGAGGTCTATAGAGTTGACTTTCTGGCCATCTCAGGCTGTCTGCCATTCAGAAAAACTAAATTTTAATCTTTTCTGCCCCCAAAGTACTTTAGATAATGGTTGCTATTTGGCAAAATGAAAAATAAAAAGGAGAAAAAAAGAACAACTGGCTAACAAATGAAACTGAGACAGCCCTCTTTAAAAGCCAGCTTGTGGATATGACTTCTATGCTGCTGGCTATTATCTTGTTTAGTTTGTAACACTTATCTGGAGAAGAAAGTCTCTTTGTTCTATGGCATTCCCTGATTCAGGGATTTTTAAAAGACAGACTAGTTTCAGCTGAAGCTAAACAACCCTCCTGGGAAGGTCCCTTTTCACAAATCACTGCTTTCCCGTTCTTCTGGGATGGTTGATGCTCTACAGGACTTTGTCCCAGCTTGACTGTCTCTCTTTCCTGGCTCTTAGCCACAGCTGCTGCTCCCATGAGTCGGGTAGCAACAAATCAAGGCAGTCTGTAGCACTATGCATTTTAGAGCCTTTTTTTTTTTTTTTTCCCCTTTAAAAAAACAAATCAAAATACACTGCTGAGCTTTTTTCCAACTTTGTTAAAACCTTCTTTCATAAAGGGGAAAATCAGAGGAAATAGGCAAAAGGACCCTCTTGTTAAGGTTTTCTCTCACTTAAATGATAATTACCTGCCTTTCAGGAACAGAAAATGAGAGCCAAGGAGTCCTGCTCTATGCCCTTAGTTTTGTTCCCACCTGGTTGTTTTCCTTGACCTCTGTCTGGCTGAGAAATGTGGCTCACAATGCTGAGAAATGCAGGGAGAAGGCTGATGATATTAAATGTACCCCGCAGCACATGGAGGGATAGGAAAAAAAGTTACTATCGTGGAGCCCTGCTTTCGTACTTCTGAAAGATAAAGACATGAATAATTTCCCTGTTTTCTGACTTTGATAAGTGCACATAAATTTATATATTTGGCATCAGAGTCTGTTCTTAGTCTCAATACAGTAAATCTAGTTGGAGTCCATATTACTCCAGTTTATACCAGTGAAAATGAAAGCAGAATTTTGTCTTTTATATTCATTCATTCTAAATGCTAAATTTTGAAGAAAATAAATGTAAGCTATTCATGCAGAAACTATAAAACAGAATACTTAAGATATTCGTATCACTATGAATTTATGGCTTAATTGTATAATATCTTGAATCTCAGTTGCTCCATTATTGGCTCTTTTATCTGAGTGCTACATTGCATGGCTCTAATTTTGTGCCAATGTTAGCTGGCTCAGATCCAGCAATGTCAAGGAAGCAATCTTGATGTACACCAGCAATTAATCTTGCCTTGCTATTATTATTATTTGTTGAAACTTCTCTCTTTTCACTGTTTTTAGGAATCATTCGTCTGAGGGATGGATTTCACGATCGCTACCCAGTGGAAGATTACCTTGATCTGTTTGACTTAGCAGCACATCAAATTCAGGGCGTACTGCAGAGTGAAGCAGCAAAAGAGCACACCAAGACGAATAACATCATAATTGGTAGGGCAAATACAGCTTCTGAAATGTGTTTTTATCTCTAGGTTTGTAGCATCTGTACTGTAGGCATGAAAAGGGCATTTTCTCAGGGGTGACTGGTTCACTGCATGGGGCCACTGATGCTTGTTTCCCCTGCTGTGCATGGATAGCGCAGAAGTTCTTATCTTGAGAAGATGCCTGAGAAAGCAATAAATGACTGATGAACATCAGCATTTAATTAAATAATAAAATAAAAAGAAAGTGAGGGAACTTGATTACTTCTTCAAACATTGTTTTCATTTTGTTTTCATTACAAAGGGTTTTTACAAAGGGTCCTGTAGCCATAGGATTGTAGCTTCAGGTTCAAATGCTGCAATGTTTTGAGTTTCTTCCCAGGCACAGCAAACAAATTGTGGTATTACTACTTACCAAATGGTGCTGTAGAAATCCTGTAGCTGACTGGAGGCAGTTTCCATTATAGTGACACAGCTCCAAGATCTCTTCTCAGGTTCCATCATAAGACACACATAGGAAGAAAACCATGATGTGTTGTGTCATCATTCTTATGTGGCCATCCTGGCTTCAGCTGGGCTACAACAGTAGCCTATGGTGTACTGACATAAACATGATGAAACCCCTGAGCTGCTTCATTAACAGTAAAGATAAGTTCAAGAGCAGGGGTACACAGAATCGAGCTGAAACTATCTTGCACTGCATAACTTTTCAGGTGTGGCATGGTACAGGATCCAATTTGAAGACAATTTTATGGCCCCAGTTGATATTAAGTTACTCAATTAGCATAAAAAAAAATAAAATAATAATAATAAAAAAAGGAAATAAATATCCAGTTTAAATATCCAGTTTAGAAGAGCTGTTGCAGAAAAGCTGTTGTGTTGCACATTATGGAAGCCTACGATCAGGTAGGTCCAGGCTCCATGGAAGGATGCCTGGATTGCTTTCCATGATGCTTGGTGGTCAGTAGACCATGCTTGTCTGCCATGGTGCAAACGGATTGCAGTGCCTGGGAAGAACATCAGCAGAAATTCTTAGATTTTGTTTTTGCTTTCTGCTGGAAGCAGAAAACCAAGGGGAATAGAGTTTTACCGATCTTGCTCTGTCACCTCAAAATCTCCCAGGGAAACCTGACACCACCATGAAAATACTCGCTGGGCAAAAGGCAGTTCCCTGTTGAAAAGAGACTTTTGAAGTAAGCTGAAGTTGTTACCCTACAGAAATTACAGACAAAGGTTTTGCTGCCTGCTCGTGGAGAGAATACCCATAAAATCCTCTTCTTCATTTAATTTTAACCAAAAATAAATTAACCTATTGTTGGCTTGATGAAATGGTGACACTGTGTTACATTTCTTAAGCCAGAGACTTGGCTATAGCCACATTTGTTCAATATTTCCTCAGCCTCTGTTTAAGTCTGCCATTTGCTTTATTAAATATTCGGTGCTGAGCAAAATTTGCAAGACTGAGTCTTTAGAAATGCTGCCATAAAGGATATCTGAAGATTTTCCTCCTACTTACAATAGTATCTCCTGTCTTTTCGTGGGTGAATTGTTTATACTAATTAAATACACTAATCTAATTGGCTATGTACATCTTTGATTACTTACCTCCTGTTACAGCTTTTTCTAGAGTTCACTTTGTGTTTCTTTTTCCTGTAGTCTCGTTTCTTGTTTCATTAAGGTTCTGTTCACTTTTCTTATTAAGTTTACAGGAAAAGTCCTGAATGATTATGCTCATTAAGTTTTTTTTTATTACCTTGGTGAAACAAAACAAAGCTAGCTACTCTAAAATGAATCTATATGAATGTCAGGTTTGCTTAGAATCCTGTGTTTTCCTATTTCAGGTTATTAGAAAGAAAAATCTAATTAAACCTGTAAACATTTCAGTAGTTCATCATGCTACATTATTTTTGAAAACGTAGACTTCATTGGGTACTATACTTAGTGGGTAATAATTGCATTTTTCCAAATAAAATTATGTCTGCTTAGAGTGAATTAAAGTGGACAATGCTGAACTAGCTTGAGGCAGCTTGAGCAGGACTTGTTTATCTACAATCATTAATATCATTAATTCACAAGAATGTCTTTTGAAATCACAATATGCTTATAATCCATTAATGACTGAATATAGAAGTTATACATTTATTCTTTAAGAAGCTTAGTAATTCATATGTTCTTTAAGTCCTTAAGAAAAAATAACATTTTTGGCTGCACTGCAGTAACTTCATATAATTACTACAGCAGCGATTAATTTATCTCATGTTTGGTATGGCTGACTCTCCTTGCAGATATTAAATCTGTATTATAACTCAGAAAAGAGCACTATCAAATTATCAGAAGTTTTTTGGGCTGCTTCAGGAAATTAAAATTATAACTAGCAGAGATGAGAATGTTTTATTTATTTATATTTTTTTCTCCTTTTAATTCTTGATGATCATCTTGTTTTGAGAAGACTTGTCTTCTGGAACCCAAGCTATCCTGGACTATCTGCATTAGAGCAGCACCCCAAGCCCTTGTTAATGCTTTAGCATGATTTGATGGTGTGCCATTGGTCTTCCCTTGCTCCTGCACTGCTTGCAGATTTTGGTGGTGGCAGCTGATCCAGCTGAAGGGATTTCTGTGGAGTATTCTGGTCTGTGGTATAAAGAGAATCTGCCCATTTATGTCTAAATGCATTGACTTTGCATTTTAGTTAAAATAGCATGTGTGTATGCAGATGTTCTTAAGTTCAGGCTTAGTCACCCTTTGTGAGCTAATTAGGTAAATGCTCCATCCAATAGAGAGCGTGAAATAAAATCAGAAGTCTGTGGAGCAGAGGTGTATGAAAGAAGATCAGATGAACCATATTGAGAGAGGAAGAGGCTCTGTATAAAAGAGTATGGAGTTGAAGAGCTAACACTGCAGCAAGAAATATGGGAAAATGTGCCCTCTTCTGCTAGCACTGGAATAGCTGTGTTATGCTTCTGTGACCCAGCTGTCTCAGTGTTTGTCCCATATTTAGTCTTTTGTGTTTCTGCTTCAGCCATCACAGGAGCCAGGCTAAGTGAGTTTTAATTGACAAGTCAAAGCCCACTGATGATTAGGCTGTGCCTTGGCTGATTAATTTAGAATGAAAAATCAGAGCTGTTGTGGACACCCAGCTTTAACCAATGGACCTGATCCCCTCCTTTTGAAATGAGGCAAAATGAACATGACAGAAGATTAATGTGTTTTCTAACAACTCCCAGACTTTATTAATGAATCACATTATATTAAGCTAGAGTTTGGAGCAAATGACTATTTCATGTTGTGTTTTGGCAATCTTTTAAAATCTTTATTGGTGTTTCCCAAGAGAGAAAACAAAATCGGAAAATCATGTGCAGGTTTACAAGCCTGCAGCATTATTATTATATATTTTTTTCATCTCATTCCTTTTGATTCAAAAAAACTTCATTAACAAGAGTTAGCTCTCATTTGGCTGTCAAAGAGTGGAAGTTTCCAAAAGGCTTCTGTATCGTATATGCTTTATTAAGCAGCAGTGTGCCACATAAATGCCACTATTAGTTAAAAAGACAGGGAAGACTGAGCAATTCAAAACATCATATCAGATCATATATTTAGCAGCTGAAGCATCACATACCTTGTTCTGGCGGAGGTGTTACCTATTGTGTTTCTCCCTGTGGCATTGCCTTAAGAGTATGCCTCTTCAGAATTTAAGTATGTAAGAATTTGACATTTAATGGAATGTTAATCTTTAGTAAATACTTACATTTGACTTGTTCTATAATAATTGCAGTTATATATATATATATATGTATAAGCAGTGTGGACATTAATAGTTCATGTCTAATTGCATAAAACCTGCCATAGCCATCACTAGCTTCACAAAGGTTGAGGCCGCATGACTGCTCTAGCTCTGGGGTTCCTCAGCTAGGTCAGTCTGGAAGAACCCATGAGGTGTGCTGAAGTCAGCTTTCAAATGGTCTACACCAGCTATTGGATTTCCACACTGATGCAAAGAATGAAATGAGTTACTAGCAGCAATGTTTTTAATTTCCAGGGGAGGCCAGTGCCTCGACGATGTGGGACAACAACGCATGGATTTTCTTTTATGACAACAGTACCGAAGGAGAACCTCCTTTCTTAATACAGGATTTTATCCATGCCTTCCAGCCGAATGCCAAACTTATCATCATGCTGAGAGATCCTGTTGAAAGGTGAGCAAAGATTGCATTGCAAAAGCATGCAAGAACATTTTCTTACTGTAACAGCTTCATTCTTGCTCTGGGGCACAAATAAATGCTTGTGTGGTATTTGGACAGCTACTTAGTTTATCATATTATGTTCTTGTTCTGTATTTTTTTTTTTTTTTTTTTTGAATATGTAATTGTGATAGTGTTTTAAAGAGAGGTGTGCAAGTATAATGCCACAGTGAGTGCCATGCACAGACACCAGAGCTATTCAGAACAAAGTAATTTGTACATTGCCCAGCACAATGTAACTCCATTACCTGAGCTGACGTGCCCTGATTCTCAGCAGGGCTCACTAGGCCTAGCATGGCACGGCATTTACGTGTCTCAGCATAAGTGGGCCTGAGAAGGGCTTCCATCCATATTTAATAAGCTTTCTGTCTTCAAGGGCATACTGTTCCAAATAATTAAAAGATTGTAAAAAGCTCCAGAGTCAATAAATGATACTTTTTTTTTTTTTTTTTTTAAATATATATATATATATATATATATATATGAAAAATAGTTGCTGCAGCACTCATAAAGCCTCCTAATTCAATCTTAGCTTGCAGAACTAACAGCTACTTAGGAGTTCACCGCTTGTCTTCCCAACTTGTCTGCAAAGGAAGGGCTCTACTTTTCCAAAGTATGAGCTGCTTTTGAATGGTTTTCCATGGTTTTAGTTACAAATGTCCTTCATTCCATCTGCATTTCACTCTTTCTCTCTCCAGCCTTGTTTGAGACTTTTAGGGGATTTCTTTCCAGTGTCCTCTAAAGGAGGAGGATGATAATAGGGATGTGGGGGGTGAAGGAGACAAAGGCAGAGATCTTTTCAGGTACCTATTCAGGTTACATGGGTCCAGGTTAGAGATCAGTGGCACCCAGGAGCACCCAGGAAAGAGGAGAGCAGGATGCAAATGTCGATGGGGACCTACTCATGAGGTGCAGAGCTGTGTGAGCTTCATATCTCCCATGTCAGCAAATACAGCTTTCAACCTTTAACAGTTTCTGACCTCAGGATTTAACGGATGGTAACTTAGTGAGAAAGAGCTGGCCGAAGTGGATTCCCCATGTAAATTACCAACAAATTCCCTGATTGCTTTAACCACCCTCTGTAATGTGGGCGTAGCTCTTTGCCAGCTGTAATGAGGGTGAGATGAAAAGTGAGCTTCTCCTCCCTTACTGTTATGTATGGTAAATTGGTTCCTTGTTTGTGATGCCCTTGTATCTCACAGCTCCTCTGAATGAAGGAATGGGTACCGGGGCACAGTCACCTTACAGTAGCCAGGAGGGTGAGGGGGCAGTGTGCAGGTGCTGCAAGGGGTCTGAGAGCAACTGTCTACTGCCCCCCAGTGTGAGAGCCCCCCCAAAATGGGGTGTGTATGAAGGACATCAAGGTTGGTGACGGTGTCCTTATTTCATTGTAATGGATGGGGATTGCGGGTAATGACTTCAAGTAGCTCGAACAGCTGAAATCCTAATCAGCAGAGGTTTTATTTCCACACAGATGTCCCCAGAATTAAAAACAGATGGGAAGAAATATAGAAAATCTCAGCTGCCCTGCAGAGAGGGAGAGCTTGTCTTCAAGATCGTAGTTTTCCATAAGATGTCAGCAAGTCTTTAAAACTATGGGTTTATTTTAATGCATGATTAGAAATACTAAGTGCTCCTATTAAGCCTTTTAAACAAACAGCAGCCAGCCCATGCTGTACATGATGCCTGCTGGCTGATTTCCTCAGGCAGGAACCTTTCCACCTCCAGGAGCAGCCGGTTGTGCCCTGCCTGGGATGAGTCTTGTTCTTGTTGTTGTTCACTTGCTGTTAGCAACACTTCACAGGCACACTATTTTCTGCAAACAGGAGAGGCTCTTGTGTGTCTAATGTAGCTGAAGTTGGCTGGCTCTGCCCCGTAGCTCCACTTTATCTCATCCTTGTTCTCTTTGGTGGGTCCAGCAGAAGGACCCCCAGAAGAAGAGGACAGGAATGGTGCTGTGGTCATGGTCCTCAAGCACTACTGGGCATCACTGTCCTCAAGTACATGTCCTCAAGTACAGGCATAGTATGGTCCATGCCTGGTAACCTTCCTCCTTTCCTGTGCTCTGAGATGGAACTTTTTCATTTAAGTATATATATTTATATATCTCTTGTCTCCAAATTGTTCATAAAACAGGACAGAGATGAATTCTTCTTAACTTTCATGGTAATTTTTCCAAAATGAAAAACAAGGCAACAGTAATTTATTTATTTATTTATTTATTTTTAGGTCTATCAGCATTAAATTAATAACTATGGGACATAATTGATGCACCATCTGCTGAGATTTTTTTAAGCAGTTCTCAAAGCACCTAGATCAAATACACTTGCAATGGGCAGTGCGTAGTATGGCAGAATATTGTTAAATTAGTAAATTGAGCAACCTTGGTAAATTCTCTGCTTTCACTACAAAGAGCAAGGGAAGGACACAGCAGCTGGGGCTGTGTGCTGCCTGTGCAGCTGGGTCTCCTGTGGACATGGGAAGTGATGCCAGGCATGTCAGCATTTGCCAGACTAGAAAGAACTGGGCGAAAGTAATGATTTTCAGTCTTAATGGATGATGCATTGGTTGCTGCTGCCTCATTTTCTATGCTTTGCTGTGATTTCTATTTTAAAGGGTATAAACGCTGAATTAAAACCAGTCTGCAACATATGCATCCCTTCTCTTACTTTTTAAGTGAACAGAGAATTTTTGTCTGTTGTATGGGAATTAAAATCTTGTTCTTGCAAAACACTAATATAAATAATGAGTGCAGAGGGGCTATTCCTGAGCTTAAGTGCTTTGCTGGATTAGGGCCTAAACTTTCCAAATTAAATGATGAATTTTAAAGTACCTGTGGCAGCCTAGGGAAGTAAAAATATAAAACGAGTGCAACACAAAAGACTACCGCAGCAATAACGAGCCCATCTTTTTTGAAAGAGGCTGAAATATACCTTGTGCTGGGAGGCAGTGCCATGGAATTGTAATATGGGTACTACAAGAATACTAGGAAAGCAAATCCCTCTCAAGTGTTACCAAGTCCAGCTTGGTAATCAGAGAAAAAATGTTTCTAACTCTTCTCATTCCTCTGTTGGTTTTGGTTTCAACTGGAAGCTGTTGAGATGAGGACTGTTTCTATCCATGGCAGTGTGGAGCACCTAGTACAGAGGGGTACTTATATCTGCCCAGACCAGTTCTACCTTGTATAGATAACACAAATTTAAAGTATGTACATACAAAAAAAAAAAAAAAAAAAAAGACATTTTTGAGAAAATACTGGCTCATGCAATTATTAGGGTCTAGATCTCACAAGATGCTGACCTAGCAAGCGGGGAAGATTTTGAGCAGCTCCAAGGAGTAACTGTCATTCTGAGCCAAAGCCCATCAAATTGAATAGAAAATGTGTCATGGTTGAACAGGGCTGGTGGGGCAATGTTACACGCGCGTGCCACTGCTCTCAATTCATGTAAGTGATTGCCATTGTCATGTAAATAGATCCTCTTTCATTTCCTCTGTCATTTACTTGCACGTATTTCATCCACAGATTGTACTCTGATTATCTGTACTTTGCAAGTGCTAATAAATCTGCAGAAGATTTTCATGAGAAAGTGGCAGAATCACTGCAGCTGTTTGAGAATTGCATGCTGGATTACTCACTGAGAGCCTGTGTCTACAACAACACCCTTAACAATGCCATGCCCGTACGTATTTCCAGTAACGTTGGATTCCTCGCTTGGATAATGACACATTGTGTCAAGGCTGTTAAAATGCCAAAGTGCTGTGCCTATAAACATCAAGAAATAAAACTTTCTTCCTTTTCATTTGTAAAGCGGATGACATAAATATATATGTAAGCATGTAAAAGCTGATGTACTGGCTCAGCTGTCTCCTCAGTCTGTTCCCTGATGAATGCCAACAGCAATAATACAGTCTTTCTATTGTGCAGGCGTATGGAGAGCACATTTAGGGAAGATTACAGTTTAATGTGTAAGCTTTTTGCAGATCTCTCCGAAAAGTAGCTCTGGCAAGGATCTTTGTGGTAGGAAATTGCCTCAAAATCAGAATAAATTATGTATTCTTTCACAAGAGAAGTCTACCAATAACTAGATAAATCCTCCTTTTTAAAATTGTGCACGTCTAAAAATGATAAAAAGAAATACAGAAACTGCTGGCAGAGGACTGATGTTACAGGCTCAGTATTCCAAAATTCACATTTTTAGTTTAGAACTGGCTTCAAATTTTCCTTGAGAGCGAGATGAAAGCCTATGCAGAATAATACCAAGGAGACTGACTTGAAGTATCAAGTCTGGCCAATTTGCCATCCAATCCTATTTTATTTGCTAAGGCTTTAATGGCCTCAGAGGGAATACTTCCTTCTTTTGTGCCCAGGGTGAAGTTATTGTCTCCTTCAGTCACTAAAATGCCCATAAATGAGTGCAACATACAGACCTGAGCCCCGCAGAAGCAGGGAAAAAGGGATATTCCTCTTCCTTACCTTGGCAGTAGAGTGGAGCCGTAAGGCTTGGATGGTAGCCTGCAGGACCTCTATCGACACGAGCTGCTGCCAGGTGGTGCTACAATACTTCCCAGACATCTGCTTGCATAAACGGTTTTATTCCAATGTGGGGAGAGAAAGGCAGGGAGAGAACCAGAAGGAAAGATTTTTGTTGTTGTTGTTGTTCCTCTGTATTCTTAGGGTGCAGAAACACTCTTCATATGTTGTCTTAGGCAGCCCTCAGAAGATACAAACCCAAGCAGATGTTAATAAGAAAACACAGATGCTAACTGTGTTCCTCTGGACTTCTTCAGGCCCTTCTTCCGACAAGTTGATAATCTCTGTTATGTGCATGGTTTGCTATAGATTGAAAAAGTTGGGATCATTTTCCCCTGTGAGCTTATTAGATTGCCAGTGATGTTTTGTTATTAGTTAATATGTTCCTGAAAGAAGAGAGGTGAGTGTCATAGATGTCACTGGTGCTGGATGCCAGCCTGTAAGGAATGGGGTGTTTGTCAGCTTATCCTTGTTGAGAATCAGTGAAAAACATATTATCTAGAGAAAGAGAATCAAACCAAGCCTGCAGATGTGGATGTTATGGAAAGGAGAATATCTTGGGAAACCCCAGTGGTGCCCTTTGATGTGCAGGATGAAGCACTGAATCTTATGGAAGATGATGATGTGTTTTGGAAGAAGTCAGTAAAATGTGCTATGCAGGGTAGGAAATCAAGGTTCCTAAAAAAAAAATGAAAATTAATGGGACAGATTAGTTAAAAGTCCTGTTTCTGGTGAAAAGCCTTTTTTTTTTTTTTTTTAAAAAAAAAAAAAAAAAAAAAGATTCTAGGCCTGGGTGGGGAAAGCACTGCACTGCCAACATGTACCATGCAGCTGAGAACAGACTTTCATTCACCTTTATCTATCAGAAGAAAAAAGTGAAACCCAGTGCTGAGCTACGTTTCCCCAGAGTTCAGTGAAACAGGATACCAGCTAAGATTGATAAGGTTAATCAAATGTTTTAATCAAATAAGAGTTCATATTCTTGTGCAGCACATAAATAAAGAAGTCTGCTAAATATGGAGGCTTATTGTAAAAAGCAGCCAAAGACACATCAGAATCGCACATCATAACAATCGCTTAGCAATATTCCAAAATTTGGCTTATTTGGGGGGAATTTAAGTAGTTTAGATTGCAATGTAGAGTACACAAGTCTGAGTAAGAAATGAAAGACACTTGTTATCTGTCTTCATCAGTTCTGTGGTAATGAGACTTGAAGATGTTAAGTCTCTTTTATGAAAGACACTTATGACTTGGGATTCATGTTTCTGTCTTTTGTGCCTGAATGGTTTTAGAAAAATAATTACAAGCACAGTCAGAGGCTGGACTTCTAATTTTTATAAATTAAAAATTGAGGGAGCTGGATGGAAACAGATTAGGTCAGGACAAGTTTTTCCCACCCATCCTCTTTCTCTCTAGTTTGCACAACCTGATGCTTTCAGCGTGTGCTCAGCCGACACACCACAAATGCTGACTAGCAGCCACTGCTGCAGCCTAGATCTAGATCTGGAGATCACAATCAGAGGTCACCAAGCTCCTAGGAGGCAACGCTGCTACGCAGAGCTGCGGCTGATGCAGTGAGTGCTGCAGGCAGGTCCTTTGTAAAATATGTTTCCACTCATAGATAGGCCATTTGCAAAGATTTCCATAAGCTTCACTGAAAGCAAGAGTAAGATTAATTTTTTTTTAATATGTTTTATTTTCATGGTCCTTCCAGAGAACATATGAACATATTTGGGATTTTTGTCCAGAAGACGTGAATGTTGGTTTGTTTTTGCTCTAAGTGATGTAAATTAATTATTTTTTCATACTTTTTTTTTTTTTTTTTGGTGCTTATAGGTAAGGTTGCAAGTTGGGCTTTATGTTGTCTATCTTTTGGACTGGCTGACAGTTTTTGACAAAGATCAGATACTTGTTCTTCGCTTAGAGGATCATGCATCAAATGTAAAATACACTATGCACATGGTGTTCCAGTTTCTGGATCTCGGTAGGTGTCCTGGCTGTTCTGAGATAAGTACAAAAAATTATCATTATTATCCTCCTTAGGTCATTTTTTCTTTATTAGCAGACAAAACAAAAGCATGTGAATCAGTCTTGAAGGATTCATTAATCTTATTGCCTTGAGTCAAGCAAAATTAAAATTCCCAAATTCCCATAGAAAGGTTGGTGTTAGAAGAACTTAATAAAACTACATTAAAAAAAATATATATATTAAAACCTTTCACATTGTAGGGGTATATCTTATCAGACAGAAGCCGGTCCTGCCTGAAGGCAGTCAGGGCTTGTTTGTCATGGGCTTACATAGGTGCAAGAGCTATCCCACACAATTTAAATCACTTTGAGTGTTACCAGGTTGTGAATGCTCTTGCCAGCTAAAACTGATCCAGCATCTAAATGTGGGTATGTTGAAAGGTTGTGTTTTTAGCTAGGGAGAAGGGGAAAATTGTGTTTTTGCTGTGTTGACTGAGACATCTGTTGCTAATCCTTGGGGAAATGCTGGCAGACAAACTGTTGCCCAATGTTGATTTGACAGTAGCAAGAGGATGAAAATGTGGCTGCAAAATAGTCTGACTGGTCCAAACGCTGGTCTAGATGAGGAGAAAGTTTGAATGTGGCAGATTGAACAGATGAAGAGCTTGGCATCTTCTTCTTGAAGATGGTTTATGCTGGAAAAGTCTGTGGGTTCTCATCTTTCTGAAATACGTTGTCAAGGGCTAAGACTGACTCCTGCAATATCTGTGTTACATATATATATATATATATATTTATCACTACACCTGTGCATCACTTTGATCCCACTGACAACCTCAGAAACAGCAAAAAAAGGAGCTTGTACCCTGAGTGGTACACCATGAGTGAGTCTAATGGAGTTTATACCAGGGATTAGATAACTCATATCATAAAATGGAATAACAGAAAAAAAAAAAAAGGGGGGGGGGGGGGGGGGGGATTTTGATTCCAGAATGGACAGGGAGTATATTCAGTGTCAGAGCTATTTTCTGAAAACATATCTTTTCCTCTAGAAGTGAATTACACTGCTTGTTTTACAGATGATTAATTAATATGAGAGAAAAACATATTTCCATATTTACTAAAAATGATTAGTTTCACTAATCTAACCTGTATTCAATATTCTGAAACACTGTGTCTACTAACACAAATTTAATTTGTCTTCACTTGGCAAACCTTCCGACTTAGTCATTTTTCTTCTTTAGCATGGGCATTTTTGGGGAAGAATACTAAGATAATATTCTACTTTTCCACAGGACCTCTAAGTGAGAAACAAGAAGCTCTGATTACAAAGAGTCCTGCATCAAACACTAGACGACCTGAAGACAGAAGCCTGGGACCTATGCTACCAACCACAAAGGCAATTTTAAGAGATTTCTACAGGCCTTTTAATACAAAACTGGCACAAGTTCTTTTTGATGATGCTTTTTTATGGAAAAGGACATAATGTGCAAATTTAGTGCCACAAATACAGTGCTTAAAGGAGTTTTTATTTTTTTAAATTCTATTTTTGTGCGTGGATATTTACATTTTTCCCATTCCAAAGAGAAGCCGATTGATGAGATGAGACTCTCACCTTCAGTCAGCACACTTCATGACAGTTATATCACATTTTCCTTGTGAGAATGTAAAGCATCTTGCTTATGAGTTTCTTGCAACTTCTTTTACCCCAGCAGAAGTGTAGAATGGAAAAGCGTTAGGCGATGTCTTACACTCTCGGCTGGGATGTAGAAGTTTAACCTTCTCTAAGATGCTGCAACACGGAATTAGCATCAATTTCTTACAATTACACTTATAATCTCATTTTCAATATATATTATTCATTCATTTTTTCAAACTATCAATGTCATGTAGTCATTAAATTTTTTAAGTGAATTCAACCAAAAACTGTTTCTTTTTGTAAGCATGTTCACAAATAGTCTCCTCTCACACTAAGGTTTCTATGTTTCCTTAATTCTGAAAGTAACTTTAATAGATAATTACATTTACATAAATTTCCAAGTCTAATTTATATCTTCAGTATAAATAGGCTTTCCTAGCCTCAAAATTAAAAGAAATTTGATATTCACATAAGAATGGATGACTGAAATTTAAACAACAGTCCATGTTCAATGTTTAGTGTAACAAATCCATTTGCCTTCCACATTTTGTTCGTGTAAACACAAACATGTATCATCTATTCATATCATTCACATTTTCCTAGGAAACCACTCTTGGTCTTGATGTAAAGTCAAGGCTGGCCATGGAGAGCTTTTACAGAGTTTTCTCTTTGGTCCTACACAATTGCTCTACTTCATTGCAAAGAAGAATCATTTTTAAAATGATTATGAAATCTGGTCATTAAATGCATTAATGGACAGGATACGCCACATCATGCATCATTATGGAAAGGATATGTTAACTAATGAACTAGTGCACACTGTGTACATCTAGTTTAAAAAAGACTTGAGGAAAAACTATTTTAAGGATGGTGGAGAAACTTTGGATTCAGTTTGGAGTATAGAATGCCTAAAATAAGAAATTTAGGTAAGCTATTCTGGACAGCTAGAACTGCCTATCTCTGGTTCAGAAATGTTCATAGATCAAAAATGCTTAGAGGAGTGAGAATGGATTCTTTTATCAGTCTAAAAAAAAAAGTATTATGGCAGCATGGATCAGAAAGTCAGAATGAATTCACCACTAAAATTTTCACTCAGTATTTTATTTACGCTACACATTTCTGCTAGCTGTTCTCTGAATTAGAATCGATGCCGTATGGCCAGGAAAACTATATGGAAATTTTGTTAAACATAACTGCCATGGGCACGTATTTCTGTATTTATGTTTAGTTGCCAGCCATGATCTGATACTGCCTTACCAACCCTAAATGCTAATGAGTGTCATTTTCATTTAGTGTGAACATCAATTCCCTGAACAAATCATATGCTCTATTTTGGGCATGGTGCTGAACTTTAATTTCACCAATGGCCAGGGAGAATCTCTATTTCCATTGCCTGCTTGTACGATCTAAATTAGAACATGCTTCAAGGCCACCGTTTCTGCCCTAGGTTGAATCAGCCCCAGCACCCTGCTAGATCACAATCTTACCTAGTTATGACTCATAGGAAGGGGAAAGGTTGAGGGTTCCCTGTGCAAAGGAGGGCAGCGATGGCCTCTCAAGTGTGCGTAAGCTCAACATAGAGCCACTCACTGCTGCTCTGAATATCACCGTAGTGTGTACAGAACAGTAACACAGGGGGAAGGAGCTATAGTTATTGATAATCTGTAAGGAGCCTATGTTTCTTCCAAAAGTGAATTTCCAATGAGTTTGCTTTTATGTCTTCATCTCTTTCATAACCTCCAGAACATGATCTTCTGATTTAAGGAACCACAACCTTATGCCACTGTTATTGAAAGACTAAATATTAAAAAAGTAGAAAATTAAAGAGGGCATCTCTTGGGAGCTTTATGGGGTGGGGATGGGAGTGGTGGTAAGGATTTTGCTCTCTAGTACAGACTGTAAAAAGATATTGAACTGGTGACTCAGAATAAAATAAAACAGCATTTGATTTTCTTGAGTAATGGTGGGTGTCAGACCCCTCCTCTGCAGCCAGAGCAAAGTACCACTGCCATTCAGTGGCTTTACTCTGGCCTCACAGCAAATCTCTACATATGACAAGGCTCATCCAAAATTTTTCCAGTCTCCTTACCTTCCTGTTGACAGTTCTAGACATGAAAGAATATGATAGTATTGTTATGTGCTGTAGCCCTGACTTGTCCTACATCCCAAGAGCAGTAATTTGCCAAGAATTTGGACTTAATATCAAGACAATATGTTTTCATGTTTGCCAAAGTGTAGCAGTGGCTCTTTGCAAAGAGCTCAGAAAATGTGTGCTTCATTCCCTACTTACTCTTATCTCTGCTGAACTAAAGTAATCAGGCGAGGATGCAGCTTTCCTGAGCCCAAAGGCACTGAGGAAAGGGTCGTTTCCAAATGTTCTCACTGCTACTGCAGAAGAATGCAAAATGTGCTTTCTGTAAGACCTTGCAGGCTCGGGCCAAGCACGTTGGCTGGCTGGAAGACGCGCAGTGAAAACAAAGGCTCTCCTGCTAAGAAAAACAGGCACTGATTTACAAAGAAAATGATACGCTGTTATCTGCTGAGCCCAGTGCACAGGCTTGTATGCCTCAGCTGGACAAACTGAAGAGAAGCAGTGGGGTTGTCACGGATAAATACAACTTTCTGCTAAGAAATTAATCCATCTTCCAACCAACGCTCTTTTATTATAGACGAGGCACAAATGTGGTGCAAAAAGGTAATAGATATCTCTCAATAGATAGCCCTGCCACACAAACCCAACCATGCTTTTGAGTAGTTTTCTAACCGAAACGCTTGTGTTGCAGTACCATCTTGTGGCTAATGTGTGCAATAGGTTGTGCATTTGACTCTTTTTTTTTTTTTTTTTTTTTTTTTTTTTTTCTTTTTTTTTAATTGAAAAAAGAAAAGGCAGGTTAAAAAAATTAAATTCAGTTCTATTCATATGTCCACAGGGCATCAAATGTCCGTATTTGCTGGCTGCAGTTATTGTAGCAGGGCTTCTAGGTATTAGTACCTGCATATCATTGCCATTAATACAGTTGCCAGACTGCTGTCCTGGGAATCCTGGCTTACAGAGGTACTGCTACAGACTTTGAGCCATGCTTTTCTCTGGACCAGCTCTCTAGCACGGCCTCCATCAAGGGAATGATGTCAGCAGCAGCAGAGGCTTGAGAGATTTTGGCAGCGTCATGCTGGGGACCCCTGCTTTTAAGTCACAGCTCCCGTGGAAACTCTGCCTGTTGCCTCCATCGCCTGAAAGGCCCTTAAAATGATTGCCAGAGTGGCAGGGGCTTAATGGAGTTTCAGGCTGAAATCTGCCATTGAAAATTAGAGTCCTGCTGTGTACACACCAAGCCCCAATTAACAGAAAATAATGTTTTAAAGAGACACAAATAGTAATCAACATATCACATTTCACAGGAAGGAAACGCTTCCTGTCCCTCACCCTCCCAGCTTCTGATCATCCACATGCTGAGCGAAAAAACTGCCTGCGTAAGGCAGTGAGCTGGGTTAGTGCCCCTGGGGCTGGGGCACTAACTGCACTGCCTGGCACAGGATGCTTGCATGGGGGCAGAGGGACTGTGGGGACAGCGGGTGTCCCCAGCCCCTTCTGTTCCCCACATAGAGGTGTTCCCCACCTCTGACATGCATGATCTGGAGGAGGAATGCTGAAAATATAGCTCTAAGAGCTTCAAAATTGACATTTAGTCACTGAAGTAGTAGTTGCTGGGGTAACAACTCATTGCATGGCAGTGGTAGCATTGCAAGTAGCATCTTCCCCAAGGAAAACATAGGCAAGCTATCATTAAGCCATTCACTATTAAAACGGAGTGCAGGCTAATTCACAGTTATTTCCTCCGTCTGGCTATAGCTCACACACTTAGAAAATGATCTTTTCCTCTACTTTAATAATGAATGGGAATGAGCAAAGGGAAAGTTGTGCTTGCACTCAGGGTATTGCAGTAGAAGGACAAACCCAGCCTGAGAGCAGCTCCTAAAACTTTATCTATGTCAGGCTACAGGGGCCTAAATGATGACTTGCAAATAATGTGAGCTTTAGCTTTTGATGAATCTAAGATCAGTGCATCCCAATTATCAAATATTTAACATTCCCCAGAGGCTGAAGACTGGCTGTATCATGTGTAGCAAGGCCTCATCCACCAGCGATGCTCACAGCATAGCCAACGAAGACGGGTCTTTTCCCCCCAGTTTTTGAACTAAGGACCAAGGATGAGACACAACAGCTGCAGGAAGGTATAGGAGGGGGAGACATAGGAAAGGGGTCCTGCAGTTGAGTCAAATGAAATCCCGGAGTGGTGAGAGAAATCGATTGGGCAAAATTGCACTGAAGAAAATAAAACCAAGCAAGGTAGGCAAAAAGTAGAAGAAATTGGACAGAGAAATAAGCAGAAAGAGGCGAGACTTGCAGCTGTCAGATGGAAAGAAAGAATTGATTTTTTGATCAGCTGAAGAGGCTTAGGACAAGAAAATAATGATATAACTTGGGGAAACCATGTTGCCTTGGCTGGAAAGGTATCAGCTGAGCTCACCACAGACTGGACTTTCTATTTCGTGTTGTTCGGGGAGATTTCATCTCCAAGTAAGGAGGGGTGGGATGGGAGCTGCAGAAAGGCTCTCACCTGTCTCTGTCCAGCTTGTACAACAGTCACTCACTGCATTAACGCTTGGGAAGGAGCAAACTGTATTAAAGGGAATCAAATAGCTCGATTATTGTGGGGAAAGGGCCAACATAAAAACATGACTGGGCTAAAGAACCTGAAAGAGGGGCTAAATGCTGCATTTATAGCTAAGAAGACGAAAGTGTTGGCAATAGGAGATTTTTTTTCTGTATTTTTTACCCTGATTGATTCACTAAGGTGCACAGCAGTACCAATCTGTACCCGCAGCATCCCTGTGGATGGGGTTCTTGGGGTGGGGGGGGGGGGGTCCTCCTCCAGCACTGTTTTTTGGGGGCTGTGGGAGCAGCAAGGAGCGGTGAGGCTGGCAGGACACCACAAGAGGGCAGGGCATAGCTGGAAATTCAGCCGGCGTGCCTTGGACAGCTGCGGCTCACAGCCTGCAGAAAGGGTTTAGCGGAGATTTCCCCACAGCTGCACCGAGGGGCAGAGGGAAAGCGGCTCTCAACGCCACACGACACAAATGCATGTATAACTCAACATAAATCGTATGTAGCAGAGCTCACCGTAACTCAGCATAACACAAAGAGCACCTGGAGAATTAGGCAAAGGGGAAAAAAAAATGCACAGCTGGGCCATTTACATGCTGGAGTGTAATTTAGCATGCCACTGATGCTGTTCATATCATGACATTGGCACTGCAATCCCCTTTCACCCTCCTGCGGGAGCCGACCAGTACCAGCACATCTTCCAGGTCACTCTGATCCATGCTGCCCAACAAAAATCCCTTCTCAGAGCTCAACACGACCGATAAGGATTTTAAAGGTAATAAACAAAAATCCTCTTTCTTATTGTGATTGCCAAACCTAAGCCCAGTTTCTGTGAATTTATTATTTTGGTGCATTATTTACATATCCTGCAGGATAATACATCAGGAAAAAAAGACAGATGAAAAATTCTTCACCACTAAAAAGGTTTTGTGGCAGTTGCACACTAAACTGTCAGATTTATTGAATCATTTAAAAGTATTTTTTAAATGCTGTGTTGCCTTACATTAATATTACCAAACTGAGGGGAGCTGAAATATCTTCTGCCACAGCAGCACTTTCAAAACATGGAAAAAGTTTCTTATACTGAAAAAAAAAAACCCTACCATTTAAAGGGGTTGCATTTAAGTAACACCTCTTAAACAGGCACACATGAGCCAATCCTTGAATCCCTGTGTAGCAGTGCTGTGTCAGCTGGCCCAAGATAAATCCTCTAACACTTGTTCCCAACCCAAATCCACAGGAGCATGATGTGAGGTTGATTCAACAGTTGTTTCTAAAGCTCGATGGCAAAGCAAGCATATTTCATTGCAGCAGGTGGTGCTGCAGAGCAAACCTGTTCTATCTGTGGCTGAGCTTTTTAAAACCTGTATTTGGAAAGTACTGAATATATTCATTTACATTAAGCTGATTTTCAATAGTTTTCCATTCTCCTCTGCATGTTACAGAAGTCTATATTATTCAGTGAACACGCCAGTGGGTACGTGTTGCTGTGTAATTAAAGGCTGGGGGGGCTGAGGCAGCGCAGCATGAGCTAACACAGGTATTTGAGACAGAACAATTCGGCAAGCAATCAAAATCCTAAGCTTTTGAGGCCAGAAGGTTCAAAGTACTTGGACTATGCTACATGTACTAGCATGAGCATGATAAAACCTCAGGAGGCAGAAGCTGTAGGTGTCTGGCACTGCAGGAGGCAGGCTTTGCTGCAGTTAAACTCCTGGCAGAGCCAGGGGATTGGGAATTTTAGCACTGTGAAGTCCAGGAACTGAAGTGCTGGAGGACTGGAGGACTCGGGATAGTGAGCAATGAAAGGTTCCAAGGGCAGTCCCAAGGGGGTGGTGGAGAAACTGGGGCTGGTGCCAGCACGATTTGGTCCCTTGACTGTAAGGGGAGCTGAATAGTGAGAAATATTCACTGGTCACTGCTCTTGTGGAAGAGATCTAAGAAATTTTACACATTAATTATTTAAAATTTGAAGTGCACTCATCTGTGGGTGCTTAAAATCTGTTGTTGCTCTTTGGATCACATTTTTGAAGAGTTGCATAACCCTCATTGTTTACATTTTCTTTACTTTCATGAATTCTATACTGCACCAAGGATTAGCTCCAGGTAATAAAATACCCAGCTCAGGGCTGTAGTCACCAAACCTAAAGGAAGATGGCTTTACAGCTAGTGCACCTAGCTGGGACTCAGACAATTTTAATGACTGTGTCTGCCTGTGGATGTGCAGGAGAGCACACGTAGCTCCAAATGGGAAGGACGAAGGACAGACTTGGAGAGTTGGACCTGTGCACAGACATGGGGAGGAATTCCCCTGCTGCAAAGAACTAACCTGCTACTTGCTTGACTTCTTGATTCAAAAGAACAAGGCAAAGGGGAATATGAGGAACCTAACTGATTTAATACCCTGATATTTTTAAATACACAGAGTTTTTTTACAAAGCTTTGTGAAGGCAGCAAAAACCTGGTGGTTTCTAATGCCAAGAACCAAGAAAGTATCAGATTTTATTTATTTAATTTATTTTTATTATCATTTTCTGCCACTAGAACTTGCACACAGTTAAAACAGATTGACACTGACTTTCAAAAATAGATGTCTGCCATCTCACTGGGGCTCTGAAAAAAAATAAAAAAATAAAAAAAAATAATAAAAAAAGGTGATTTTCTATATTAATAGTTCAGAAGACCAGAGAGCAATAAAGAGTGCAAAGCTGTGAAACAGTTTCCATAGCAAATACTAAGTGCCAGGCTTCTAGATAGTATAGGCAGTGCTGTGATTAACAGCATCAGTTACCAGTACAGCACTTTGAGTTCTCTTTGTGACATATTAACATAGATGTAGGAGCTTTGAAAATCAGGTTATGTAGCATTTTAGGAGGTCTCTTGATTGACTTGATGTTATGATATCTACCATATGCTTAAGGGAAAAAAAAATATGCCACAGGACCTCATAGTATATTGCTAGTCTGTACTATTTGCACCACATTTTTATTTAGCCATTCAGGCCTGGTTCTCCTAACACATTTGTCCTACTTTTCCCCAGAGCAACTGATTTCTAGACACATGTTGCAGATTTTCTGCTCTGCAGCTCACACAAGTTCCCAGAATAAGCTGAGCTGGTTCCTGGTTGTCCTTGACGCATTGTCACACTAGCTCAGTTTTCATATGCAGATGTAACACAATTAACTCAAGCTCAGGTTTGCATGTTAAGCTGGTACACAAAATCATAGATGCCACCTGAAGAAATCTTCAGTATAATGAATGTCTCCTAAATGAAGTGTAAATTGTCTTTAAACACATATCATGATTACTGGGACCAAGGGAGAGAGTGAGCACGTGTGATAGCACTAGCAGAGCTGCAGGACAGCCAAGCTGGTTGCCTAGATGGTGACCTGGAATTGCTACCTCACAGCACATTTTGATGCCAAAATATTTTCCTGCACTCTGACACAGCAGGATGAATGCTAAAGTATAAATAATTTCCCTTTGAATTATAATTTTTCAAATTTATTCCATGTTTAGAATATGGAAAGTGTATACATTGAGATATAAGCCCAGACAAGAAAAATATCTTCTCTGAATAAGTCACAAGAGGATAGTTAGATGTACATGTAGTTATGCTCACTGAAGTTTAGAAGTCATTTCACATGCTCCAAAGTCAATTTGAATAGGACTGTAAGTAGCAGCAACACCTATTTCCAGTGTCTACTATCTTGTATTTATGATTTATTGAATATAATTGGGAAAAGGTGTTTGCAGATTGTTCCAGCACTCTGTGCTTGTGGAGCTGAAGCACTGTGCTTCTCCTGTGCATTGAAGCAATCTGGTTTGTATGCGGGAACTCTTCACATTCTTGGGGTGTGCAAGGCATCCTAAGAGAGGTGCAAAACCACCTTGCATCCTCCTGTGTGATGGGAACTGCACTCCTCTGAGGGAGATGGAGATGAGAGAAGAGGCATCACTTTCAGACTGCTCCTTTGCCACAGTTTTTTTATTTTATTTTATTTTATTTTATTTTATTTTATTTTATTTTATTTATTTATTTTTTTGTGTGTGTGCATTTTTTTCTTGTTTGTCATGCTTTTGCACCTGCATGTTTTATGGCAGCTGTGTAATAGTCAGCTGGGTTTCAAGATACTCTTTCAAGAGGCAGCAGATCCAGAGCACATCTGCCCAAGCCACAGCCTGGACCTATGCACCTCAAGTTTTGTCTTCTCTGTTTGCACACATCACAGATGAACTCCACAGCATAACCATGAGCTGGTTCCTGCTCTGGTGGTCCCAGCCTGGATCTTGGCTGTGGGGCTGCCCTGCGAGCTGCAGCCATGCCATGGAGCAGGGCTCTATGCAGTGGAAGACCAGCGGGGCTGCTCAGCAGGAGCAAGGCAGACCCTGCAGCAAGGGTTGTGTCACTTGGTCTTAGGCCAGTAGCAGGGGGAATTGAAGGGCTTAATGGACCAAGGTCCTCACACTATTGCTCCTCTCTTTGGAGCAAGGAGAAAGTATGCAAAACTAAAGCCAAAACCTGAGGAGAGTATCTCTCTGGAGCTGTCAGGGATCTAGCATCAAACCTGTGATTTCTGCTCCAAAGTACATTTGCCTGCTGTCTCTCCCTGATTATTGTGTGTCCAGATCAACCCACAGAGAAGCATAGCTTTGTTACTTCAAAAGATTCCTTACTGGCTAGGGATTAAACAAAAATTCAGTCAGAATCACAAGACTATTTCAACTGCAACTGCTTGAACTCCACTCTGAAAATAAAGACCACACAAAATAACATCGCAGACTTTGCAATGAAAAATGAAAAGGTGTAATCCAGTCAAAATAAAACAAGTAAAAGGGAAATTCATCTATGTGCTGACCCTATAGACACAAGCAGTGGCAAAGTGCTGGGATCTGCAAAGCCTGTTCCTGCCGCCTCATAGGTTTGTGCACACTGGGATGCACTTTGTGGGGATGTATCATTTTACCCTTGTAATTATGGCTCAGGAAATAATTCTGCTGGAAATCTAGTGAAAGGAATAAAATCCACTTAGCTCCCCTATGAGTGCAGGTTGGCAAAATGCAGCAGGCAGAGCCAGAAGGGGGATTTCTAAAGACTTGGAGCAGGATCTATGGTGGTCCCCCATTATCATCAACCTGCATGTTATATATGCCCAGGTCCTTTGTTGGTGAGAGGTTGTGCTGCTGCATTGCTTCCCATTAGCATGTGCATCCTTCCTGGGGATAAACCCCAAATCTGCACACAAGTTATGTGGGATAGTTGCATAGGGATAGCAGGAGAAGGTGAGGCCTTGCCAAAGTCATCTATGGCAAGGCCAACAGAAGCTCCTGGGAAGCTCTCCAAAACTCTAGTCCGGGCCTCCTCTGTGTACTTCTTTTGGTGAAAAGCCCATTTCTTTAATCCCTGCTGATGTTCAGAGTCAGGATGGCACGAAGCCTGATGTCTCGGCTTGTGGGGCCTAGTGCTTTGCAGGAGCTGTGGGAAGAGTCTCCCTGGTGCTGATCCCACCATGTGCTGGGGGAAGGACACAGCTGAGCAGGCTCTAAGCAAACAGATGTGCTTCCAACACATCTAATGGGGGCTATTTGTGAGTGGGGAGGTCCTAGGCCACATCTGGAGCAGAATCCTGTTCTTCTGAGCCAGCAAGGCCAAGCAGAAATCATCTGCTGCTGTCTCAGCCGTGTGGGTCGGCTGAGTGACGTGGCCTGGTTTTAATCAGAGAGGCACTTTCAGGTGAAATGTTGAATCTTCCTTAGCCCTGCGAGAACACATCTGATCAAAATTTTATATGGCCTTGGTATCTTGGTGTTTTATAAACAAAGCTTTTCCAGAAGTGTAAATGAGAAAAGACTGGAATGTAAGAAATTGCTCATCAAGTGAAAAATATAAAGGAAGAAAGAAAAGCGCAGGAACTTACTTAAAATAAAATGAAAATTATATTTACGTTTGGGAGTTTTATGCAACAGCAGTAGTGTTGCTCTTGTAGGGAACTAGGGCACCAGGACTTTCCTATATCTTTCCTTCTCTTGTCCAGGGGTACTTTATAACACAGGTTTGAATTGAGGTCCTGAATGTGTTGCTGGGATAGGTGCTATACGTTGTGGGGTGTGGATCACCTCAGATGGGGTTTTAGGGCCCCTCCTGAACTGACACTTCTGAGCCATTTTTATAGGCCCCTTGCATTTCATAAAACTAGACTTAGTGTCCCTAGCAGTCTCTTCTAGCTCTGTCTGAAAGAAAACTAGTTAAAGGAATTTTTCTTCTTTTACAACACTTTTTAATTGCCATAAGGACATTCTCAAAGGTTTTTAAAGTAACAGTTATTATCGGTCATAACACTAATGTTAAAAGAAAGTGTGACCTCTTTGTACTTATCATTTGCTTCCCTGGTGAAAATAACATGTCTTTCCTTAATAGGAAAAATAAAACAAAGCTCTAATTACTGTTTGTGCTCTTTGCTTGTTTGTTTTTCAGTTTGCCTATACATAAAATCATTTTCAAAAACTACAAAAATGTTTTTCAAGTCTTAAAGAAAAGTATAAGATCTTTGGGCTGGTGTTCCCAAGGTACTCCATTGTCTTAAAATGGTTGGACTAGACAATCTCAGAGGTCTTTTTCAACCTTAATGATTCTACAATTCTATGAAAATGCTGAATTAATTCTTAATTCTATTCCTCCTGGATATCCTGTAATAGTTCAGATTATTGTCTCTACTGTTTATTTTGCCTTCATTCACAGCTAGGGAAGCTAGTGAAGGAGCAAGGCCCTTCAGCGCCTGTAGTGTTAACATGGAGTGGTAGAGGCAGCCCTGCCTAGGTGTTCCACAGCCTCTACTTGGACACATGAGCTGATAATGGCATTTCCTAGCTTCTGAGGCTTTTTAATCACAGTGCTGTTTCAGTATGGGTTTGGGGTATCATATAGACATATTTTCCTTGGCAGGCAGTGGTGTAGAGATCCTGACCAAGGGATTATTGTCAGTTTTGGAAGAAAATGTCGTTATTGTAAAAGAACGAGATCCTTGACTCAATGGATAACCCACTGCTAACACCTAGTGGAGCTGTTCCCCTCTTTGTTTTTGCTCTCATAATATTTAACAGGTACAGTTGTTCTTTCTGCAGCAGTACTACAGTCCCTGGCAATATTCAGAGCCCCTGATATCCTGTTACCCACTCAGCTACTTGCTGATCCTGGAAGTTATGGAGTGCTGAAAACTGGACCACTGCTTGGAAGTGTGCTTGCTTGAAAAGCCTGTGTGATTTCCATGTCCTGTTCCCTCCAAATCCCACTTGCTATTTGAAATACATCTGATTAGGATGTTAAATCACTCTGATGTTAATGTGCTTCAGGTGGTCCTGTGCTGTTGGGAGCTGACGTGTTCTATCACAGAGAGACACCGCAGTAAGTGCTTACAAAATGGAAATACTGCAAAGGCTGCCAGTTGTCATTTGTTCAACAAGCAGAATGGTCAGCACTGATTACAATGCACCAGCGCACCTCCGGTGCAATCCCTGAACCACAAGCAGAGCCTCTGCAATAAATATAAATACAGCTGAGCAAGGGCTGCTGAGACATAAATAGATAAAACCATCTGGTAAAAATTGACCTCACCTCCCTTACAAGAGCCCTTCTTAAAACTGAGGGTGGCTGCCAAATGCATGCTTGCTGCTTGTTCCTGTGCTAAGAGACGGACAATGAATGGCATTTACCAACTGGAAGTGGAGCCTTCTTGGTTCAGGGTTTGAGCATCATTCATACCACACTTTTGGTGGTATGGTGGACCTCAGGCAGAAGTCTGGAAGCCAAAAAAAGAGCTATGTGATACACAGGCTGACAACAGGCTGAAAGCTATACCCATTGCAATAGAAAGGCTGATGTTTTAACTTTTCCCTGAAGATGCCTGGTGGCCACCCCCAGTCTCTAGTCACTTTGCAGAAGACTGTTTAATGTAGCTACAGTGGACGGAGTGTTACTCATACCTGGGTTAAAATATATATATCTATATATTTGAATAAGATTTTCAAAGACATTTAGGTACCAAGGAGGATACTTGTGATTTCTAAGATGTCCCAGGTGGGATAAAGAAATGAGTTTCCTATGAGTGGAGACCTAAGCAGCTATCAGATCTGACAGAGAGTAAAAAAGGTTTTCATGTGGAAAGTGTGGAGCATTTCAGCCTTTCTCCTGGCTGAGAGCTGGACCTGCAGAAGAATGCCTACCCGGTAGAACATTGGCTGGAGGATAAGGAGAAAGAAATAGGCAATAAATGGCTGAAGGACTCAGCACCTTAGGGCTGACAGATGGGGTTAACTAAAGCCTTTCAACCCTGCACCCTTCCCTTTTCTTTTTTCTTTTTTCTTTTTTTTTTGGGGGGGTGAGGGGTGGGGGGTGAGGGTGTGTGGGGGGGGTTGGGGCGGGAGAGCTCTTCTCTTATAAAATCAATTCATATTGTAAATTTCTGGATGACAAGAGGTGTTATACCAATATGCCCAATATCTTTTGCCTTTAATGGACAGTGCACAGCATAATTTTAATGGCAAATTTATTGTAATGGTGCACTTCTCTACTAAATCTCATACCACAATCCTAAATACCAATCTATGTTTTCAATGTCTAAAATTGTCCCTTCCTTTCTCAAAGTAGAAAAAATGTCTGAGAGAATGTGTCCAAACATTTCCAAACTGTTTTGCTGAATTGCTCAACTTGAAGATAATATTTGCCGGAGTCACACTGGAAGTTCATTTTTCATCATTTTTTTATGCTTATTTCTGACATTTTGTCTACTAAATTTAAACTTAATTCGTCCGTTTGTTTGTTTGTTTGTTTGTTTGTTTGTTTTAATATACTCTCTTTTTGGCTTCAAACTGTTATATTAACTAACTACTACATCTAACTGCTATATAAACTATTGTGCTAAAACTAAAAATGAGCTAATAATGTTTATGAAACTGACCTCAGAATTGGGAAAACTTTCAAGCAAAGGGACATGTTTCTACTCAAATTTCACCATTTGGATAAAATTGTCACTGTTTCTGTCTTTGTAAAAATTACAGACAGATTTAGTTTTCTTTTCACAAGGAAGCAACTTTTTCAGGTTAGTATTGCCCCATTTAGATTTTGGCTTGTTTGTGTTCAACTCTGAATTATCAGGGTTTAAAACTCACCAAGGTTTTCTCATAATTGTGATTGAGAACTGTTTGATATCATTTCCAAATACTCTTTTAATCGTTACAATTATGCCTATCATCCTCATTGTAGTAGGAGGAATTACACATTACACATATTTATTATACATATTTATTATACATATTTATTATATATTTTAGAAAAAAAAAAGTGTTTTTCATATGTCAGACCACAGCAGCAATAGGTCTGTGCACATCCTGCACCTTGAGATAATTATAGATTCAACTTTTGCCATTAAGAACCTTTTTTTATTTTTTTTTCCCCATCTATTGAGCATTGTGCCTTTTCAGCTAAGAAAAAGACATGTTCTGCATCTGTTCTTTTTTTGTATGTTACCATTAATAAGAGACTTGCACTTTTATTTGCAAAGACAATTTATTGTACTGTATCTACATGCTAAGTGGTTGCTAGGAAATCCGGTTTAATCCACTGCTTGTGAAAGAGAATCTATCTAGAATTTTAAATAGATGAAGCAAATGTGAATTATTCATTTCTAAGTGCACTGCACAGAGGTCCAAATTTAAAAAAAAAAAAAAAAAAAGATTTTGAAAGATTTTTTGGGACTCTTATTCTAGATTGATTCCATCTTTCCATTCAAACTACTGGATTTTATTAATGCTATCTAGTAGAAGGCTGTTGTCTCTTACTAATTCTCTGTTCCTAGCACTCTTTACTGTCATGTACCACATCCAGGTGTGTATATGAAAATCCAGGAAGGTATTTTAACTTTCACAGAAGATGTGTTTCAGCAGGACATCTAATTTGGCAAAAATACTGCTTCGGACCTCTGATAGACATCAGTTTTACTGATCGCTCTGGAGATCTCTGTTCTTCGGCCATGGTGTGTCTCATACCCATGCAAGAAAACAGATTTCAAAAAAAAAAAACAAAAAACATTGTCACACAAGAAGTCCTATACTTTGGGTTAATTCAGGTTTAATTAAAAGAATAAATACCGTATATTGCATGTGCTCTGCTGCTAATCCCATGTACTGAAAAATGTGAATCCAATCCCATGAAACTTGAGATTAATTAAAATAAAACATTTGGGCTTTTTCTGAGGCTTGCATTTTGATCCACAGGTTTCCCATTTCATTTTTTATATCTGCCTTCCCAGCCATGTGGGCTAGAAACTAACATTTTAAGGGAAAGTTGAGACTCTTGCACACTAAATAAGTTTAGCTGGTGGGCCTCTAAAGAAAATATTCATTACCAGCCGACTCGTAATAACATCTTTCAGCAGCTGCACTGCGTGTGCAGTGCTGGCTCAAGTGCTGGGCGCACGTTGCTTTCGGGTGTCTGGCTGATCTCCAGCCCTCTGCCAGGATCAAGGCAAACACTGAAAGCCTGCACAGGCATTGCAAGTGAGTGCATGGACGCTGTTAGTGCTGCAGGTGACTTGGTTGCTCTACGAGTAGTGTTCCCATAGTGTTGGGAACTCGTGTTTTTCAAAAGTCAAGAATTTGCATTCATCTGTTGTGACAAGAGATTCTGTTTATGCTTTTGACCTTAAAACAATGCCTTTCTATGCTTTTGCCATGACAAACACTATATAAATAAAAATGCATTCTTTTTCTAATACCTGAGACTGTTAGGAAATGCCAAATCTATGGTGATTTAAACAAGAACGAACTGCCTACATAAGAAAACAAAGCAGGCCTTGATCCAATTAGCACAGCATGATTTCATTTAATATATTTTTTTATGGTTTCTATTAAATAGCCATTGCTTGCCTAGTTACATAATGCTATCATTTTGATAGAGTGTAACAGTCTTTATAAAATATGATATTATTTTGGCTCGTGATTCGAAGAACAATTTTTTCACTTCACTTAATTTCTGCTAAGTTTAAGGAAGCAGAATGAAGCTGGTACTGACAGCCTAGAAGGAAACGTGTAAAAATTTTGTAAAACAGTACTTGTGTACTATCTGTCCAGGTGAAGTGAAGTGGATGGGGAAGACATAGGCACATTTCCAGTTGCCATCACATTGTCTTGGACACCACTAAAAGAAGAAACGGAACAAATAGACAAATCAAACAACTTTCCTGCTGCTCAGGGTCTGCCATGGAGCCCAGGAGGGGTCCTGCAGCTGGTCTTTTCTTCACACTTTGTCTCACTCCATGTGCAACAAGCTCTTCACCTCTCAGCAAGAGTGGATTTCAGTGAAGGATGGATATTTTCCAACACTAGCTGATTTCATTGAGGAAAAATTCCCTTTGTTGTGGTTGGATCTTGCAATGAGGCCATTTTCTCCAGGCTGCAAAGGTGACTGTAGTGCATTGTCCTGAAATGATAGGCTAGGTTTTCCTCAGACTCTTACATTAACTTCCCAGACCCTCAGACGATCAAAATGAAGCACAATCCAGGGAGCTTAAAACCATTAAAACCCAAACGTTACCTTTCATCACCTCATGTTGCTGTCACAGCTCCTTTGCTAGTGCCCTGAGGCAGTTTCCTGAAGGATGCCGGAGCTGAGGAGTGATTTGCTGAGAGTCTGAGAGCAGAATACTTGGTTATCTAAATTGGCATTGCTGAAGTGATATCAATGTACATGCACGGTTTTATGTCATCTGGAGATCAAGGCTTGGAAATGTTTCCATGTCTTAAAAACAAAAAACAAAACAAACAAACAAACAAACAAACAAAAAAAACAACAAAAAACCTCATAGCTTATTGTGGTCTTTCCCTTTTCTTTCTCTTTCCTTCCACTCTTCTTTATTTTTCCCAATGTTTCGTTCTCCTCCATTTGACACGATTTTCCATATAATTTTTTTTTTTTTTTTCATTTTGTACTTCTACTTATAATCTCACCATACACATTTCCATATATGCTTCTAGATGACATACAACATGCATTTCTAAACACTGGTTTTAGAATAAAAAGCATGAAGTCAGATGTTTGGTTAAAACTTTCAAAATTTAACATAAAAAATAGAGAAGGACAAAAAATAAATAAACAAAAACAAGAGTGTAAGAAATTGCATTTCAACACATCATTCTGAAATCTCTGTCTCTTTGCCATGCACCATGGTTGAACCTTATGCCAAGACCTTATTCAAAATGGTCTTCTATGGATCTCACTTCTGTGCAGATCCATCTGAAAACAAGACCAGGCATTAAAGTTTGTGTTCCTGTTGAATGTAGGACCCATTCCACTGATTTCAATGATATTACTCGAGCAATAAGCTACTGCTTCATATAAATGAAAGAAACAAACAAAAAGGAAAATTCAGATCTACAATCTGAAGTCTATTTTCCAATGAAAAATACTTTTAATGTTTGATGTCATTCTCCTTGATACCTGACAGTGCTATATAGTCCTTTTTACTGAGAAATAGTTCATTTAAATCACCACAGAATCACAAATGTCTGCAAATTTGAGATTTTTTATTGTTCAGGACAAGGACTACACCCACAACCTCCTGAGTTTTGAATGCACAAGTTCTTGCCTGTCTCAATCTAAATTAGTTAAAAAGAATCATGGACTTTTCAGGATATTGCCTCTGGAAATTCCTGTGATAGTTACTGCATATGACATTATCACAGTCTTGTAACTGTTAATTGTTTTAAAAAGTAGGATAAAGACTGTATTCCTGACACACAGCCAACTAGAAAATTACCCTTTTGTTAATACTCTAACCTGAGAAGAAAAAACTTTGACTCAGGACCCATTAGAACATTACAAAATATAATAGGACCTTTCCTTCTTTTTAATTTTCTCTCTTTCCTTCAGTAATAATAATAATAATAACATAAGGTTAGCCATTTCTAAACCCGAATATATTTTCGTGATTGTAATATAATGACTTTGCTTAGAATGCCTGGAGTCAACATGGCATCTATTCCTCTAGTGTTTTTTTTTTTTTTTTTTTTATTTTTTTATTTTTTTCCCCGTTAATCTGAAAAATTGATTCATTTTTCTTCTTTTCAAATGAAAGCCCTATCCAAGTTAAGTCAATGGGATGTTCTACTTACTGCAGCATGACTGTATGCATACCCAATGTGCTTGACGTGTATTGTGTGCTACACAGCAGTTATAGCATGGGGAAATGGTAACTGAGATGTCAGACACCAAACTGTCACAGATCCTGCATCGTTGGTGACACGTGAGCTTGGTGCTGAGTGAAATCATGGACTTGTTCTTCAGCAGACAGCTTCTTCTGCCAGGGACCACATGACAATGGGTGTGGGTTCCAAATGGAAGGCTTTGGGGTAGGTCATCATTTCTGCTCCGCAAAACTTGAGCTCTGTGGGCACCACCATGAACTCTTCCCAGGAAACCTTCACAAAGGCCAAGCATTTCCTCAGCAAGATAGTCAAAGCTGTACGGATTGATGAGTGCCACTGAAGTCTCTGCTGGGCTGATCTTGCTTGTTTTTCTATATTTCACTTAAAGAACGCATTTGGATGTGCTCTTGTTACTGGAACAACTTCTGGAAAGCATATGATGACTGCAAGCAGTAAAACATATTTTATTGATATACCATGGGTGATTACCAAGTCTTGGTTGGAAATTTGTAAAAATCTGTTCTTATTTAAACATAATAAACAACACAGGCTTGAGATTTGCAAAAATTGTTGAATAATATTTATTTTCTGAGTATGCATTTGTTCATGTTGATAGATATGAAGAATAACCTCATGGAAGTTGCACTGGAGAAAAATGAGCGTAGGAGGAAAATTAAGGAAAGGAATCAAGCAGAAACCACAGCTTCATGGTATGGGAAAAAAGGAAGTATTGTTGCAACTTTTAAGGGAAATGTATTTATCACACTGACATTTTAAGGCTGTAGTTGGGGGTGCTCTGAGAATAAATATTATTATACAAAGAAAAAGAACTTGTAAGGTCCTGACAAAAGTAGATGCCAGAGACTTGATTCATTGCCTCAAGCAATTATTTCATGTAAACAGAAGCCCCCAAACCCACTCCTACATACTACTGAATATGTTCACTGTTTTGTTTTGTTAGTTGTTGAAAGTCATATTGCAGTTTGTTTAAAGAAAAAGCTTTTTGTTTCAGAAAACATATTCACCAGGAAATCACAAGAGACCAGTCTGTATAGCAGAACGTACAACAAACAGATCTAGGGTAATCCTTACCCTGAGAATACGAGGGTAAAAAAATACATTTTCCAACGTATGAAGTTTTTGAGTTCCTTGGATATATTGTGTGAGGAATCCACAATGGTTTTAGTTTCTAAAATAAGAACACAGTTCTTATTCTTAAGAAAGGTTTCTATTAATTTTGGTTCTTTTGGGTGTCTCCTGGGGTTGTTATTTATTCTTCTGTTGCTGGATCCACACCAAAAGTGTTTGAATTCACTTTATTTGCACACAACATGTACCTAACATTTCTGAGAACTCTAAAGATGTCACAAATATACTGGTGATTTTTTCTTGGGACTTGAGATATTTTGTCCCTTACCCTTAATATTTAAATTCACCTGCTCTGTGAGATACGCCATATACATTTCAGACCTGCTGTTTAGCACCTAGTGGTGGTGATAAAGAAGGTTAATCAGCCAGAGACATCCAACTCCTCAAAAAGAACAGTAAATAGGACAACTCAGCTTCGATTACCCTGTTCTATCTTGGCAACAGTTTGAATACTTCTGGTTTGGTATTTTTCCAAAAAGTCAAAGTTGTCCAGACACACTAATAAAAAGTTGAGAACAATATATTTCATTTCTAGCTAGAGAAGTTCAGGAAATATTCTTGCATTTATTTTTCTTGTCCAAGTCCCAAACAGCTCTGTATTTTGCTTGTGTGAGACTGAAGTCAGACAAAGAATGAAAAGCAGCCAAATATTGAATAAATATTTCTCAGGGAAGGTGACTGATAGTCCATCCATGATAACTCCCTGGATTACTCTCCTTCTACGCTAAGGGGAATACTTTTTGTTCCACAATACTTTTCTAGAGATTTTCTAGAGATAAGTGGATGCTTCCATCAAAATATTTCAGCAGGTTTCTCTCTTTATTTAATATTGGCTCAACATCCAAAACTGCGAGCCATGGGCTGCATGGTATATCACCAGGGACAGCATTATGCCAGTTTGTCACACCACTAAAGAACTTTTATTAGAGTATAAGGTACCGTCTGGCAAAAAGAACTTTATCTTGATGTTTCAATAAATAAATAAATAAATAAATAAATAAAAACCCCACAGCAATTAGGACCGGTAACCCAGATTAGGAGACAATGACCTAACTGAAAACATTAAAACTAGACGTTTTTTCACCCATGCAGCAAAATGACAAAGTTGGCCAGGACTTCTTTTCATCAGTTGGCATTCAAAGCATGCTCCATGCTTTATATATTTACATATTTATTTTTCAAAAAGACTGAATGTTTTGCAGATAGCAGATTGAAGGTGGTGTCTTGCTAAGCCTTTTTCAATGGCAGTTTTTGCTACCGTGTACTGAGATGATTTTCACTGCCAGAGACAGCAGGATATTTCTGTTCAAACATGGCAGTTTGGAAACATCCTTGCTCAACAATCTTTCCTTTGTGTCTGAACTTGAGATTTACTCATGATCCACTTATTTTGGAAAATTCACCCCCATTGGAAAAATTTGGTGAATTCCATAGTTAAAGCATTTTAGCAGGAAGAGGAGATACTGGAGACCAGAAGAGCAAAAATCCTTCATTTAATCCTTATTCACCAACAGAAATGTTTATTGCTTCACATACTAACACTTTCATGCCACGTGGCTTGGCAAGATCACAGCCTTTTCTCCCCAGCCACATCAAACATCAAAGAACATAAATGATGCCAGCACACATGGCCTCCCTCTCCGTCATTGCCATCTCCATGGTGCTCCCACACTTGGATGGGTGATGGGAGACCCTGTTTCATTACACTTCGGGGTCACAAGTGAACATGCCGTAACTCTGAGAATTGCTGTGTGGTAAAACCATCTGGTTTTAGCTCAATCGCTGTCCTGCAGGGTGGGAGAGGTGAGATGTGGTGTGGCATAGTGGGATGCTGGTGTCCCACATTTCCCCCAAGTGCCAGTAGCTTTGGTGTTGCTCTCTATTGCTCATCAGCTGAGCAGGAATGAAAATTGCACCTTGGAAACCTGGGGAATTTTCACAAATCACAAGGAAGGAGGAATAAAGACAGTGGGCAAAAACTAAGGTGGCTGATGACGACAACCACAGCAGCACAAGGCTGGCAGTGGCTGCAAGGGAAGATTTCCTGCACATTGCAAAACCTACGCCAGTTTGACAGAGGTTGCTATTTTATTTCACACTGGCTGATGCTAGATGGTCCCTGGGGCCTGCTGGGTCTCCAAGTTAGGTGAGCTCATGACACTTTCAATAATCAGAAGGTATTCCTACGTGGCTGCACTGATAGACAGACAGGGCCTACCTGCAGGGTAGAAATTACTCTGAAACCATAACAACAGCGTTGAGGGATTGATGGCGTGAGGTGCTGGGTTTTCACAGCTCCCTGTGGGTAGGATTGCTCTGTACTGGTGCAGAAGGATCAGTGGGCAGAGCAACTCAGCTAGAAACAAACCTGTCTTTTCTGCTTATTTTATTTTGTTATTTATTTTATTTTATTTTATTTTTATTTTATTTTATTTTATTTATTTTATTTTTATTTTTTCCCTGGAAGCCTTAGTTTGTTTCTATTAGGCCATGTATTTTGGGTGTTTTAAGCCACTGTCAGGAGGCGGCTCAGAAGTGGCAACCACCCTGTGGGTGCTGCCAGCATCCTTTGAGGGTCTTCAAACTGCCAGGAGCTTCTTCTAGGGTGGCAGGACAGCTGTCAACCCTATCTACCTCTTGGGTTCCATTTCAGATACTTCAAGAAGGGGAAGCCTGTGCTTTGCAGCCAGTGTTCATGGATGGAGATTAATAGGGGGGACACTGCTCTCTTGCCCTTCTTCTCTGCCTTTGTGCTTAGTCCTGGATGCTGGAAGCTAAAACTTTTTTTTTTTTTTTTTTTTTTTTTTTCATGTATTCCTCCTAATTTTTACCATATTTGAGATGTGGAAATTACTGTTCATCTTATTAATTCTTCAGCCATGCTGTTTTCTTCTTATCCCTTGAATTTCCAATGCTTTGCATCCGAGAGAGGTTGCTGTATGCTTTGGTTGTGCTGGTAAACCTAAATTATGTTCCTAACCCCATTTGTATGGAAGATTAGTAGCAAAGCAAGCTGAAGAGAAGCGGTAAGTCAATCAATGAATTAACCTCCTGGTTAAATGCCATAGTATGTGACAGGACAAATGCATCATGATCCCTCTTTGGTTTAGAAATGCAAATTTCAACAAGGGAGATTAGTGCAGTTTATAATGACCCAGAATGTTTGCCTTAAAAAAATGATATCCCAGACGTTGGCTGGCAGACAAGGATTCAGCCTCTAGAGTTTCAGCAATATGCTTGCAACATGAAAAATGTGCTCTTATCAAGGAGTGGAGACTCCAGGCTCAGTATTGATTTAAATTTATGAGCATATTTCAAAGGCAGCACAGGGTTTATTTAGTGCAGGCAACTGGCTGAAAACAATATTTGCCTTGGTTCTCAGGGCTAGCAGAGGTACTACTATATGTGCCAGGTTTCCAGCCTCCCCTGGTGTATGTGCAAAACTACATCTTCCATGCTGTATGAGGGGGAAACGCAAATCTGCCCACCCAAGTGAGAACGCAGACATATCACCCCTCAGCCTTGAAGGATCAGATCTGGCACAGGAGCTTCTCTGAGTCCACCTGAAGCGTTGGGGAATTGTCTGAGGTGACAACTATTGACTGGACAATTTCAGTTTTACATCTGGAAGGACGGAAGACTGCTGATCCCTAGTGACACCTAGATGAGCTTCTTGCTCATTAACAAAGGCTGAAGAGGACCCCATCCCTTCCCTCGTGTTCTTGCAGAAGAGGCAGTTTATGAGAATGACTAGTCAGGACTGGAGATTTATTGTAAATGTCCTCGTTTTCCTGTGGGTTGGCCAACTGCGGAACTATTTCTGAAGATGTACTCTTCCATAAGTGTCCATCATGGATTGTTTTATGATATCGTCTTCATCTGGCTGATTCTGTTTACTTTAGCTGCATATAAAGTATCTCACAGGTCAAAGTGGCAAGAAATTAAGCTAAGTCAAAACATTTAGCTTAAAAAAAAAAAAAAAAATCCCTTATATTTTACTGTTCACTGACCATCACAGGCTTCTTATTTCTATTTTAAGACAAGCCTTATGTAATTTTTAGGAAGGAATATCAATTATTTGAAGCTTGCACATAGCTATATACATTTTTAAAGCTTAAGAGAATTAGATTTTCTTTAAAAATTAGAACTTTCACATTCAAGCTCTTCAGTTATTGCTTTCCCCAAGCTCTTCAGTTTTCTAGATGTGCCTCATTTGATGTGCAGCTTACCTAGATGTACCTCCATTAAATGATATGCAGGTTTATCTGTGATAAAATACTGGAGGATCTCAAGGATTAATCTGACAGATTTTTTTTTTCTTTGATTTGCATTTTAATGAATTTATATAACCTTAGGGTACTTTTTAAGCATCAGCAGCATTATAAATGATTTAAAAATGTATAAAGATGTGCATTTTGTTAAATACATTGACTAAAAGTTCAGATGTCTTTAACTCTGTAGTTTCTTTATCTATATAATCCACACTGAACAACATTTAGAAAGGTGACCTTGATGTCAGCATATCCAGGACAAACAAATCTAGATGCAGTTTAGTCATAAAGTCTTAAATAAAGCCTCACAAGTCTTCCTCCTTCACCAAGACAACACTAAGGAAAAAGGAAAAACAAAAGATGGAAGTTACAGGAGACAACGAATGTAACTCTGGGAAAAAAATAAAAAAAATAAAAATAATAATTAAAAAAAAAAAAAAAAAAAGAGAGAGAAACTCCATAGAAACAAATTATTAACAGAACAACCTTGGAAAAAATGTGTGAACTTTTAAAACCATATGATGGTTTCAAGGAACAGAATATTACAGAATCACAGAATCACAGAGTAATTGAGGTTGAAAGAGACCTCCAGAGATCATCTAGTCCAACCCCACTGCTCAAGCAGGGTTGTCAGCATTTAAGTGAGATTGAATTAGTCATGCTATAAAACTGGAGATCTGTAAAAAGAGATAATTATTTAAAGGAATTCAGTTCCAAATGGAAACTTCCTGAAGAAACAAATCCCAGTTTGGCTATGGTCAGAGCCCTGATCCATGCAGCCAAAATTGCCTGAAGGGGTCCAAAGGCAGAGCATAACCACTTCTGTGGGTCTGCCATTGATATTCTTCAACATCCAAAAAAAAAGATATCCAACCCAAACTGTGGTAAAGTAACTATATTTAGAGTTGAATTAAAATCAGAATAATAATAAAAAAGCAGTAGAGCTAGAATATATACATATATTAAAAAAAAAAAAAAAAAAAAAAAAAAAAAAAAAGAATTAAAAACATTTAGGGGGAAAGACTTGAAGGCACAGTGATTTGGTGTGCGAGAGTCACTTCCCAGGTAGCAAGGTCAAGAAACAAACAGTAGTGAGAAGTAATACGGCAACAAATTAAAATTAGGTGGATGACACTGAGTTTGTACAGAACTAAGTGGAGAGTTCCTCACTCCTTGTCTTCTGTGAGACCTCAAAAGGTGAAGCTGTTATTTTGCAATCAATTCATCTGTATGTACATTGCAGCACATATTGTTACAAAGTTCTGCCTGAAGTTTTGTAGATTAAATATTTATGAGATCTTTTGCAACTCAAGAAACACTGAGTAAAATTGGACTGCTGATCTGAATGAAAATACATTGCTACTTAAAAGATTCAAGATTTGCTGGAGAAGTTGCTTGTAAATTTTATTTTGAAGACTTGTACCTATCATATGCGTGAAAAAAATTCCAACCATCTTTATTTACATCAGAGACAATTATTGCAAGAAAACACAGGAGAAGACTCATGGTTTGGATCTGAACTTATATTCAACATCTAATACCGTAATCTAAATGAAAGCTTTTGGAAAAAACATAGCTGTTGACTTCTTTAGGTTGTTCTAGATTATTTTAAAAGTTTTAGAAGTATTTATTTCCATGACTTAAAATTAGGAAAAAAGATCTGACATTTTTAAAGACTTTTTGTTGTTGTTGTTGTTGCAGATGCATCTGTAGTTAATGCAAACCAAAACAAACCAAACAAAGTTTATTCATGTCAATCTAGTAGAGATTTAGAGGAATTGACAAATTGAGATTAAAAATCTTGCATAAAACATTAATCTTCTTATTTAACAATTTCATAATAAAAGTCTTTGCTACTCATATGGTGCTCATGATGGAAAATACAACAGCTCTGTGCAGTAGTAAGTGCAAAGTCTCTGTCATTAAGCTGGGACCATTCTCTATAGGGTAAGGATGCTCCAAACTGACCTATGCAGAGGTGTGTGTATTACACACAACATTATATTTTACATATGGACATTGAAGAAGGAATTTCTCACTTAAGGGGAGAATAATTATATGACCTTTGTATTTTGAGGATCCATCTGGAGAATTTTAATCACTCAGACAGCATGAAGGATTCAAGTCAGCTCTACTTACAATCAATTACATGTAAGCAGATTTATCATCAGAACAAGCCATCAAAAAAGGCACCTTGATAGAAATAGTGCTGCTTACATTGCATGCTAGAATGCATGTTATGATTTCATATTTTCCTGATATTAATCAGAAAATCAGGGTACCGATCCTGATGAATTTCTAGCAGTAGGGACATTGCTAGGACAAGATGTGATTTAAGCAATGCAATGTATTTTCCAGTTTAAGAACACAGACTTCTATTTATTTATTCATTTGTTTATTTATTTTATATTTTGTGGGACAAGTTGTGATCTTTTATGCTGAAGTTCAGTGCCGTAAAGATCTTCAACAGCTCTAGTGAAATCATCCTGTTACTCAGGCCATAAAAGCCAAAATTGCCCAAAGGAGCCAGCAATGGTAGCACACCTTGCAAGTGAAGCAAATGTTCTGTGAGATTTGCTCAGAAGGAGCTAGAATAGGTGTTTTAAGGTCATTTGTCAACTACAGAATTTCTAGGCATCTTCCAGGCTCTATATTACACTGAAGCATTGCCTTTTAGTCCCTTTTGGACAGAGAAACATAGTAAAATGAGAAAGGTAAAGAAAAAGATGAGATGTATAAAAGAGAGGCATTGAATGGAGAAATTGCAGTTTGGATGGAAACAGAAAAGGAAGATGAAGACAAAATGTTAGTGGGTGTGTTATTGAACACTTCTTCTGTTTTAAATCTATGGAGATTTTGTATATAGCTGTGCATTTCTTATAGCTATTAATAATCACCAAATTCAGAAAAAAAGCTTTATATGTCTTTTCTTAGGCTTGCCAGCTCAAGAGGACAATAAGATCACCTAGGAGATGGAAAGGAGATCCTTTCCAAGTTAGAATAGATTAGGGATAACTTTCTTACCTCTGTAACTTGCAAAAGTGGTTTCACTACAAACAAATGACTTTCAGTGTTTTATTTTTTTTTTTAGCTGAACAAACATGAAGTTTCTCATTATAAAGCATCTCCTCTTATTTATTTATAACTTTTAGATATTTGGTATTCATTTTAAGAAGTTTTCCTTCTTTTGTTTCTCTTCCTTATTGTCTCCCTCCTTTCCATTTTCTGTGGAGAAGCTGATTCCCAATTTCCATAAAAATTAGGACATCAAACCAACTTGAAGATCCTGATTTAAAAGCTTACATGTTTTACCAGTGACCTGTGTGTTCTTCATGATTAATCTTTCTCTTCTGATACCTCATTTGTAAGAGAGTGATAACATCTAGATATCTCAGCCAGGTGCTGAGATTTACTGAACTGTCACTGTTTACCTTTAACAGCTATTTTTATAGCCACTGCTTGATGATAGGCTGTTAAGGGTTTTCTGCTCTTCTCAAGAGTTTTGTTTCTTACTAAAAACAACAAAAATGGTGATCTGTACTGGCAAAGAGACTTTTTCATCAGAAATGTAAATTTGATGCATTCCTATGTTTTGGAGCACTTCTGGAATTTTCCCTAAAAGACTAACTTCCCCATATTTATGAAGAAGAAAAGACCTTGTGGTGATGTTCATTATCAGAGAAGCAAACACTCAATATCAACTATCAGATGTAAGAAAACACCACAAAAGGACAGTTAAAATCTTTGGCAAGGGGGACTTCAGACAGAGAACCTATTGCATTGGTGTTACCATACTGATGAATACAGATTTTAAGAAGCACAAGATGGGCAGAGCTGTATCTCCAGCCTGAGCAGACTGCATAATGAAATACCGAAACTGAGGTCAGCTCATGATCATCAGCAATTATCTCACCTTCCAGACACAACAGACTCTTAGACCTGAGCTCATTTGATGTCTTTTCTTCCAGGGTTAATCTGAAATAACCAGAGAGAATGTATTATTCTGCTTGCACCATGGGTCAAGAATCAAATGAATAAGTCACCCTTGAGTTTTTAGTAAAATATTACTTACACAACATATATTACCGGATGATTTTGTAAGAAGGCCTTTAGTTTTTTTCTTAGTTTATCCTGAAGAAAAAACAAGAAAGCATTTTGAAGACACTACCATCATTAGAATCATAGAATCATTCAAGACTTAATTTTGATTCTAGGGTCTTGAGCTGAGCAGAAACATTTCCCTTAATTATAACTCCCATGTGAAGATATTTTATCATTCTGTAGGTAAAGTAAACTGACACTGAACCAACAAGCCTCTACCTCTGCACGTCTCTAGTTTTCTGCTTTTCTGCTGAGAAGATGATGAGATAGTACATACATGAAGAGATACAAATACCCACAGATGGTCTCTGGAAATTCACATCAAGTTGATCTAAAATATCATTACTATATCTGACTGCCCAGCAACCCCTTTTCTCTAAGACTTTTCTATAGCATGTTACAAGGTTTTTGCCAGCTCTGCTATGATGATGGTGCTTTTTTTATTGGCTGTAGAGCCAGCACATCTTGGTTCATGCATAGTCCATAGGCTAGAAGTCTCTTGGAACCTGCTGGTCCCAGATACCTGCATAAATGCCACCAGTAAAAACAAATTTGAACATTTAATTGGTGTAGAACATCAAAACTATTCAAATCCAAAGAGATGAAAACTTCCCCTTGCTGAAGGAGTGACTATGATTTGATCTGCTTCTGTATCCAGAAATACTTGTTATGGGCTTAGGGATATCTATAGTAGCAATAAAAATAGTAACATACTGCTAATTTGAAATACATTCTGATTTCCTTTCTGGAGACAGACTCTGCTGTCTGATGGCAAAAGACATGAGTGAAGCTGGTGGGGGGTTAAAAGCAACATTTGTAAGATAAGCATTACCCAGGCCTTATGCCCCTATCTTACTGAAAAACATGCTGGTATAGCTGGAAGCCTTATAGAGATTTGAATCTTATATTCCTATAGGGAATATTAAAATAAATAATTTTCTCTTTCAACAGCTGTAGGAAATGCTTAGATGTACCCTTTAATTTCTCTCATCAATCAGTTCAGATTGTTTTTAAATGGGGATCATAGAGAAGCCATATGGTCAGAGATATTCTTAACACATTGTTCAGCCTAACAGAACTGAGCTTGCTCCTTAGGAAGTTAATTTTTCACTGTAATGTTGTATTCTGATTGAATTTCCTAGCAGTAGGTGGTCAGCTGCATTTTACAAGGTCCATTTCAATGAACTCCAAAGGAACGTGGCAGAACAGCTCTCATCTTGTTTTCTTCTAATTGCTTAAAACATCTCCACGTGTGAGTGGCAGCACAAAGGCTTTGCAGCAAGCAGTGATCAAGGTGGCTGCTCAGATCAAAGCAGAATATTGTTGTGAGTTACTCTATTCATTGCATGAAGAAAGTCTTTCCTTTTTTACACAGACTCAGAAACAGGGCTTGACCTACCTTTTGCCCTCAGAGGGACAATCGGTCCCTTTGGTACTCACCCCTCCAAGCACTCACCAAAGTCAGTGAGCTGTTTGCCTTTAATCCATAAGTTCCTTTTCTATGGAGTACAAGCTCTGAAAAATTAATGATTTGAAGGAGATCATATGCACAGGTCCTGTCTCAGATCCTTTTCTGTGTGAAAAACTGCATATTGGAATGGCAGAAATATACATACACACACACATATATATATAATTTCCCTCCCCCAACCCCCCCAGCTTTTTATTGTTTATGAATGAGGCCTTCAGAAATATAAGGGGAAGAAGCACCGTTCAAGTCAACTGCAAAGTGTCCAGCTCTGTTCCTGAAAGCTGCTGCTTTGTCCTGGGAAGGCTGCAGACCTCCAGTCACCTCCTGGCTCAGCAGCTGAGGATGTGGATGTGGCACAAAGGTAGCAGCTCTTCACTACATCGTGAATGTGCATACTGTGGTGTCGGGTCATCTGGGGTGAAACGTCCTGAACTGGAAGGTTTTCAGTTTTCCTGATATTATTTCTTTGTGTAAAAAGAGAAAAAAAAAAAAAAAAAAAAAAAAAAAAAAAAAAAAAAAAAAAA